>JAXQQM020089492.1:0-343110 GCA_034641835.2 Pinus albicaulis | reverse complement strand
TATAGTGCAATACATGCTTGCATGCCTTCCAAAAGAGCTTGGTAGGCTTAACCATAGCTTGCGAAAGTTGGTTAACTGCATAGCATATATTGGGTCGTGTATTGACCAGATACATAAGCGACCCCACCAACTATCGATAGACAGTGGCATCCACTACCTCCGCTGAAGTAGCATCCTCCTTCCTCCAACCACCAGGAAGAGGAGTGTCAACAGGCTTGCAGCCTTGCATGTTGAACCTCTCCAGAATCTCCCGGGCATACTTGCCCTGAGAAACAAACAGTCCTCCGCTGCGCTGCCAAATCTCCAATCCCAGGAAATAATGAAGGATGCCCAAGTCCTTCATCTCAAACTCTCGTGCAAGATCCTCCTTGCATGAAAGTATCAACTGCTCATCGCCAGTCAAAATCAGATCATCTACATACAGTACGATGATCAACAGCTTCCCCTCCACCACAATCTGGTACAGGTTTGGATCCACCTCACTCTTGGAGAATCCAAGCCTGGTGAAGTAGCTGTCTATCCGAGTGTACCAAGCACGAGGTGCTTGCTTCAGCCTGTACAGTGCTCTCTTGAGTCGGCACACATGCGACTCACTGCTGAAGATCTCAAAACCTTCAGGCTGCTCTATGTACACCTCCTCCTCAATAACTCCATTGAGGAACGCAGTCTTCACATCCATCTGATGAATGTGCCACCCCATCTGCGCTGAGAGAGCAAGGATCGTCCGTATGGAAGAGTACCTTGCGACAGGTGCAAAAGTCTCCTCATAGTCAATCCCCTCAATCTGTGAAAATCCACGGGCGACAAATCTCGCCTTGTACTTCTCCACACTCCCGTCAGCTGCCTGCTTCACTTTGTAGATCCATCGCGAACCCACCACTGATTTCCCCACCGGTCTTGGGAAAATCTCCCATGCACTGTTCCTGACGATCGAATCATATTCTTCGATCATGGCATCAACCCATGCGGGTTCCTCCACAGCTTCCTCAAAAGAGGATGGCTCCGTCACAACACATTGACTCACAAGAGCCATGTATCCATTGTACCGATCCGGTGACTGTCTCTGTCTGCGCTGTGCTGTAGGTGGTCCTACAACCTTCTCTGCATCCCGAGCCAGTCGCTCAGCTTCTGTAGTGCGCATGCGCCCTCTGATGGTTGGCGCTGCCTGGGTGGTTTCTTCCACCTCCCGAACCTCCTCTTGTGGCTGATCCACATCCGGAAGCTCCTCCTTAGGAACTAACAGCTCCTCATCTGCATGCAAGTGTAGCTCCCTCTCAAGCGAACACTGCATGGCTTTCTCCTCCCGAAATTTTATATCCCGTCGCACAACAGTCTTGCGACTGTCTGACAAATACACCCGATAGTTGTGAGGTGTATCAGTGTACCCCACAAATATTCCAACCTCAGCGGTTGGATCCAACTTCCTTCTTGCATCCTTTGTCACATGCATGTAGACAGGAGAACCAAAGATCCGCAAATGGGAAATATCAGGCCTCTTGCCAGAATAAGCCTCCTCCGATGTACTCATGCCAAGAACCTTGTGAGGACAACGGTTCTGCACATACACTGCTGTATTGCATGCCTCAGCCCACAAGTGAAGGGGTAGGCCCCGATCATGCAACATCGCCCGTGCAGCACCCACGATCGTTCTGTTCTTCCGCTCAGCCACCCCGTTCTGCTGTGGGTTATGGGGTGCGATGAGCTCTCTCCGAATCCCTTCGGCGCTGCAGAACTCCTTGAATTCAGCCGAGATGAATTCACCACCGTTATCACTCCTTAGAGCAATCACCTTCTTCCCCGACTCCTTCTCGGCCAGTGCTTTAAACTCACAGAACTTCGCGAATGTATCGCTCTTCTTCTGCATGAAGAAGATCCAACACTTTTGAGAGAAATCATCAACAAAGATCACATAATACTTGTGCTTTGCTGTCGAAGCAACTGAGAAAGGACCAGACACGTCTGTGTGAACTCTCTCAAGGATCGTCGTGGCGCGACTATCCTTCTCGTGAAAGGTGGCTTTCACATACTTCCCTAAAGTACACCCCTTGCACTGATCTGACTACGCAAGGGTGCCCTTAGGAAGTCCAGTAGAAATCTGCTGCAGAATCTTCAAAGCTCCATGGTGAAGATGGCCCAATCTCCTGTGCCATAGTTCGCCCTCATCATCCCGCCTCACCACATCTCCAGCCTTGCATGCCATAGCTGCGCAGTCATCTACCTGCAACTGATAAAGGTTCTGAGTTCGAACCCCTATCTTCCGGGTCTCTCCAGTAGTCTTACTGCGCAGGAAGGCTTTTCCTTCGCTGAAGACCACATCATACCCCTTATCCTCCAACATCACCACAGAAATCAGGTTCTTCTTCAATCCAGGTACATGCATGACATCCTTCAAGACAAAGGGTTTACCAGACTCCCTCTGAAAGGATATGGTACCGATACCAGTCGCACTGTATCTACCATCATCGCCCATCTCGATGTGCACACCCAAATCTTTTTCCTCCAGATCTGAGAACAACTCTCGATCTCCCATCATATGAAATGACGCACTGCTGTCCAAGAACCACACCGATCCCAACACACTTGAAACCAAGCATGTGATCAGTGAAAAGTCAAGCTCTAACTATGAAGCCAAAGCTTCTCCATCTGCAGATCTTCCCGCTTGCTTGTTCTTCTTCTTCTTTGGACAATTGGTAGCATAATGTCCGTGATCATGGCAGTGAAAACACTTCACTTTCACCATATCCTGCTTCTTGCCCTTAGCACCAGAATGAGAGGTTTTCTTACCCTTCCCTTTCTTTGCTTTGGCCACCAAAGCGCAATTTTCTTCATCAGCTCCCTTTGATGAAGATCCATCTCGATTAGTCCTCCTTATCTCCTCCTGCATGAGATCTGACCAAAGGCGCTCCCATCCCGGCAGCTTCTCCCGACCATTGACACTATCTTGATATGAGTGCCAAGCCTTCGGAAGACCAAGGAGAGCCAGGTCAACCACGTCCTCATCATCGACAGTCACCCCCACACTTCCCAGCTCATCTCTGCACTGAGTGAACTTCGTGAGATATTTGGCGATACTGTCGCCTTTCTCCATCTTGATGTTCCTGAGCTTATCTTTGAGCGCCAGCTTCCTTTGGTCGCTCTTACTCTGGAATAGATCCGTCAATGCTTTCCACATTAAATATGGAGAAGCCTTTCCATGCAGGCTGGATACAATATGATCCTTGACGCCCTCCAATAGGATCCTTCGACACTTCGCCATCTTCTTTTGCCATGCTTCGACTTCAGCAGGATCAGTGGGCTTTTGGACATCCGTATCTACGAACTCCTTCAGACCATTATCTTCTAATACTGCCTCCATGCGATCCTTCCATGCAACATAATTCGAACTGCCTTCAAGAGCATATTCGAGTCGCAAACCGTTGAAAGAAATTTTCAACACTGGCACCAAGAAAACAAAACTGCTGCAAAATTTCGAATTCCACCTCAAAGCTCAACTGCTCTAGATCTGTGAGAAAAAATTATTTCTAGCACAGAGATTGACTGCAAGGGGCATTTACCAGACCTTTCACTTTCCAAAGAAATATGAATCCGGAGGCTACCTGGCCCGCATGCAGACTCTGTCTACCGAAATAAGTTTGTAATCACTGTGATGATCAATCTCTGCTTCAATAGCTCTTATACCATGTAGAAATTTGCTGAATAATGATTAATTATCCACCGAGACTATCCTGATCACATACAATTTGAATTTATATGCAACACATAATCTCTTCCACTCAAATCATCAAACATGCAGAGATAAAATCAAGTGATAACACATCAAATCATCATACACATTAACACAGTATGTATGGGGAAAGCTTATAGCTGAAAACCCCGCAGCTATTGTGTATATTATAATGGAGAAATCATGTAACAAACTCAGTACAATACTCCTCACAAGTACTCAGTACTTTCTCATACAGTTACACACAATCTAGCTCAGTTTTGAACAGGTTACTGGTTCAAAACTCACCGCCAATTGCCTTGCCTCTATTGCGCAATCCAGGCCTGTCTATATAGAGATCCAAGGTTCGAATCTCCTTGGCTTGACTGCACAATTTTCATGGACAAATCCTCCAAGTGTGGTGCAAATCTCATGCACAACTGATGTCGCCACTGATATCTAACTCCACCCTTTCATCTACCTCTTTCACTAGTCTCCACTGAACTGATCATGCACTGTAGTGAACTGATGTGTTCTTGAGTTGAATAATGAGTTACTAATTAATGAATTAAATAAGATTTAATTCACTCCACTCATAACTAATTGATTAGCTAGTTAAACTAATCTCAACTAGTTCAACTAAAATAAACAGAACACAACTCCACTCTCTGTCTCATTAACTCCTCCAAACTTCTGCCACTGAAGTCCAACTGAAGTCAACCATGCATGATGCCATCAAACCCTTGGGAACCACGTGATTCCTCTGTCAGATGCATGAGCCACTTCTGTAGCTCGAACTGAAGTGCTCCAAGAGAGTAAACTGTTGTTTATAGTCCAAATATTATTAAGGGTAAATAATATTTGACTTCCCTATTTTTAGGAGAGGTAGTCTAAATTGCGGTTACCTATTTCATCGGTAACATTGTTATATGAGAGGAGCTGCATCAAGGGCTGAAATGAAGTCATCCGGGCATGTGGGGGGCTACCTGTAGGGCCACCCCCTCATGAGGTTTGAGACATCTAACACATGCCTGGGAAACACCAATAGCTGTTGTTGCGTCACTGGACCATCAAATGTATATATCACGATCATGCAATGAAGAGCTCGAACCAATGGTACACTGCCCCCTAGACCTGGCTTCTGGAGTAAATGAGCTGAGGTCGACAGAAGTAGGCCCGCCATAGGTGAGGCAATAAGGGGACCCCAACTATGGCACGAGGGAAAATATTAGAGCGATGAACAAGGAGACACTGATGGTAATGATGGAATGAGAGGAACGGAGGAGCGGTTGGATGAATTTCCTTGTTAGAGCATAAAGGGTAGGAATGGTTTGGCAACGACTGACACATTGTCATGATGGATAATGGACAAGGGTAATAATGGCTGTAATGGGGGACATGAGAGAGGGACTCGACAGGAAAAGATGGAGGACAATGGCAGGGTACAAAAGGACTCGACATAGACTCCATGAATGTGATGGGGACTCGACTCAGATGCTCTAAGAAAGGGTGACTCGATGGTGCTGCCTTATGGGACTGGTCCAATGGGGGACCATAAAAGCATGAGTACAATAGGGTGAATCATGATGAAAATCAAGACGAACGAAGACAAGTAAAGAGGCAAAGTGGTGCCCCAGGTACAAGTGTCGTAAGTGAAGAAATTCGGTTTGGAGAATGGGTGAATAGAACCTTCATGGACAAAATGGGTCCTGGTGAAGTATCAAAACATAAAAAACTAACAAAGACCCATTTGAGTACTCGATGAGAGCTTTCCAACGGTGCAGACGATGTGTCAAATGGGGCTACGGTTTGGTCGCAGCAGGCAAAAGAAAAAACAGGGGTTTTCTTCTAATAGGGCGTTTTCCTTCCAAAATCATTCATTTGTTTGTGTAGCTGTGGTGAATGTGGAGAGGAGAGAAGGCCCTAAATCTTGTGGCGATCGTAGTAGACAAACCGACCGTTGGAATTGTGATCTGTTAGTTGTAGGTAAGAGGCCTAATCCTAAGCTTTGTTTTTGATGGAGTCAAGTTGCAGATTAGGGCTTTAAATCTCAGTAAGTGCCCCTACTTCATCGTTACGGTCGGGTCGCACTTTTTGGGGCAAAGGCTGCAACCTAGGACACAGGTTTTGGTCTGAAAAGTGTGACCTGGCCCAGGTTGTGCCCAAAAAGTGTGACCTATGAGATGTGGGGGTTTTAGTGCTGTTATGAGTTGAGATTCTGTTTTGGTGTATGTTAATGCAGTTTTGTTGATCTAGAGGCTGAAAAAAATGATGTTTTTGTGCAGATATGGCAGATATACGGATCAGGTGGAGAGAGAGAGACTCATGTACATTACGGACGGAGATCCAGGCAGATTAGGATGTCCATCGTGCACTGGCTAGACATGGGGTTCTGAAATTTTTTGAGAACCCTTTGATGAGGGCTGGAGAGCCCTTGTTGGCCCGGATTATCAGTTATTGGGATTTGGATCAGGAGGCATTTGTAGTGCAGGGGCATAGGATCGAGCTGATGGTCCAGGAGTTGTATTTCTTGACTGGTCTCCCACCATTGGGGATGGTGGGAAATACGCAGCCAGTATTACCACGAGGGTGTAACATTATGGATTTTTTTGAGTGACATTGTCGCCCAGGTATCCGAGTCAAAGGGACTCGGATATCCATTGGTGATCTAGAGAGGTTGGAGACCCGAGCAGTGGCCATAATAGTGTTGTGGATCTTTGGTAGCCAGGCCTTCCATCACATCACTGGAGGGCAGATGATGATTGTAGAGAGTGTGCTGAGTGGGACCTATTATGGGTGGGCCCAGATGATGTTGGAATCAGTGAAACGCCAGCTGTCGCTATGCAAGCGGCAAGTGAATCATGATTGTGCCTATGGGACGGTATTGTGCTCTTTCTTCTTTGAGAAGATCCTGACCTTACGACCTCGTGTGCAGTTACTTGATGGTGGACCAAGGGAGCCACGGATGTGTCGGTGGGGACGATTACTGTGTAGAGGAGGAGGAGGGGCGGTCGGACGGGTGTTTCGACCATATTTCTTCGCACATTGGGATCAGATGCCACTATACATAGATGACTATCCCTATAGTGGGATGAGTTATTGGGGAGATTCGGACTTGCCGCTTCCACCTAGTCGAGTATGGGAATTCGATGGTGAGTGACAAGTAAATAATCTGTTATGTGCATTTTAGAGTTTGGGACTGGTATTTATGGTACTAATTCTGATGTTTTCTGGAATGCAGATATAGCTCCGGTAAAACCGGCCGGATATATGGGATGACCTGCAGCTGGCAGGGCTACAGGTGCAAGTGGATCAAGGACGACAAAAAATGAGGATATGGTGGCTCTGGTGGAGGACATCCATCATAGATGTGAGGGACTGCTGACCGGTGTGTCGGAGCGTGTTTGGTAGGATTTAGATGACTAGTACATAGAGTTATGTATTGGGCTACCCTTAGAGTGGAGAGGTATCATGCGACGCATGGCGATGGCCGGTCAGGCTATGCGTGATCTATGAGCTACGGGGGCAGAGCCAGTGGTTCGATATCCTCCAGAGAGTGATTAGATGTAGGGCAGGTGGTGCCCCCTAGTGTCTATGGAGGGGCGAGTGGTGCCCCCCAGTGTCTGTGTAGGGGCAAGTGGTGCCTCCATTTTTGTAGTTTTTTTATTGTAACATGCTAGGGGCATGTCATATGTTTCAGAGTAGATGGAATCTTAAAAAAACATGTTATATAATATATATGATGTTGATGTATTTGATTGATGTTGTTGAAATGTTATTGTGTTGTGTGTGATAGATGCCAATATAGAACATGATTTGTGATTTGATCTACGTAGTGATTTTGATCTCTAGGTATATGGCTAAATGTAGTGAATCTAAATTGATGTATCAAAAATTTCACTCATAAATATTGTCTGAACAGGATAGGGCTATGCACATGATAGACACCATTAAGTTGTAAAACAAGAAGCAGGGAATCTAAATGAACATGAATGTGGAGGATGTGATGAGAGAGGGCATTGGCTAAGAGACCATGGACCGTAGCATATTCGGCCTGATTATTGGTGGCCTGACCAATGCAAACCCCATTTTTAAGGACCAGGGTACGCAAGGGGGTAAATATGGCCCATGCTGCTGAAGCGAGATGGCGGGAATAGCGACTTGCCCCATCGGCGTAGCCAAGATAATGTGTGGGCGATGGGGTCGATGTAATAATGTGATAAGGAAAGAAATGAGAGGGATGAGAAAAAGGATGGCAGCGTGAGGAGAGGATAGACATCCATTGATGGCTATGGGAGGGAGTAGTTCGGGTAGGAAGTCTAGGACGCATAGATCGACGAGAGGGGGATGAATGAGATCTATGGGATGAAGAGCGGGCACTTAGGCTACGAAGGACATCGAAGATATGGCTGGGATGATCATGATGAGGAGAGGGAATGGAAGGGTCAAGGGGACTATATAACGTGGCAAAGGTATGTAAATCATCAGTATGGGAAGAAAGGTGCATAGACGGGTCATTAGGGGAAATGATAGAAGAACAAGCAAACAGATGGTCGATACATAAAGAGCCTGAAAAAGTGGCGGAAGGAGGATCAAGCGAAACAGACGGAGTGGATTCAGAGGGGATGTACTCTGAGGGGTGTGCAGATGATGATAGGTATAAGAGAGGAGCAGCAGATTCGGACATCTCAACATCAGGGGGAGGGATGTCAATGGTAGCTGGGGGATCTTCAAGTAAACTTGACGCATACTGAGCAAGGATGGGCGAGGCAGATTGATTTTTTTCAAATTCGTACTCGCGAATGACCTCTAAAGAGGCTCGGTAATGCGTGAGGTGAGGGCAATGGTGGTAATAATGGCCATGAACACCACACAGAGCACAGGGTTTGTTTGTACGAAGAGTCTTTGGGTTCTTGGCTACGGATGAGGAAGCAACAGAGGTGTCAGGGACCGTAGATTCAGGGAACGCGACTTTAACCATGGGTTGGATACGGGGACACTCAGGAAAAATATGGGTGGGATGACCGATACCATTGCACAGGGAACAAGGCTTGGCGGGTTGGAGAGGGGTAGGGTCAGGTGCGGTGGCCTTGTCAGTGGATGCCCCCTTGCAAGTTTTTTGTTTCTTGCCGGTAGTTGTCACAGCATTAGGAGGGTTCTGCAGAGGGGCGAGGGGCACTGTGGTGGAGGAAGGAGCGACGGGGATCGGTTGTACCGGTGTCATAGCTATGTATGGTTTGGGGTCGCCTGGTGGGGTCTCGGTTGGAGGGGTAAGATACCAAACAGGAATTCCCAAGGTTAAATTAGGAAGGGAAAGGGTGGCCATGAGAGGGACCGAATAGACGTTGGGGGGGGGGGGACCAAGGAAAGGTATCTGACCGGCAGGGTAGTGACCAGGGGGGACGGCTCCTAGATGGGGGAGACCTGAGGGAACTGACTCAGGAGGGTAGGAAGGTTCTTGAGTGTGATGGGAAGGGCCAGGTGAAAAAGGTTTGGTTGACTGAAGCGAAGGGCTAGGAGCAGGAGGCAGTGGGCGAGATAGACGTTGCTGACTAGCCGGAGCAGGCTGTGGAAGGCTAGCCTGAGACGATTGCATCATGCAAACATTCGCTGAGTTGGGGTCAGAGACGGGAGGAGGGGGAGGACCAGGAAAAGTTCCAAGCAAAGAGGAGTCTTTGTAGATGCCGGGGGAAACACTGGTCAATGAATCAATAGTTGGTTTATTGGTGATAGTAGAGATAGTGGACTCAGGGGAGGTCTGAGATTTTGGTTCATGGTAGGTCAATTGGTCAATGGTGACAATCTTGCCATTACGAGGGAAAAACATCTTACGGTGGACTGCAAATGGGACGGCAGACATGGAATAGGTGTAACTATGCCCCAAAAGAATGTTGTAGTCAAGAGGGGCGTCGATAACTTCAACGTCAACACAAACAGTCTTACCGGCAAGGGTGATAGGACAGTTACAAAATATGCCAATGGGCTGGGAGGCATGGCCATCCCAAGCACAAAGGGTGATGGTGGAAGGGGCCAGTTCAGGGGATCTGAGTTGTTTCCAAACTGAAGCGGACATTACACAGGTAGATGCCCCCTCATCAATAATACACCGAGCAACATTGGTGTTTCAGATTCTGACTGGGATTTTGAAAGAAAATGAAGGAGGAAGAGGGGGATTGTCTGATTTACGGGCGTCAAAAAAAATAAATTGGTCATTAGCAAGATCTACAGCGCCCACGGCAGATAGTAGAGCCCTCTTTTGAGAAGGACACGACTGGAGGAGTTCCAGTGTTGAAATGGCAGCAGGAGATTGGGCCAGATCATCTACTATGTTGTATGAATGGGTAGCCCGACTAGAGGCAGCATGTCGGTGTAATGGTCCCCTAGGAGGCTTGGGATGAACCTTGGCGTTGGGCGGAGGGAGTTGCAAGGGACCATTGGGTGTCGATAGAGGCTCTGTAGGACCTGACGATGGAGACTCAAAGACAGACGGAACAGGAGGTGGCAAATACTGATGGGACCGAGTTTGAAGGTGGAGGTCGACAGGGAGAGGTGGGTCAGAAGCCATCATGAGAATCTGGTAATCAGATGAACCAGAAGGGGAAGGTTCAGTGGTTACCGGGGTGTGAGGTGGTTGAGTGGCCACGAATCCTTATTGCGGGAAAGGATCGGTAAATACAGCAGGTTGAGAAGTAACGGGGGTGGGAGGGGTAGTAGGGGAGGAGGGTTGTCCCTGTATGGTGGCCTAAGAATCCCAAATTTGCCACATTTGTGGTAATAAGGGACAATCGTGAGTGTAGTGACCATAAACACCACAACACGAACAGGGCTTATTGGTCCGAAGTGGCCTGTCTGGCTTGGACTGAGAGCCCTGTGGCTGGTTGGAAGTGGTAGAGTCGATAGTGGAAGGAGTGGGTCTGCGATTACCAGAAGCGGATTGATTGCCTCTTCTCATTCTTTGAGAAGGAGGAAAATTAGGTGCCCCCTGCTATGCAAATACTTGCCCTAGAGGGGGTAGTAAGTGCGGTTGTGGGGGTGGATAAGGCAAGGGAGTGGGAGGTCCAAATCTTGGAGGAGCTGGGACACCAGGTTCCGGATATGGATAAGGAGTAGGGTGGGGAGTAGTAAGGTAAGAAGGGGGGTGGGAAAAAGGAGGAGGCATGCTGTAGCTTGAATACATGCTGCCTGCAGGGGAAAAAACGTTGGAGGGGTTGGCCCCTAGAGGAAAACTATGGCCCGGAGGAGGTTGGGCAGAGGTATGCGACAGGGTGCCAACGGTATCGTCGACAGAATGAGATGTCCTCGAGGCATTAGGGCCACTGGGTTTGGGAAGGTCAGGAATAACGGTATAAACATAACCAGATTGGGCGTAGATAAGGTCATACTTTAAGGTGATTTGGAGGGCGGCTTCTTCGGTTTGGGGAAAATGGGATGCGACATCTTTTCCAATGGGAGGTAAGAGAGAGTGAAGGAACCAGTCCATGTAAACCCGATCTTCAAAGGGGGGAGCTTGGCATAAGCTTCTTCTGCGCTGCCATTCTTGGACATGAGCGGAAAGGCGCGTTGAGGAGGATTGACAGAAAGTGGTTAAAAGCTCGGTACCAGTGTCGTATCGGAGAGGGAGCTGGAAATAAGATAAGAAGGCTTGGGCAATGGTCGCAAAAGTGGTATGGGAGGAGGTGGCCTATTCAACATACCATTTAGAAGCTTCACATGTAAGCATGCGTTGGAACAATCTAAGCCGGATAGAGTCATCAGTAATGGAATTGGAGGAACACCACATATGGCAGGATCGGATATGGTTGGAGGGATCCTCACTAGCAAGGCCTTCGAACTTGGGAATGTCGAAGGGGAGCTTGGTTGGCATAGTAGGCCAACTAACATCGTGGCGAATAGGATCATTAATCAACTGATTGAAATCGGGGAGACTGAGGTCGGCCATATAAGGGAGTAATGGGGCAGTCGAGGTAGGTCCCGTAGGGGTTCCACTGGAAACAGACCCAGCAGTAGAAATGGGGTTAGGGCTAGGTCCGGAACTAGACATGGTGAAGGTAACAGGGGGGGAACCAAGAGGAGGGGGAGAACCCGAACAATCAGAGGAAGAGTCGGAGTGCGGACTCGGGGGAGGACTTACTCGATGACAATGGGAAGGAGGAAGTCGACCAAGCGGAAACTGAGGGTGAAGGCCAACAAGTCTCTGAGAAAGGTGCCTTGGGGGCGCAATGATGACGGGAAGAAGAAAGACCGACAAGGGCAGGGAGGGGCAAAATCAAGTGAGGTCAAGGGCAGAAAGGTGTAGTGACAATTTATTTTAAAGTATTTTCCAGGCGGTGTTAACCAGGCGCTTATTCACTTAGGGTCAGTGTGTGGTGTGCGTTAATTTTAATTGTTTAAACCCAGACGTTTTGAGGGTAAAAAAAGAAAAGTGTGTTGCGTAATGGAAAAGAAATCTGCAGTAAATAAAACTGAAGGAACAGAAAATTAACAACTAAAAATGCAGCAATCTAACCCAAGAAGGAGGGTCTCCCAAAACTAGTCGATAAGAGGGAAAAAATAGGCAAAGCACGCTGAAAAGAGGCCAATAGATCTAAGGTCCAGAGGGACTGGGATCTAAAGGGTAAATCTACTGAAAAGTGGTGCAGAGAATAGAAAATAGGCAGAGGCAAGGTTGCTGATAAAAAGGAGGAGATCAGCGAAAAATAGGAGAGATAAGGCGGTGGCCTTAGAAGTGAACAAAAAAAAAAACGATATGAGGTGTTTTGAGAGTGAGAAGAGCTGATCTAAAGGGATTTGAAGAGGAAGTATCAGATATGAGAAAAATAGGGCTGAAACTCTGTAAATTCAGACTTCTGTAACAGCAAAGACTCGCCCACAAAAAGTGGGGGGTATTAGAGCCCTAAGGGGAAAGAATCCCTCTTAGTTGAGTGAAGCAGATCAGAAACAGGTCCAAACGGGCAAAGACAGACGCTGGGAAACCCTGACAGAAGCTTCAGAGAAACCCAGAAAAATCCTTTTCCCTCCAACAAATATAATAAAATATTCCTAAAGGGTGGTTCTAGAATTTGATTAATAATATTTTATTCATGCGCCGAGTTCTAGACCGCCCTAATATTTTTTTATAAATAGAAGGGCTTTCCCCATTCATTAGTCACCTCCATTGCATTAGATCACTCTAGATCTATTCTTGGTAACCATTTTCCATTGCGAGCTCCCATTGAGTTCTATGTTTGTCTGGGTTTTCAACACCAATAAGAGAGAGGAATTTTAGATCTAAAACGCTGAGGACTTTCAAGAACCCATCCCATTGAGGAGAACTGGAAAACACCTTTCTTGTTTTCCTCTCAGGTGCCCCCTTTTTAATATAATATAAAAATTCTTTCAAATACATTGTTATTGTCTTTTCTATTGGATGCATGGAGCCATATTTTAATTTACCTGCTTAATGTCTTTTATGCTTCGATCTGGATTTGTGCAACATTATTTGGATCATCTAATTGCATATTTAAAGATATTTAGCAACCATAATCGATTTTAGGGCTATTTATTATGCGTAGCTAAAGTGATATTTTACAATGAAAGATTCATAGTAACAATTGGCGACTCCAAATCGATATCTGAGTCCCTTTGACTCAGACACCTGGTCGACAATGTCGCTCAACAAACTCCATGATGTTATGCCCTCACGGTAACACTGGCTGTGTATTTCCCACCATCCTTAATGGCAGGAGACCAGTCAGGAAATACAGATCCTGGACTGTCAGCTCAATCCTGTGCCCCTGCACTATAAAAAACTCAAGTTCTGGATCCCAGTAACTGATAATCCGCGCCAACAAAGGCTCACCAGCCCTTATCAAAGGGTTCTCCACAAATTTCAGAACCCCAAATATAGCCAATGCACAATGGACACCCTGATCCGCTTGGATTTCCATCTGTAATGTACCTAGGTCTCTCTCCCTCCATTTGATCCGTATATCTGCCGTATTTGCACAAAACCATCATCTTTGTCAGTCTACAGATAAACAAAACTTCATTTCCTTAGACCAAAATTGAATCTCGGACCATAACAGCACTAAAACCACACCCATCTAACAGGTCGCACTTTCTGGCCAAATCCTGGGCCAGGTCGCACTTTTCAGGCCAAAACCTACGTCCCAGGTCACAGTTTTTACCCCAAAAAGTGCGACCCGACCGTAATGATAAAGTAGGAGCAGTTACTGAGATTTAAAACCCTAATATGAACTTTGAATCCATAAAAAACAAAGAGTAGGATTAGGCCTCTTACCTGCAACTGACGGATTGGGATTCCAACGGTCGGTTTGTCCGCTACGATCGCCGCAAGATTTAGGGCCTTATCTCCTCTCCACATTCACCATAGCTACAAAAGAAAATGAATGATTTTGGAGGGAAAATGCCTTATTAGAAGAAAAACCCCTGTTTTTTCTTTTGCCCGCTGCAACCAAACCGTAGCCCCGTTTGACACACCGTCTGCACCATTGGAAAGCTCTCACCGAGCACTCAAATGGGTATCTGTTAGCTTTTTCATGTTTGGATACTTCACCAGGACGCATTTTGTCCCTGAAGGGTCCCTTCATCTCTCCTTCCAATTGGAATTCTTCACTTACAATGCTTGTACTTGGGGCACCACTTTACCTCTTTACTTGGATTTGTTTGTGTACATTTTCGTCATGAGATGCCATCTTGTACTCATGTTTTTATGGTTCCCCATTGGACCTTCTCTATGTGGCAGCACCATCGAGTTTCCCTTGTTTAGAGCATCCGAGTTGAGTTATCATCTGTCATGGAGTCTATATCGAGCCCTTTTATTTCCCACTATAGCCCTCCATCCTTCATTGCTTGGTACCTCTCTCGTGTTGCACATTATGGCCTTCTGTATCATTGTCACTTATCCTCCCTGATATTGTGTCAGTTGTTGCCAAGCCATTCATGCCCCTTATGCTCTAACAAGGGAAGTCGTCCATCCGCTACTCAGTATCCCTCATCTCATTATCATCATCAGTGTCCGTCTGTTAGTCGCTCTACTATTTTCTCATGTGCCTTAGTTGAGATTCCATTATTATCTCACCTATGGCGGACCTACTTCTGTCAACATCAACTCATTTACTCCAGAAGCCAGGTCTCAGGGGCAGTGTACCTTGGTTTGAGCTCTTTTTCAGCATGATTGTGATCTATACACTTGACAGTCCAGTGATGCAGCAGCAACTCTTGGTGATTCCCGGGTATGTGTGAGATGTCTCAACCCTCATGAGGGGGTGGCCCTGTAGGTAGACCCCCACATGCCCAGATGACTTCTTCATTTCAACCCTTGATGTAGCTCCTCCCATTTGATGATATTGGCCTCAGCCACTTGCAGCGCCTCTTCGATTTTCATGTATCAGTCAGATTTTGCGAGCCCTTCCCCATGTGTAGGGGGCATTTGGGTGTATTTGTATCTCATGTACTAAAATCTTATTGTATAAGTCTTGACAGTTATTCCAGGCATAACATGTATGTGGGATCTATTATTCTATTTTTCTGGCTCTTCTTTATGCCAGCATATTCTTCCTGGTTCGGTTCCTTGTTTACTGGACTTCCTATTCTTTGTACTTTGTCTCGGTGGGCATAGGTATGCCTCCCCCGCCACCTTTCGCACAAGTACCACTTCATAAACTAGAGACTTGTTGCACTTGTAAGTCTCGTTTCCTCAGGGTCTAGTCCTTTAGCACATTAGACTACCTTACATTTCTCTCTCTTACTTCCTTCTTGCTGTCTAGTGATTGAGTTCTTACAACGTACTTCGGCCATACGATTTGCTCCTAACACTCGTACGTTGGGGGGCAATCTGTTACACCAATTTTTTGGTCATCTAACCTATTATTATTAGATGAACCCAAGTACACCATGTAATACCAATTTTAACCTAAGTAAAATTGCTTTCACCATGTGAAATAACTTATTTGTTTACATTTCCCGGTCATATTTAACCCAAAACAAGAAAATCAATTAAATAAATCCTTATTTATTTAATTATTTCCTAAGAAGAAGTTATTTAAATCATTATTTAAATAATATTCTTAGTTAAATTTGACTAAATTATCCATAAATAGTTAAATAGACCATTATTTATTTAATTATATTCCCATCATTTCCCTAAAATGATAAATAAATCATTTATTTATTTATTATTTATAAATAAAGGAATTGACCCAAGTCAAAAATCCTTCTCCCTTCAACAAATATAATAAAATATTCCTAAAGGGTGGTTCTAGAATTTGATTAATAATATTTTATTCATGCACCGAGTTCTAGACCGCCCTAATATTTTGTTATAAATAGAAGGGTTTTCCCCATTCATTAGTCACCTCCATTGCATTAGATCACTCTGGATCTATACTAGGTCACATTCTCCATTTTTTCCTTGTTTACTGGACTTCCTATTCTTTGTCCTTTGTCTCGGTGGGCATAGGTATGCCTCCCCTGCCACCTTTCGCACAGGTACCACTTCATAAACTAGAGACTTGTTGCACCTATAAGTCTCGTCTCCTCAGGGTCTAGTGCTTTAGCACATTAGACTACCTTACATTTCTCTCTCTCATTTCCTTCTTGATGTCTAGTGATTCAGTTCTTACAACGTACTTCGGTCATACAATTTTCTCCTAACACTTGTACGTTGGGGGGCAATCTATTACACCATTTTTTTGGTCATCTAACCTATTATTATTAGATGAACCCAAGTACACCATGTAAGACAAATTTTACCCTAAGTAAAATTGCTTTCACCATGTGAAATAACTTATTTGCTTACATTTCCTGGTCATATTTAACCCAAAAAAAGGAAATCAATTAAATAAATCCTGATTTATTTAATTATTTCCTAAGAATAAGTTATTTAAACCATTATTTAAAAAATATTCTTAGTTAAATTTGATTAAATCATCCATAAATAGTTAAATAAACCATTATTTATTTAATTATATTCCCATCATTTCCCTAAAATGATAAATAAATCATTTATTTATTTATTATTTATATATAAAGGAATTGACCCAAGTCAAAAATCCTTTTCCCTCCAACAAATATAATAAAATATTCCTAAAGGGTGGTTCTAGAATTTGATTAATAATATTTTATTCATGCACTGAGTTCTAGACTGGCCTAATATTTTGTTATAAATAGAAGGGTTTTCCCCATTCATTAGTCACCTCCAGTGCATTAGATCACTCTGGATCTATTCTTGGTCACCATTTTCCATTGTGAGCTCCCCTTGAGTTCTATGTTTGTGTGGGTTTTCTACACCAATAAGAGAGAGGAATTTTAGATCTGAAATGCTGAGGACTTTCAAGAACCCATCCCATTGAGGAGAACCGGAAAACACCTTTCTTGTTTTCCTCTTAGGTGACAGACATCAGCCGCAGCTGAGACGACAAATTTTTCTGAAATCTACCTCCGAGAGACCCGGATCTATAGGTCACACTTATCGGCCCAAAAACTGCGACCTGGCCTTGAGGTCGCACATTTCTGCCCAAAATCTGCGACCTGGATTGAAAACAGGTCAGAACCTGCGACCTGAACTTTTTTCTGCAATTTCCCAACACTTTTTTTGGGTTTGTCTGAAGCTTCTGTCAGGGTTTTCCAGCCTCTGTCTCCACCCATTTAGACCTGTTTCTGATCTGTTTCACTCAATTAAGTGGGAATCTTTCCCCTTAGGGCTCTAGTACTCTCCACTTTTTGTGGGAGAGTTTTTTCTGTTTTCAGAAGTCTGAATTTCCAGGGTTTCAGCCTTATTGCTTTCAGATCTGATACCTCATTTTCAGATCCCTTTCGATCAGCACTTCTCCATTTCAAATCATCTCATATAGTTTTGTTTGGGTTCATTTCTAGGGTTGCCTCCTTGTCCCTTCTATTTTTAGCTGATCTTTTCTTTTTTAGCAGCAACCTTGCCTCTACCTCTTTGTTGTTCTCTGCACCTCTTTTCAGCATATTTCTCCTTTAGATCTCTGTCCCTCCTGACCTTAGATCTGTTGGTCTCTTTTTCGCGTGCTTTGCTTAGTTTTTTCCCTCTTATAGACTAGTTTTGAGAGACCTGCCTTCTTGGGTTAGATTGATGCATTTGTTAGCTATTAATTTTCTTCTCTTTTAGTCTTATTTACTGCAGATTTATTTTCAGTTACGCAACACACTTTTCTTTTACTCTCAAAACTTCTGGGTTTAAACAATTAAAATTAAGACATGCCACACACTGACCATAAGTGAAGAAGAGCCTGGTTAACACTGCCTGGCATAGCCTTTAAAATCAATTGACACTGCACCTCTCTACCCTTGTTTCGACATTGACCTCACTTGATTTTGCCTCTCCCTGCCCGTGTCGGTTTTTCTTCTTCCCGTCATCATTGCGCCCCCAAGGTGTTTGTCCCGGATACTTCTTGGCCTTCACCCTCAGTTTCCAGATGGGTGACTTCCTCCTTCCCGTCGTCATCAAGTAAATCCTCCCTCGAGTCCGCACTCTGACTCTTCTTCTGATTGTTCGGGTTCTCCCCCTACTCCTAGTTCTTCCCCTATTACTATCACCATGTCTACTTCAGGGCCTACTACTAGTAGCAACCCCAGTTCTACTGCTGGGTCTGTTTCCAGTGGAACCACTACGGGACCTACCTCGACTGCCACTTTGCTCCCTTATATGGCCGGCCTCAGTCTCCCCAAATTCAATCAGCTGATTAATGATCCTATCTGCTATGATGTCAGTTGGCCTGCTATTCCAACCAAGATCCCCTCCAACATTACCAATTTCGAAGGCCTTGCTACTGAAGATCCCTCTAACCATATTCAATCTTTCCACATGTGGTTTCCTCCAATTCCATCACCGATGACTCCATCCGTCTTTGATTGTTCCAATGCACGCTTATCGGCGAAGCTTCTAAATGGTATGTTGATTAAGCCACCTCTTCCCATACCACATTTGCGACCATTTCCCAAGCCTTTTTATCTTATTTCCAGCTCCCTCTCTGATACGACACTGGTACTGAAATCTTAACTTCTTTTCATCAATCCTCTTCGACCCGCCTTTCTGCTCATGTCCAGGAATGGCGATGAAGACGGAGCCTATGTCGCTCTCCCCCCTTTGAAGATAGGGTTTACATGGACTGGTTCCTTCGCTCTCTCTTACCTCCCATTGGAAAAGATGTCGCATCCCATTTTCCCCAAACTGAAGAAGCCGCCCTCCAAATAGCTTTGAAATATGACCTTATCTATGCCCAATCTGGTTATGTTTATACCGTCCTTCCTGACCTCCCAAGCTCGGTGGCCCTAATGCCTCGGGGGCATCTCACTCTGCCGACGGTATCGTTGGAGCCCTGTCACATACCTCTGCTCAACCTCTTTAGGGCTATGGTTTTCCTCCAGGAGGGGCCAGCCCCTTCGGCATTTTCCCCCCTCCCGGTAGCATGTATCCAGGATACGGCATGCCTCCTCCTTTTTCCCACACTCCTGCTTACCTCAATGTTTCCCATCCTACCCACAACATGGTGTCCCAGCTTGTCCAATATTTGGACCTCCCACTCCCTTGCCTTCTCCACCCTTGCAACTGCACTTACTACCCCCTCCAGGGCAAGTATCTGCGAAGCAGGGGGCAACTAATCTTCTTCCTTTTCAAAGAAAGAGAACAAGAAATCAATCTGCTTCTGGCAATCGTGGATCCAATCCTTCCAGTATTGAATCTACCACTACCAAAAAGTCACAGGGCTCTCAGCCCAAGCTGGACAGGCCGCTTCGCACCAATAAGCCTTACTCGTGTTGCAGTGTTTATGGTCATTACACTCACGATTGTCCCTTATTACCACAAATGTGGCAGATGTGGGAGTCTCAGGCCACCTTGCGGGGACAACACTCCTCCCCTACTATCCCTCCCAATCCAGCTACTTCTCAACCCACTGTGTTTACTGATCCTTTCCCTCAACAAGGATTCGTAGCCACTCAACCACCTCATACCCCAATAACCACTCAACCTCCCCCTTCTGGTTCCTCCGATTACCAGATTATCATGATGGCCTCTGACCAACCTCTCACCGTCGACCTCAACCTTCAAACTCGGTCCCGTCAGTATTCCACGCCTCACGTTCCGTCTATCTCCGAGTCCCCATCTTCAGGTCCTACAGACCCTTTGTCGACACCCAATGGTCCCTTGAAAATCTCTTTGCCCAAACCTGAGGGTCATACCAAGACTCCTAAGGGCCCATTACGCCACAATGCTGCCTCTGGTTGGGTTTCCCATTCATACAGCATAGTAGATGACCTGGCACAATCTCATGCTGCCATTTCAACACTGGAAATCGTCCAGTCATGTCCTTCTCAAAAGAAGGCTCTACTATTTGCCATGGGTGCTGTAGATCCTGCTGATTACCAATTGATTGTTTTCGACGCCCACGAGTCCCTCTCCCCGAACACGTCCGCCGGGCCGATACCCCTTGGTACCCCCCCTGACGTCTATTCGGTTCCCGTCATGGCCACCCTTTCCCTCCCTAATTTAACCTTGGGAATACCAGTATGGTATCTTACTCCTCCAGCCGAGACCCCACTGGGCCACCCTAAACCATACATTGTTGTGACACCAGTGCAACCAATTCCCTTCACTCCTTGCACCACTATAGTACCCCTAGCCCCTCCGCAGGACCCTCCTCATACTGCGACAGCTACAGGCAAGAAAAGAAAAACTCGCAAGGGGGCATCTAAAGACAAGGCCACCACTCCCGACCCTACCCCTCCCCCACCCGCCAAGCCTTGTGCCTTGTGTGATGGTATCGGTCATCCCACCCATACTTGTCCTAAGTTACCCCATATCCAACCCATGGTTAAAGTCACATTCCCTGAATCTACGATCCCTGAAATCTCTGTTTCTTCCTCCTTCGTAGCCAAGAACCCAAAGAATCTTCACACCAACAAACCCTGTGCTCTATGTGGTGTCCATGGCCATTATTCTCACCATTTTCCTCACCTCACGCATTACCTAGCCTCTTTAGAGGTCATTCGCGAGTACGAAGTTGAACAAAATCAATCCGCCTCTCCCATCCTTGCTCAATATGCATCAAGTCTACTCGAGGATCCCCCTGCTACCATTGACATTCCTCCCCCTGATGTTGAGATGTCTGAACTTGCTGCCCCCCTCCTATACCTATCATCATCCGCACAACCCTCGGAGTACATTCCCTCTAAATCCACTCCATCTGTTTTGCTTGATTCTCCTTCAGCCACATTCTTGGGCTCTTCATGCTTTGACCATCTTTTTACCTGTTGTTCTATCATTCCCCATGATGACCCGTATCTATGCCTCTATTCCCATACTGATGCTTTAGGTAGCTGTGCAGCGTCATGTGGTTTCCTTGACCTCTCCATTTCCTCCCATAATCACGATCATACCATCCGTATCTATGATGTTCTTCGCAGCCTGAGTTCCCGCTCTTCATCCCATAGTTCTCATTCATCTCCCTCTCGTCGATCTATGAGTTCTAGACTTGCTACCCGGAATGCTCCCTCCCATAGTTGTCAGTGGATGTCTACCCTTTACTCACGCTGCCATCCTTCTTCTCATCCCTCCCTTTTCTTGTCTTGTGACACTATTCCATCGGCCCTCTCGTCCACACATTATCTTGGTTATGCCGATGGGGCAAGTCCCTGTTCCCGGAATCTCGCTTCGGCAGCATGGGCCATCTTTACCCCCTTGCATACCTTGGTTCTTGCAAATGGGGTATGCATTGGTAATGCCACCAATAATCAGGTCGAATATGATGCAGTACGTGGTCTCTTAGCCGATGCCCTCTCTCATCACATCCTCCATCTGCACATTCATTTAGATTCCCTGCTTCTTGTCTTACAACTTAATGGTGTCTATCGTGTCCATAACCCTATCCTGTTTAGACAATATTTACGAGTGAAACTTTTGATATGTGAATTTAGATTCATTACTTTCACCCATATCCCTAGAAGTCAAAATCACTACGTAGATCAAATAGCAAATCATGTTCTAGACTCGCATTTATCACACACAAGACAATAACATTTAACATCATCAACAAAATGTATATAAATCATATATCATATAATATGTGTTTTTAGAGTCCATCTACTCTGAAACATATGACATGCCCATAGCATGTTACAAAAAACAAAACTACAAAAATGGGGGGCACCACTTGCCCCTACATAGACGCTGAGGGGCACCACTTGCCCTACATCTAATCACTCTCTGGAGGATCCCGAGCCAACGGTTCTACTCCCGCAGCTCATAGATCACGCATAGTCTGACCGGCCATCGCCATACGTCGCATGATACCTCGCCATTCCAAGGGTAGCCCAATACATAAATCTATGTGTTTTTCATCTAAATCCTGCCAACCACGCTCCGACACACTGGTCATCAGCCCCTCACATCTACGATGGATGTCCTCCAACAGAGTGGCCATATCCTCGTTCTGTGTCTTCCTTGATCCACTTGCACCTGTAGCTCCTGCTGCTGCAGGTCGTCCCATATATCCGACCGGTTTTACCGGAGCTATATCTGCATTCCAAAAAGTATAAGGATTAGTACCATGAATACTAGTCACAAACTCTAAAATGCACATAACAGATTAGTTTCTTGTCACTTACCATCGGGCCCCCATACTCGACCAGGCAGAAGCGACAAGTTCGGATCTCCCCAATAACTCATCCCACAATAGGGATAGTCATCTATGTACAATGGCATCTGATCCCAATGGGCGAAGAACTCTGGTCGGAACACCCGTCCGACTGCCCCTCCCCCTCCTCTACATAGTAGTCGTCCCCACCGATGCATCCGGGGCTCTCTCGGACCCCCATCAGATAACTATATACGAGGTCGTAAGGTCGGGATCTTCTCAAAGAAGAAATAGCACAATACCGTCCCATAGGCACAATCATGATTCACTTGCCGCTTACATAGCGACAACTGTCGTTTCACCGACACCAACATCATCTAGGCCCACCCATAGTAGGTCCCACCCAACACACTCTCTACAATCATCATCTGCCCTCCAGTGATGTGATGGAATTCCTGGCTACCCAAGATCCACAACACTTCTGCTACCACTGCCCGGGTCTCCAACCGCTCTAGATCCCCAATCAATATCCGAGTCCCTTTGACTTGGACACCTGGTCGACAATGTCGCTCAACAAAATCCATGATGTTATGCCCTCGTGGTAACACTGGCTGTGTATTTACCACCATCCCTAATGGCGGGAGACCAGTCAAGAAATACAAATCCTGAACTGTCAGCTCAATCCTGTGCCCCTGCACTATAAACACCTCATGGTCTGGATCCCAATAACTGATAATCCGAGCCAACAAGGGCTCACCAGCCCTCATCAAAGGGTTCTCCACAAATTTCAGAACCCCAAACCTAGCCAATGCACGACGGACACCCTGATCCGCTTGGATCTCCGTCCGTAATGTACCTAGGTCTCTCTCTCTCCACTTGATCTGTATATCTGCCATATCTGCATAAAACCATCATCTTTGTCAGTCTACAGATAAAAAAAACTGCATTTCCTTACACCAAAACTGAATCTCATCCCATAACAGCACTGAAATCACCCCAATCTAACAGGTCGCACTTTTTGGCCAAATCCTGGGCCAGGTCGCACTTTTTAGGCCCAAACCTGCGTCCCAGGTCACAGTTTTTTCCCCAAAAAGTGCGACCCAACCGTAATGATGAAGTAGGAGTAGTTACTGAGATTTAAACCCCTAATCTGAACTTTGAATCCATAAAAAACAAAGAGTAGGAATAGGCCTCTTACCTGCAACTAACGGATCACGATTCCAACGGTCGGTTTTTCCGCTACGATCGCCGCAAGATTTAGGGCCTTCCCTCCTCTCCACATTCACCATAGCTACACAAGTAAATGAATGATTTTGGAGGGAAAATGCCTTATTAGAAGAAAAATCCCTGTTTTTTCTTTCACCCGATGCGACCAAACCGTAGCCCCGTTTGACACACCGTCTACACCATTGGAAAGCTCTCACCGAGCACTCAAATGCGTATCTGTTAGTTTTTCATGTTTGGATACTTCACCAGGACACATTTTGTCCACGAAGCGTCTTTTCATCTCTCATTCCAATCAGAATTCTTCACTTACAACGCTTGTACTTGGGGCACCACTTTACCTCTTTACTTGGCTTTGTCCGTGTAGATTTTCGTCATGAGATACCATATTGTACTCATGTTTTTATGGTCCCCCATTGGACCTTTTCTGTGTGGCAGCACCATCGAGTCACCCTTGTTTAGAGCATCCGAGTTGAGTCATCATCCGTCATGGAGTCTATATCGAGCCCCTTTATCTCCCACTATAGTCCTCCATCCTTCCTTGCTTGGTCCCTCTCTCGTGTTGCACATTATGGCCTTCCATACCATTATCACCTATCCTCCCTGATATTGTGTCAGTTGCTTCCAAGCCATTCATGCCCCTTATGCTCTAACAAGAGAAGTTGTCCATCCGCTACTCAGTATCCCTCATTTCATTATCATCATCAGTGTTCGTCTGTTAGTCACTCTACTATTTTCTCCCGTGCCTTAGCTGAGATTACCTTATTACCTCACCTATGGCAGACCTACTTCTGTCGACATCAGCTTATTTACTCCAGAAGCCAGGTCTAGGGGGCAGTGTACCTTGGTTCGAGCTCTTTTCAGCATGATTGTGATCTATACACTTGATAGTCCAGTGATGCAGCAGCAGCTATTGGTGATTCCCAGGTGTGTGTGAGATGTCTCAACCATCATGAGGGGGTGGCCCTACAGGTAGCCCCCCACATGCCCGGATGACTTCTTCATTTCAGCCCTTGATGCAGCTCCTCCCATTTGATGATACTGGCCTCAGCCACTTGGAGTGCCTCTTCGATTTGCATGTATCAGTCAGATTTTGCAAGCCCTTCCCCGTGTGTAGGGGGAACTTGGGCGTATTTGTATCTCATGTACTAAAATCTTATTGTATAAGTCCTGACGATTATTCCAGGCATATCATGTATGTGGGATCCATCATTCTATTTTTCTGGCTCCTATTTAAGCCAGCATATTCTTCATGGTTCGGTTCCTTGTTTACTGGACTTCCTATTCTTTGTACTTTGTCTCGGCGGGCATAGGTATGCCTCCCCCGCCGCCTTTAGCACAGGTACCACTTCATAAAATAGAGACTTGTTGCACCTATAAGTCTCGTCTCCTCAGGGTCTAGTCCTTTAACACCTTAGACTACCTTACATTTCTCTCTCTCACTTCCCTCTTGATGTTAGTGATTGAGTTCTTACAATGTACTTCGGTCATACGATTTTCTCCTAACACTCGTACGTTGGGGGGCAATCTGTTACACCATTTTTTTGGTCATCTAACCTATTATTATTAGATGAACCCAAGTACACCATGTAAATTTTACCCTAAGTAAAATGGCTTTCACCATGTGAAATAACTTATTTGTTTATATTTCCCGGCATATTTAACCCAAAACAAGGAAATTAATTAAATAAATCCTTATTTATTTAATTATTTCCTAAGAATAAGTTATTTAAATAATATTCTTAGTTAAATTTGACTTAATCATCCATAAATAATTAAATAAACCATTATTTATTTAATTATATTCCCATCATTTCCCTAAAATGATAAATAAATCATTTATTTATTTATTATTTATAAATAAAGGAATTGACCCAAGTCAAAAATCCTTTTCTCTCCAACAAATATAATGAAATATTCCTAAAGGGTGGTTCTAGAATTTGATTAATAATATTTTATTCATGCACCGAGTTCTAGACCGCCCTAATATTTTGTTATAAATAGAAGGGTTTTCCCAATTCATTAGTCACCTCCATTGCATTAGATCACTCTGGATCTATACTAGGTCACATTCTCCATTTTTGCCTTGTTTACTGGACTTCCTATTCTTTGTACTTTGTCTCGGTGGGCATAGGTTTGCCTCCCCCACCGCCTTTCGCACAGGTACCACTTCATAAACTAGAGACTTGTTGCACCTGTAAGTCTCGTCTCCTCAGGGTCTAGTCCTTTAGCACATTAGACTACCTTACATTTCTCTCTCACTTCCTTCTTGATGTCTAGTGATTGAGTTCTTACAACGTACTTCGGTAATACGATTTTCTCCTAAGACTCGTACGTTGGGGGGCAATCTGTTACACCATTTTTTTGGTCATCTAACCTATTATTATTAGATGAACCCAAGTACACCATGTAAGACCAATTTTACCCTAAGTAAAATTGCTTTCACCATGTGAAATAACTTATTTGTTTACATTTCCTGGTCATATTTAACCCAAAACAAGGAAATCAATTAAATAAATCCTTATTTATTTAATTATTTTCTAAGAAGAAGTTATTTAAATCATTATTTAAATAATATTCTTAGTTAAATTTGACTAAATCATCCATAAATAGTTAAATAAACCATTATTTATTTAATTATATTCTCATCATTTCCCTAAAATGATAAATAGATCATTTATTTATTTATTATTTATAAATAAAGGAATTGACCCAAGTCAAAAATCTTTTTCCCTCCAAGAAATATAATAAAATATTCCTAAAGGGTGGTTCTAGAATTTGATTAATAATATTTTATTCATGCACCGAGTTCTAGACCGCCCTAATATTTTGTTATAAATAGAAGGGTTTTCCCCATTCATTAGTCACCTCCATTGCATTAGATCACTTTTGATATATTCTTGGTCACCATTTTCCATTGTGAGCTCCCATTGAGTTCTATGTTTGTCTGGGTTTTCTACACCAATAAGAGAAAGGAATTTTAGATCTGAAATGCTGAGGATTTTCAAGAACCCATCCCATTGAGGAGAACCGGAAAACACCTTTCTTGTTTTCCTCTCAAGTGACAGACATCAGCCGCCGCTGAGATGACAAATTTTTCTGAAATTTGCCGCCGAGAGACCCAGATCTGCAAGTCACACTTATTGGCCCAAAAACTGTGACCTGGCCTTGAGGTCACACTTTTCTGCCCAAAATATGCGACCTGGATTGAAAACAGGTCAAAACCTGCGACCTGAACATTTTTCTGCAATTTCCCAACACTTTTTCTGGGTTTTTCTGAAGCTTCTGTCAGGGTGTTCCAGCCTCTGTCTCCACCCGTTTAGACCCATTTCTGATCTGTTTCACTCAACTAAGTGGGAATCTTGCCCCTTAGGGCTCTAGTACCCTCCACTTTTTGTGGGAGAGTTTTTGATGTTTTCAGAAGTTTGAATTTCTAGGGTTTCAGCCTTATTTCTTTCAGATCTGATACCTCATTTTTAGATCCCTTTAGATCAGCACTTCTCCCTTTCAAATCACCTCATATAGTTTTGTTTGGGTTCATTTCTAGGGCTGCCTCCTTGTCCCTTCTATTTTTAGCTGATCTCCTCCTTTTTAGCAGCAACCTTGCCTCTACCTCTTTGTTGTTCTCTGCACCTCTTTTCAGCAAATTTCTCCTTTAGATCCCCGTCCCTCCTGACCTTAGATCTATTGGCCTCTTTTTCGCGTGCTTTGCTTAGTTTTTTCCCTCTTATAGACTAGTTTTGAGAGACTCGCTTTCTTGGGTTAGATTGATGCATTTGTTAGCTGTTAATTTTCTGTTCTTTCAGTCTTATTTACAGCAGATTTATTTTTAGTTACGCAACACACTTTTCTTTTACTCTCAAAACGTCTGGGTTTAAAAAATTAAAATTAACGCACACCACACACTTTCCCTAAGTGAAGAAGATCCTGGTTGACACTACCTGGCATAGCCTTTAAAATCAATTGACACTGCACCTCTTTGCCCTTGTTTCGACATTGACCTCACTTGATTTTTCCTCTCCCTGCCCTTGTCAGTTTTATTTCTTCCCGTCATCATTGCACCCCCAAGGCGTTTGTCCCGGAGACTTCTTGGCCTTCACCCTCAGTTTCTGGTTGGGTGACTTCCTCCTTCCCGTCGTTATCGAGTATGTCCTCCCCCGAGTCCACACTCCGACTCTTCTTCTGATTGTTCGGGTTCTCCCCCTACTCCTGGTTCTCCCCCTGTTATTGTCACCATGTCTACTTCAGGGCCTACTACCAGCAGCAACCCCAGTTCTACTGCTGGGTCTATTTCCAGTGGAACCACTATGGGACCTACCTCAACTACCCCTTTTCTCCCTTATATGGCCGGCCTCAGTCTCTCCGAATTCAATCAACTGATTAATGATCCTATCTACCACAATGTTAGTTGGCCTGCTATGCCAACCAAGCTCCCCTCTGACATTCCCAAGTTCGAAGACCTTGCTAGTGAAGATCCCTCTAACCATATTCGATCTTTCCACATGTGGTGTTCCTCCAATTCCATCACCGATGACTCCATCCGTCTTCAATTTTTCCAACACACGCTTACCGGCGAAGCTTCTAAATGGTATGTTGATCAAGCCACCTCTTCCCATACCACCTTTGCGACCATTGCCCAAGCCTTTTTATCTTATTTCCAGCTCCCTCTCTGATACAACACTGGTACTGAACTCTTAACTTCTTTTCATCAATCCTCTTCGACCCACCTTTCCGCTCATGTCCAAGAATGGCGACGAAGACGGAGCCTATGTCATGCTCCCCCCTTTGAAGATCGGTTTTACATGGACTGGTTCCTTCACTCTCTCTTACCTCCCATTGGCAAAGATGTCGCATCCCATTTTCCCCAAACCGAAGAAGTTTCCCTCCAAATAGCCTTGAAATATGACCTTATCTATGCCCAATCTGGTTATGTTTATACCGTCCTTCCTGACCTCCCCAAGCCCGGTGGCCCTAATGCCTCGGGGGTATCTCACTCTGCCGACGGTATCATTGGAGCCCTATCACATACCTCTGCTCAACCTCTTCTAGGCTATGGTTTCCCTCCAAGAGGGGCCACCCCCTCCAGCACTTTCCCCCCTCCCGGTAGCATGTATCCAGGATACGGCATGCCTCCTCCTTTTTCCCAAACTCCTGCTTACCTCAATGTTGCCCATCCTACCCACAACCTAGTGTCCCAGCTCCTCCAGTATTTGGACCTCCCTCTCCCTTGCCTTCTCCACCCCCGCAACCGCACTTACTACCCCCTCCAGGGCAAGTATTTGCGCAGCAGGGGGCAACTAATATTCTTCCTTCTCAAATAAAGAGGAAATGCAATCAATCCACTTCTGGCAATCGTGGATCCAATCCTTCCAGTATTGACTCTACCACTGCTAACCAGCCACAGGGATCTCATCCCAAGCCGGACAGGCCGCTTCACACCAATAAGCCCTCTTCGTGTTACGGTGTTTATGGTCATTACACTCACGATTGTCCCTTATTACCACAAATGTGGCAGATGTCGGAGTCTCAGGCCACCGTGCGGGGACAACACTCCTCCCCTACTATCCCTCCCATTCCAGTGACTTCTCAACCCGCTATGTTTACCGATCCTTTCCCTCAACAAGGATTCGTAGCCACTCAACCGCCTCATGCCCCGGTAACCACTCAACCTCCCCCTTCTGGTTCCTCTGATTACCAGATTCTCATGATGGCCTCTGACCAACCTCTGACCAACCTCTCACTGTCGACCTCAAACTTCAAACTTGGTCCTGTCAGTATTCCACGCCTCCCGTTCCATCTGTCTCTGAGTTCCCATCTTCAGGTCCTACACAGCCTCTGTCGACACCCAAAGGTCCCTTGTAAATCCCTCCGCCCAAAGCTGAGGGTCATACCAAGACTCCTAAGGGCCCATTACACTGCAATGTTGCCTCTGGTCGAGCTACCCATTCATACAACATAGTAGATGACCTGGCACAATCTCCTACTGCCATTTCAACACTGGAACTCCTCCAGTCATGTCCTTCTCAAAAGAAGGCTCTACTATCTACCGTGGGTGCTGTAGATCCTGCTGATGACCAATTGATTGTTTTCGACACCCGCCAGTCAAAACATCTCCCTCTTCCTGCTTCTATTGCTTTCCAAATCCCAGCCAAAATCCGAAATGCCAATGTCGCTCGGTGTATTATTGATGAGGGGGCAAATAACTGTGTGATGTCCGCTTCAATTTGGAAACAACTCGGATCTCCTGAGTTGGCCCCTTCCACAATCACCCTTCGTGCATCGGATGGCCATGCCTCCTAGCCCATTGGCCTATTTCGTAACTGTCCTATCACCCTTGCAGGCAAGACTGTTTGTGTCGACGTTGAGGTTATCAATGCCCCTCTTGACTACAACATTCTTTTGGGGTGTAGTTACACCTATGCCATGTCTGCTGTCACATCCGCAGTCCATCGCAAGATGTTTTTCCCTCATAATGGAAAGATTGTCACTATTGACCAGTTGACTTACCATGAACCAAAATCTCAGACCTCCCCTAAGTCCACCATCTCTACTGTCACCAATAAGCCAACTGTTGATTCTTTGACCAGTGTTTCCCCTGGCGTCTACAAAGAATCCTCCTTGCTTGAAAATTTTCCTGGTCCTCCCCCTCCTCCTGTCTCTAACCCCAGCTTAGCGAACGTTTGCATGATGCAATCGTCTCACGCTAGCCTTCCACAGCCTGCTTCGACTAGTCAACAACCTCAATCGCGCCCATCGTAACCTGCTCCTAGCCCTTTGCTTTAGTTGACCGAACCATTTTCGTCTGGACCTTCCCATCCACCTCACACTCAGGAACATCCCTACCCTCCTGAGTCGGTTCCCTTAGGTCTTCACCATATGGGAGCCGTCCCTCCTGGTCATTAACCCACCGGTCAGATACCTTTCCTTGGTCCCCCCTAGTGCCTATTCGGTTCCTGTCATGGCCACCCTCTCCCTCCCTAATTTAACCTTGGGAATACCATTATGGTATCTTACTCCTCCAACCGAGACCCCACTGGGCCACCCCAAACCATACATTGTTGTGACACCAGTGAAACCGATTCCCTTCGCTCCTTCCACCGCTATAGTACCCCTAGCCCCTCTGCAGGACCATCCTCATGCTACGACAGCTACAGGAAAGAAAAGAAAAACTCGCAAGGGGGCATCCAAAGACAAGGCCACCACACCTGACCCTACCCATCCCCCACCCGCCAAGCCTTGTGCCTTGTGTGATGGTATCAGTCATCCCACGCATACTTGTCTTGAGTTACCCCGTATCCAACCCATGGTTAAAGTCGCGTTCCCTAAATCTACGGTCCCTTAAACCTCTATTTCTTCCTCCTCCACAGCCAAGAACCCAAAGACTCTTCGCACCAACAAACCTTGTGCTCTGTGTGGTTTCCATGGCCATTATTATCACCATTTTTCTCACCTCACGCATTACCGAGCCTCTTTAGAGGTCATTCGAGAGTACGAAGTTGAAAAAAATCAATCCGCCTCTCCCATCCTTGCTCAATATGTGTCAGGTCTACTCGAGGATCCCCCTACTACCATTGACATTCCTCCCCTTGATGTTGAGATGTCGGAACCTGCTTCCCCCCTCCTATAACTATCATCATCCGCACAACCCTCGGAGTACATTCCCTCTAATCCACTCCATTTGTTTTGCTTGATTCTCCTTCAGCCACATTCTCGGGCTCTTCATGCTTTGACCATCTTTTTACCTGTTCTTCTGTCATTCCCCGTGATGACCCGTATCTGCGCCTCTCTTCCCATACTGATGATTTAGGTAGCTTTGCAATGTCATGTGGTTTCCTCAACCTTTTGATTTCCTCCCATAATCACGATCATACCATCCGTCTCTATGATGTTCTTCGCAGCCTGAGTTCTCGCTCTTCATCCCATAGTTCTCATTCATCTCCCTCTCGTCGATCTATGCATCCTAGACTTCCTACCTGGACTGCTCCCTCCCATAGCTGTCAGTGGATGTCTACCCTCTACTCACACTGCCATCCTTCTTTTCATCCCTCCCATTTCTTGCCTTGTGACACTATTCCACCGGCCCTCTCGTCCACACATTATCTTGGCTATGCTGATGGGGCAAGTCGCTATTCCCAGAATCTCACTTCAGTAGCATGGGCCATATTTACCCCCATGCATACCCTAGTTCTTGCAAATGGGGTCTACATTGGTAATGCCACCAATAATCAGGCTGAATATGATGCAGTACATGGTCTCTTAGCCGATGTCCTCTCTCATCACATCCTCCATTTGCACGTTCATTTAGATTCCTTGCTTCTTGTCTTACAACTTAATGGTGTCTATCGTGTGCATAACCCTATCCTATTTAGACACTATTTACGAGTGAAAATTTTGATACGTGAATTTAGATTCATTACTTTCAACCAAATCCCTAGAAGTAAAAATCACTATGTAGATCAAATCGCAAATCATGTTCTAGACTGGCATTTATCACACACAAGATAATAACATTTAACATCATCAACAAAATGTATATAAATCATATCTATCATATAACATGTGTTTTTAGAGTCCATCTACTCTGAAACATATGACATGCCCATAGCATGTTACAAAAAACAAAACTACAAAAATGGGGGGCACCACTTTCCCCTACGTAGACGCTGGGGGGCACCACCTGCCCTACATATAATCACTCTCTGGAGGATCCCGGGCCAACAACTCTCCTCCTGCAACTCATAGATCACGCACAGTCTGACCGACCATCGCCATGTGTCGCATGATACCTCACCATTTCGAGGGTAGCCCAATACATAACTCTATGTACTTGTCGTTTAAATCCTGCCAACCACGCTCCGACACACCTGTTAGTATCCCCTCACATGTACGAAAAATGTCCTCCAATAGAGCGGCCATATCCTCTTTCTGTGTTGTCCTTGATCCACTTGCACCTGTAGCTCCTGCTGCTGCAGGTCATCCCATATATCCGACCGGTTTTACCGGAGCTATATCTGCATTCCAAAAAATATAAGGATTAGTACCATGAATACTAGTCAGACAATCTAAAATTCACATAACAGATTAGTTTCTTTTCACATACCATCGGTCCCCCACACTCGACCAGGCAGAAGCGGTACGTCCCGATCTCCCCAATAACCCATCCCACTATAGGGATAGTCGTCTATGTATAATGGCATCTTATCCCAATGGGCAAAGAACTTTGGTCGGAACACTCGTCCGACTGCCCCTCCCCCTCATCTACATAGTAGTCGTCCCCACCGACGCATCCGGGGCTCTCTCGAACCTCCATCAGGTAACTGTATACGAGGTCGTAAGGTTGGGATCTTATCAAAGAAGAAAGAGCACAATACCGTCCCATAGGCACAATCATGATTCACTTACCACTTGCATAGCGACATATGTCATTTCACTGACACGAACATCATCTGGGCCCACCCATAGTAGGTCCCACCCAACACACTCTCTACAATCATCATCTACTCTCCAGTGATGCGATGGGACGCCTGGCTGCCCAAAATCTACAACACTGCTACTGCCACTGCCCGGGTCTCCAACCTCTCTAGATCCCCAATCGATATTCGAGTCCCTTTGACTCAGACACCTGGTCGACAATGTCCCTCAACAAACTCCATGATGTTACGCCCTCATGGTAACACTGGCTGTGTATTTCCCACCATCCCTAATGACGGGAGACCAGTCAGGAAATACAGGTCCTGGACTGTCAGCTCAATCCTGTGCCCCTGCACTATAAACACCTTAATGTCTAGATCCCAGTAACTGATAATCCGTGCCAACAAAGGCTCACCAGCCCTCATCAAAGGGTTCTCCACAAAGTTCAGAACCCCAAATCTAGCCAATGCACAATGGACACCCTGATCCACTTGGATTTCCGTCCGTAATGTACCTAGGTCTCTCTCCCTCCATTTGATCCGTATATCTGCCATATCTGTACAAAACCATTATCTTTGTCAGTCTACAGATAAACAAAACTGCATTTCCTTACACCAAAACTGAATCTCATCACATAACAACACTAAAACCACACCCATCTAACAGGTCGCACTTTCTGGCCAAATCCTGGGCCAGGTCACACTTTTCAGGCCAAAACATGCATCCCAGGTCACAGTTTTTGCCCCAAAAAGTGTGATCCGACCGTAATGATGAAGTAGGAGCAGTTACTGAGATTTAAAACCCTAATTTGAACTTTGAATCCATCAAAAACAAAGAGTAGGATTAGGCCTCTTACCTGCAACTGACGGATTGCGATTCCAACGGTCGGTTTGTCCGCTACGATCGCCACAAGATTTATGGCCTTCTCTCCTCTCCACATTCACCACAGCTACACAAGCAAATGAATGATTTTGGAGGGAAAATGCCTTATTAGAAGAAAAACCCCTATTTTTTCTTTCGCCCGCTGCAACCAAACCATAGCCCCGTTTGACACACCGTCTGCACCATTGGAAAGCTCTCACCAAGCACTCAAATGGGTATCTGTTAGTTTTTTCATGTTTGGACACTTCACCAGGACGCATTTTGTCCACGAAGGGTCCCTTCATCTCTCCTTCCAATTGGAATTTTTCACTTACAATGCTTGTACTTGGGGCACCACTTTACCTCTTTACTTGGCTTTGTTCGTGTACATTTTCATCATGAGATACCATCTTGTACTCATGTTTTTATGGTCCCCCATTGGACCTTCTCTGTGTGGCAGCACCATCGAGTTGCCCTTATTTAGAGCATCCGAGTTGAGTCATCATTCTTCATGGAGTCTATATCGAGCCCTTTTATTTCCCACTATAGCTCTCCATCCTTCATCATTTGGTCCCTCTCTCGTGTTGCACATTATGGCCTTCTGTATCATTGTCACTTATCCTCCTTGATATTATGTCAGTTGCTGCCAAGCCATTCATGCCCCTTATGCTCTAACAAGGGAAGTCGTCCATCCTCTACTCAGTATCCCTCATCTCATTATCATCTTCAGTGTCTATCTGTTAGTTTCTCTACTATTTTCTCCTGTGCCTTAGTTGAGATTCCCTTACTATCTCACCTATGGCGGACCTACTTCTGTCGACATTAGCTCATTTACTCCAGAAGCCAGGTCTCGGGGGCAGTGTACCTTGGTTCGAGCTCTTTTTCAACATGATCGTGATCTATACACTTGATATTCTAGTGATGCAACAACAACTCTTGGTGATTCTTGGGTATGTGTGAGATGTCTCAACCCTCATGAGGGGGTGGCCTTGCAGGTAGCCCCCCACATGCCCAGATGACTTCTTCATTTCAGCCCTTGATGCAGCTCCCCCCATTTGATGATATTGGCCTCAGCCGCTTGCAGCGGCTCTTCGATTTGCATGTATCAGTCAGATTTTGCGAGCCCTTCCCCATGTGTAAGGGGCATTTGGGTGTATTTGTACCTCATGTACTAAAATCTTATTGTATAAGTCCTGACGGTTATTCCAGGCATAACATGTATGTGGGATCTATCATTCTATTTTTTTGGCTCTTCTTTATGCCAGCATATTCTTCCTGGTTCGGTTCCTTGTTTACTAGACTTCCTATTCTTTGTACTTTATCTCAGCAGGAATAGGTATGCCTCCCCCGCCGCCTTTCGCACAGGTACCACTTCATAAACTAGAGACTTTTTACACCTGTAAGTCTCGTCTCATCAGGGTCTAGTCCTTTGACACATTAGACTACCTTACATTTCTCTCTCTCACTTCCTTCTTGATGTCTAGTGATTGAGTTCTTACAACGTACTTCGGTCATACGATTTTCTCCTAACACTCATATGTTGGGGGGATATCTGTTACACCATTTTTTTGGTCATCTAACCTATTATTATTAGATGAACCCAAGAACACCTTGTAAAACCAATTTTACCCTAAGTATAATTTCTTTCACCATGTGAAATAACTTATTTGTTTACATTTCCCGGTCATATTTAACCCAAAACAAGGAAATCAATTAAATAAATCCTTATTTATTTAATTATTTCCTAAGAATAAGTTATTTAAATAATTTTCGTAGTTTAATTTGACTAAATCATCCATAAATAGTTAAATTAACCATTATTTATTTAATTATATTCCCATCATTTCCCTAAAATGATAAATAAATCATTTATTTATTTATTATTTATAAATATAGGAATTGACCCAAATAAAAAATCCTTTTCCCTTTAAGAAATATAATAAAATATTCCTAAAGGGTGGTTTTAGAATTTGATTAATAATATTTTATTCATGCACCGAGTTCTAGACTGCCCTAATATTTTGTTATAAATAGAAGGGTTTTCCCCATTCATTAGTCACCTCCATTGCATTAGATCACTCTAGATCTATACTAGGTCACATTCTCCATTTTTTTCTTGTTTACTGGAATTCCTATTCTTTGTACTTTTTCTCGGCGGGCATAGGTATGCCTCCCCCGCCGCCTTTCGCACAAGTACCACTTCATAAACTAGAGACTTGTTGCACTTGTAAGTCTTTTCTCCTCAGGGTCTAGTCCTTTAGCACATTAGACTACCTTACATTCCTCTCTCTCACTTCCTTCTTGATGTATAGTGATTGAGTTCTTACAACATACTTCGATCATACGATTTGCTCCTAACACTCGTACGTTGGGGGGCAATTTGTTACACCATTTTTTTGGTCATCTAACCTATTATTATTAGATGAACCCAAGTACACCATGTAAGACCAATTTTACCCTAAGTATAATTGCTTTCACCAAGTGAAATAACTTATTTGTTTACATTTCCCAGTCGTATTTGACCAAAAACAAGGAAATCAATTAAATAAATCCTTATTTATTTAATTATTTCCTAAGAATAAGCTATTTAAATCATTATTTAAATAATATTCTTAGTTAAATTTGACTAAATCATCCATAAATAGTTAAATAAACCATTATTTATTTAATTGTATTCCCATCATTTCCCTAAAATGATAAATAAATCATTTATTTATTTATTATTTATAAATAAAGGAATTGACCCAAGTCAAAAATCCTTTTCCCTCCAAGAAATATAATAAAATATTCCTAAAGGGTGGTTCTAGAATTTGATTAATAATATTTTATTCATGCATCGAGTTCTAGACCGCCCTAATATTTTGTTATAAATAGAAGGGTTTTCCCCATTCATTAGTCACCTCCATTGCATTAGATCAATCTAGATCTATTCTTGGTCACCATTTTCCATTGTGAGCTCCCATTGAGTTCTATGTTTGTTTGGGTTTTCTACACCAGTAAGAGAGAGGAATTTTAGATCTGAAATGCTGAGGACTTTCAAGAACCCATCCCATTGAGGAGAACCGGAAAAAAACTTTCTTGTTTTCCTCTCAGGTGCCCCCTTTTTAATATAATATAATAATTATTTCGAATACATTTTTCTTGTCTTGTCTATTGGATGCATGGAGCCATATTTTACTTTACCTGCTTAATGTCTTTTATGCTTAGATCTGGATTTGTGCCACATTATTTGGATCACCTAATTGCAGATTTAAAGATATTTGGCAACCATAATTGATGTTAGGGCTATTTTTTATGCATAGCTAAAGTGATATTTTACGACGAAAGATTCATACTAACACTAAGGTCTAATTCAGACAATGACTTGACCTCATATAGTCTTGAAGGATTGAATACTATATCGGATAAAGATGTTTCAGACTTGGATTTAAAAAATGACAATTCAAATTTTAGATCATACGGTATATCTTCAAGACAAAGTATTTTATTAGGTAGAGAATCTGATCTTACCAATGGAACTGATCTTGAATGAATGTTTTTAGTTTGATATCTATGCCTTCGAAAAATCATCTCTGGATAATCTACTTGATCAACTGGATCAGGATTGAGATTTTCTCTGGTATACATTCTTGAAGCCAGATCTAACACCTTAGCACTGTAATTATTGAATCAACGTTCTTGAAACTTAACCTTATCATCCAAAGGATCAAATTCCAAAATTACTTGTCATACACCTAGGGAAAATAAATCTTTCATTTACTGAAAATGGCGCCAATGTTATCACTCTGCTATTTTTCTAAGCCTGAAGAATAAATACCAATAGAGGTAACCACATATCAACCTTTTGGCTTGGTATCTATCCCTACCAAGTCGGAGAGCTCTCTCTCCACAAAAATCATAGCCAAGAGGGCTGAAGGAAAAGGATTTAGGCTAGCTATGAAATGCAGAAGGTTTTGTTTTGTTTTCATTGAGTTTGCTGGATGAGGATTAGGTCAAAGCGGGTAGGTCAGAGAAAATAAGATGGGAATTGCAGTTCATTCAATCGGTCAAGGTAGGTATAAAGCTTAGCACTTTAAGGTGATTTTGTGAGATGGTATCAGACTGATGAGGAGCTAGGAAGAGCATAAGATTATTATTCTTCCTAAACTGAAGAAAATGAACAAATTATGAAGAATTTCCCAAAACAGATCATGAAATAAAATGTATTCTACCTATCAACTTGAAAATCATCATATAATAAACATGAAATATTTTATGAGCTTAAAAAACATTCATACAAATGAAACAAGAGAAGAAACAATACTAAACATCCATACCATAGGTATCCCAAAGAAATAGCTGCAACTCTTCATTAATTTCTAGCCAAATTGATTACACTAGTCCTTGAACAATACAACAACATCCAACCTTTTCCATAATTGAAGAAGGGAATGATAGATACATTAATACCAATTTATCTCATCCTAAGGGGTTGAATCCCTGAGTTGAGGAAGATATCCAAATAAATTTGAACTAATAGTTGGAGTGTAGGGAGGTTCAAGTGACTCTTCCCTAATTACAATGAAACTGATTCATTTGACTTGATGATAACATTTACACAAATAATTTACCACTAGGTAACTCATACACATGATATTTACTTTTAAGTTCATCAATTGCATATGTAAAATCACCATTTCCCAAGATAAAAATAAAAAATGTAGTGAAAATTGAAAAATATCAGGCATTGGTTAAGTGCGCAATTTTTGTGCCAGGTGTGCCCTCACACTGCTAGGGGTGCCCTCCATGTTACATCTTGATTTTGGATGAGTTGTAGGTGTCAAAACTAGGCTTATGATGGCTTTTTGGAAATTCTATCCAGTCTAAATTCCAGATATGTCTTTAGATTGCAGAATGGGGTTGATTTGACTTGTCAAAAAGTGATTCTCCCACAACTGGTCAGGGATGCATTTCCTAGGAAAAAGGAGGCAAAAAATTATTTTTTTGTGTGTTCTTTCATATTTTCACCAGCCATTTGTCCAAAATAAGCCTAGGAAATTTGTTTTCTGGAATGTATTTGTCATTTTTCATCTTCTGGTGGTCTTCATTTGACTAAAAATTTCCTCAAAAAAGAGCATAACTCCTAGGGCGCTGCACGCTTAACAGTCCAACTATCACAATACTGTCTAGGAATACACAGAAAGAAACAAAAAAAATCGACCCAAAAATGTTGCAAAATTTTCTAATTGGCTGCCAATGATGTGGTTAGGCATGGAGTGAGGCTTCAACTAGTATGTCAAGCCTCCTTTCCTCTTCTTTCATGGTTAGAGCTTGAATTTTTGCATTGGCTCTTTTAAGTTTATCCCTTGCAATTTTGTTCCTTTGGGATAGTGCTTTGCCATCTTTCTATGCATATTGTTGTCTTTGATTGATTTTTCCAGGAGCTTCTCTAGGTGCTGGTTAGCCCTATCAAGGCATTTCTCCCAGTTCTCATAGATTATCACTGCAAATTGTTCATTCAAATTGAGCTGATTACCAAGCTCAACCTCCTTTTTCCTCTCTAGCTCAAGAGCTCTTTTCAGCCCTCTAGTCCTAGGCCTTCTCCTTGACACTTGTTCTTCTGCCTCATTTTTTTTACCATATGTGTCTAATATATCTTTAAGCAAGACTTTAGATTTTTCTGTCTCTCTTTGAGCTTTGATGAATTTCACTTCATCAATGAAGTGTTTTGTTTTCAGCTGCTGGTTCTCCTGCTCAAGAAAGCTAACGAAAAATTTAGACCTGTCAATATTAGTTTGAAGCTCTCTAATCTTGGCACATTTTTTCTTGATGAATATCATGCTAATTTCCTCGTCATCATCATGCTCATCTAGGTCAATAAGGTCAAAATCTTGTTCTGTCTCATGGAGGTCCTCCTTCTCATGTCTGATCTCTGCCTCTATCATATTTTGCTTCCCTTTGTCTACTTTCTTTGTCGATGTAGAAGGCAAAGACCCTTCCACTATGTGTGGAGAAAACACATGCCTGTGAACTCTCTCGTATGTTTTTGAAAATAGCTCTATCTCAACCTGCTTAGTCTGTTGAGGCTCATTGATCTCAGCTCCACTAGGTGACCCAATGTCAATGTGAAATGGAGATGATGGTGGTGAAATGGATGAGGGAGACTGATCTGATGATGAGGCATGAACTATAGGTTGAGATGGAGGATTGGATGTGGAAGGATGAGATGATGAAGCCACATCTTGGGCATGCTAAATAGGTGGAGCAATGAATATGTCATTAGCTATGAAAGTAATCCATGAAATTTTCAATTGTTTGAGGTGATGGGGGACTATGATCTTGATGAAGGAGTGGTGAAAAATGTTCATTTAGTGCTCATATTCTCTCTTTTAGACAATATATGTCATCTTGTCAATGATCTAGAAGATTTAATAAGGTATGTTGAGCACCTTGACCCTTGTGAAGTGCATGAGTAGCCGGATATGATAGGTGTAAAGTCTAGAGAACCCACCTTCACATGAAAAGTAGTTCATGATGATTTTCATCATGGGGGCATATTTCTCTAGGAGGTAAGAGAAAGGAAAAATCCTTTTTATTCAATTCTTATACCGAGGTTTGATGTATGGCTCAAATTAATGCTTCTCCAAGTATTTTTTCTTGAACCATTTTTCCCCAACATTTGGGATTCTGGTGGCAGCTGATATGATGGCAGTGGACATAGTGAAAGTTTCACCAGCAAGGGTTAGCTGGTTTTCATGGAGATTGGAGATGAATATTATGCTCAACATAGGATGGCGTTGGACCCTTTGTATTTTCTCACAGAATTCAAAAAATACTACATGATTAAAACATATCACAACCATAGGATATGTCATGAGTTCCCTAGTATTTGTTGGCTAAAGTCTAAGGATTCTCCCTCCTTTTTTTGGCCTCCTCTCCTTTCTTTCTTCTCCCTCACTGTAGTTTCTGTTATGTTCTTCTTCCATAGGTGTCTTAGTGTGAAAACCCTAGGGAGATGGAATGATAATGAAAAATGAGTTTTGGGAACTGGGAATGGGATGGGGAAATTTAGGGAGATGGGGGAAGGGGTGTACGAAATGAGGTAGGTGATAGGGAATAGTAATGATGAGGGATTTGGGATAGGGGATTTAATTACATGTTAGGGATTTAGGAGCCTAGGCAAATCCAGAACCTAGGTCTTAGTGTTTCAAGGGAAAATTGATTAGGGAAAAGGGATTATGATATAGGGGTTTTGGGAAAGATCAATTATGATATGGGAAGGGAATGGAAGTGCTAGGGAGTGAAATTGAAATGTAATTAGGGATTTTACAATGGTACTAGGGTTTAGAACGAATAATACACCATATTTTGTAATAACACTTCAAATACCATTGAAAATTCAATTGATAAGGAGAGAGATGGTGTTTCATGCCTTACTTTCTTGCTAGAGATCAAATGCAACATTTTATGAAGCTCAAAGGAAATGGAAATCGATTTGGGGCGTTCTGAACAATTTTAGGCAAGTGTACAATGCACAATGCAGGTGTGCCCTCTATTTTCCAGGAGCACAATGTACAATGCAGGCTCGAAACGTAATACAAAAGAGCGCCCTCCTTCTGCCAGGAGCACAACACTGCCTTTGTTTTGAAAAATTTTCCCTCTAAATTTGGAAATCGTGCTTTTTATGAGGTTTCTCAATGATGGAAAGAGAAAATGAAGTTTTTAATTGATGTCTAGGGGGTTTAAGTACTTTGAATTTGGTTTTGATGACTTTAAAACCCACTTTTGAAATGTTCAATTTCATCTTTTAAACCTTGCGCAATACCCTTACAGTCTTGGACTTTTTCCTTTGAAATTTGATCAATTGATGGACTAAGAACTCTTGCACTTTGACATTTCTTTGTTTGGAATATGGAACTGAGTTGGAAGCTTTGGGAAACTAAGTACTTATTACATTTAAATTGACATAAAATTACATCTATGTTTTTTGGAATAAATATTACATATTGGAATGAGTTTCATAACTTTGAATCAAAATTATAACTTTGGAAATCGTCTTTACATACTTGCAAATCCTCTTTAGATGGTAAAGAGGTATTATTCAATCACTCACATACTTTTGCTGGCTTTATGCAATGAAATGGTGTTTTATTTGACCTTGGAAAATGAAAACCTAGAGACCTAATGAAGAACTTGAATGACTAGACTTCATGGTGACCTGACTGACATAATTACATGATGAAATTGGCTTTCATGACTGAAGTATGCTCAACAAGACATGAAGGTGAGCCAGCAAGTATGCATTTTTTAGGAAGAGTGAAATTTTTTGACTAGGGCTACCATCAGTGAGTACATTTTTTAATGAATACGTAGGTGAAATGACAAAAATTTCTAAGCGATACCCTAAAATGATATGAAAAGAGTGTTTTTGATCACTGATGGCAGGATGCAAATAATGACACTAACAGATTGTATGATTGTACATGTGGCATTGTGTGCATGTGGTGTTGGGTACGTGTTGTACAATTGATTCTAGGTATAGGTGGTGTCATGTACATGTCGTGGTGCCATGTATATGTGGTATTGTGTACACATTGTACAAGTGGTGTAGTGTACATTTGGCATTTTGTACACGTTGTGCAAGTGGTGTCATGTACATGTGATGTTGTGAATATGTTGTGTATAGTTGGAACTGTGTACATGTTGTGCATATGGTACTGGTATACATGTGGTATTGTGGGTATGTCGTACATGTTGCGTTGTATATATGTGGTACTATGTATGTGCATGGAGTAGTCGTGGTATTGCGGCATGTGTATTTGTTGTGTTGTATTCTGTGTACACATATGTATTGTGTTGTATTGTACACCGGGTGTAGGTGTATGTGTTGTATGCCAGTGTAGGCATATGTATTATGTTGTATTGTACACTAGGTGTAGGTGTATGTGCATGCACATGCATTGTGTTGTACACAAGGTGTATGTGTATGTATTTTGATATGTTTTACACCAGGTGTGGGTGTATATATTGTGTGGTGTTGTACACCTTGTGTAAATGTACATGTTGTACATTGTGTGTTTGTGTATGTGCCTAAATAGAAGAAAGGGCACTAGGTGTTTTCCGAGTGTGGAAACTGATCTAGTGTGTGTATCAAAGAACAAAGTCAAAAGTAAGGTCTGATGAAGGATAAGTGTCGATAATTTATTCCACTTCTATTATGTATGATCTACAATTCTAATTTATGATTGTTACATGTGATTTATGATTATGGTTTATGATGATTGAATGCGATTCATGATTTTGACCTATGATGGTTGTGTATTGAGCTAACCAGATGTTATATGTTTATACATGATAATTTTATCAAAAAAATAGTTTGATTTGTGTGACAGGAAGTAAACAATAAGTGCAAGTGTACCTTATTTGACAAGCCACCAATGAGGTATTATTTGAATTTATTTGAATTTATTTTGCATCTAATGGAAATTATGTGCTTGGTATAGGAAATCATGTCATGCCCAGTTGGGTGGTTGAAACTGACTACAAGAATTAGTAGCAACAAGAAAAGGGATCAGAACATGTAGTAGTATGTTGGTAAGGCAATTCAAGTGCAGGTCCATTGTGGGACACTGCTACCCAATAGTTTCCATTGATTTCCATGAGCATGGTATGACCAATATGATGGTTTTGAGTAGGGGATATTCCTTGGTCTTTGTATCTTACGATGCAAGGAAACGTTGACAAGGGATGAAATTCTCGGATGGGGGTGCCAGTGGAACTTGGAAGGTGTGTGACTGCACAGAAGGGAGTGAACAGATTTCCCGAGGGAATTTGTAGCAAATAAGGGAAGGTCAAGGATGGATTTGGTTTGGTCATTAGCATTTCCATATGGAATCAGATGGACATTGAGAGTGTGCCCTGGAACAATGAGCCAGTAATTGTTCACTAAGAGGACAAGGGGCGCAGGATTATAACATTGGACAATGGATGCAGATTTAACTTGACAGTGGATTCTGGACTTCTTGGCAAGGAGGTGAATCCTAGTATTACTTGGAGGTTGGATTTTTAAGCCTATGGCTTCCATTATTGCGGATGCAGACATTGTATCCTTTTATTTGCTGGTTGGGAAAATGTGCATATGTATATATGTAGTTGTTATTGTAAATATCATAGTGAGTGTGTTATAAAGTTCTAGTACATGGTATGATTATCATTATGGTTTTTTCTTATTGAGGAGGCTGTTCATTTTAAATAATACACCAAGCCATGTTATAAAGCTCCATAAGAATTATGTTCTATTGTCAGCGGTTTGTCGGTTTGTAGGTGTCATTGAACACTGAGGACAGTGTTCCCCCAAGGGGTAGGGTTCTATAACAACCTTGGTGAAAATTCCATGTAATAAAAGTTAAAAATAATAATCACAGTTGATGGGACATGTATTCCAAGTTGAATGTTGAGAAAACAATCTTAGTGGGTGTTCATTTGGTTAATATGGCTAAGGAAATTGGCAAAGGAAAAGGCTTTGAAAAGGAAAAATGACATATTTAGCACATTTATTATGAAAAATAATGGAAATTAGGAGAAAAGGGAGGTGAAATGTCACAGGTTTCATGTGAGGAGGAAAATGAAGGAAAATAATGGAAGATGAATAAAATAGAAGCATCATTAATAAAAAGGCTTATGAGGGTCAATTGGAAAGATTTTTCTAAGCTTTTACTCACACTTATGGCTCTCATTCTATTCTCTCTCTCTCTCTCTCTCTCTCTCTCTTTCATACCCTTGTACACTTAGATTTTTCTTGGATCACATTGGCATTAGAGTAAGAAAGGAAAAGAAAGAAATGAAGAGCAGAAATCAAGCAGCTACAATAGGATTCTTTGCAGGTATTGATTTTCATGCATGATTTCCTTGCTAGATATAGTATGCATGGTATTGCATGTGGTTCTTTTTTGTCTTGGCATGGGTTTTTCTAGGTTTTTCAGTGTTATCAGCCTTGCCTTGACATTTATATATAGCCATGGTATTGTAGCATTCTCATACTTTGGTTGAGTTGGATTGCAGGATGGATTCGAAGCTGAGTGAGGTGGATCTTCGAAATGACAAACACATGGCCTAGTATTCCCTGAACCATATTGTGGATCACGGTAAAGCCACTGGCCTAGTAACTCCTGAACCAGATTGTGGGTTGTGGTAAATCCAGGATTGTGTGCCTCGATGGGCCTAGGAATCCTCGACCTATGAATGGTGGGATATATAGTAATTCCTAGAGGTGGTTTGCCTCAATTTAAGGCCTAGTGATCTATGATGGATTGCAGTAAATCCTGAGAGGTGGGTGTTCTCCATTCGGTCCTAGTAGTCCCCGAATGGGATGTACGGTAAAGCCTAGAGAGTGTGTACCAGTTTAGGGCCTAGTGAACCTTGATTCACACTATGGGTTGTGGTAAAGAATGAGAGAGTAGGAGACATGAAAATTTCTCACAGTGTAGGAAGAGAACCTGGTAACATTCATTCTTGTTTGGTTAGTTTTGGTTGGTTATGAGTACCATATTCATGCTTGGAATATGACACGAGGGTGATTGGCTGAAGCAATACTTGCCTTATCCAATCTGTAGTTGGGTGGAACATGGAAGTCCCATCACTGGTTTGTTTTTACATTCAGTATTGAAGAGATAATTCCTTTGGTATTTGGTATGAAAATGTACTAGTTATTATGTGGATTTTATTGTTGTTGTATCCATGGTATTTCTGTTGGTATTATGATGTTTATAAGCATGTATTTTATTAGCGATGATGTATATATCTATCCATGTTTTTTCTTGTAAATGAATGCACAATGTATCTATGGTCAAATAGATTGTATTTCAAATAATAATGTAATAGAGCAACACTGCTTAGCAATTAGACCCCTATTCTTAAATCTGATGTTTAGACCTGTACATTAAACGTTTGTGACATGTTTGAAAAAATACTTGTCATGGATAGGAGGGGTATATATGAGCTCTTGTTGATGTGATTTCTTCTATATCATTGTTCTAATGTTATTTATCATCCCCTAAGTTTTCATGAAATTTTGGGCAGTGACCGAGGTTCTGGGCCTAAAAAGGTTCCTAAAATCCTAGAGTTGTAGGCATGGAACTCGGAATTTTGGGCCCTAGCCATAGGCATGGAGTCGTATGCCTACGAATATGGCTCAAAAGGTTCAAAATTTTAGTGTTACTAAGGGGTAAGTGGTCTGAAGAGTTGGGTTGCTTACTGGGGGTGTTGTTGATATTGTACATGGTATTTTTGATGTATTTCCTTCGGTTTCACTTCCTTAAGGTCACCTAGGATGTTGAACATCATTATAGTGGCCTCTCATTGCATATTTACCCTGATTTTCCGGTTAGTTGGGTAGATGTGGGAGGAGGGTGTTATAGTTGAGTAAATGTAGATTATTAGAGGGTCTCACACCTAGTACAAGGTTGTGGGGCATTTTGATGTAGGAAAAACAACGACCAAATTTTGTAGGTATGTGTATTGGCCTATCCTTTCTATTGGCAATATGATTCTGAGTGTTGTCCTTGATGACAACCCACTTGATAGAGTGTTGTTCCTTGAATGGAAACCCACTTGATGAAGATGATGGCAACCTACTTGATGAAATTATGCTTGATAGAATATGTCTTGATGAACTTGTTAAATGATGTAAATCTGATGTATCTACAGTGAGTACAGAAGGTAATGAAGAAAGGAATTCAGTATGTGCTAGATATATGATGAAAAGAGTATGTCTCAAGGCATACGCGGATTTGCCTAGGAGAAGTCGCGTATGCACGCGGGAAATAACGTTCCAAGTCGCGTATGGGCAAAAGCGCTCATAAAATGCAAAACCAGGGGTAACCACCATGGTATTGACCCATTTTATTGGGTAATTATTCATCTACATGACCCCGTCCAGGAATACCATCGGAAGTAATGTGGTTTTGGCTCATGGTATTGAAAAAGGGTAAACCTATATAAGGAGAAGAAATTCATTGTGCAAATCATGAGTGTGGGTGCAAGACGTCTGAGCTTGAATGAATACTTCTCTCTGAAGTATATCTGAATGGAAAGGGTTACAGTTGAATGATAGATCTGAATGCATGAAGCACCTATGAAGAAAATGATGAAGAAGGGAATCTAGATCTGAAATGTATTTGTATTTGCTACATCTGTTTATGGAATGATTAGATCTGAGATGAGGCGAACATCTATCTGACGTAAAGAGTAAAATCTGTGTGATGTGTCTGTTCTGAAGAATTGCAATGACCTAAATGTCTGAAGAACCATACGCTAGTTTGCCGCATAAGAAGCGCGTATATACGCGGCTTCGCTGAAGAGAAAGCGCGTATGCGCAGTGAAATTAGCTCTGTAATATGTACAGAAGTATACGCGGGTTTGTATGGTAGAAGGCGTGTATATATGTGGGATAAGTGAAAGGAAAGCGCGTATGCAAACTAGGGTTTGCTGAAGCATGGGGTATGAAATGTATGATCTGTTCTGCTGTGTTACTGTTGTCTGTATTCTACAGTTCTGAGTTGTCTGTATCAGTTTGGTTGTATGATTGAGCTTAAATGTGTGGAGTGGGTCTAGTCTGAAAATATGATGAAACGTGGCTTGCAAGTTGTGTTCTATTGAAGCTGTTGGATCCAGTGTGAAAATTGATGAAACGTGGTCCATAGAGGAGCTGAGGGTTGTAGCCTTCAGTCAGGGGGTTGTAGCTCCCTTCCAGGTGAGGCTGGTAAACGAGATCAGGGGGTCGTAGCTCCCTTCCAGGAGAGGCTGGTAAACGAGAGCAGGGGGTTGGTGCTCCCTTCCAGGAGAGGCTGGTAAATGAGCGTAGGTGGGTGCCTACGTACTGGTATGAGTCTGCGCCAGTACATATGTTGTAATATGTTTTCTCTATAATAAAATATTGAAGGCTGAGCAACGACAGCGGTGGTTTTCTCCCGACTTGGGTTTCCACCTAAAATCCTGGTGTTGATGCTTATATGTGATGATTTACTCTGTTATTACTGCACATGTTTACTGTTAACTAAACTTCAGAAGAATGAATGTTGCATAGATCTAAGTAAAGATTTAATTACATAATATGATCTCTGTGTATACGCGAGTTTAATGAAGGAGATCCGCGTGTATACGCTAGTTGTCTTCAGCAAAGTAGCGTATGGGTTTTGAAGTAAGAAAAAGTGAAAATTTTTGGATAAGTCCAAAATACTGATTCACCCCCCCCTCTCAGTATTTTTCCCAACAATTGGTATCAGAGCAGGTTCTTCTGCAGAAGCTTGATCGCTTGAAGGAGATCCATCACAATGGGAAGTCTTGAAGGAGTAATGTCTCTAAAGCAACCTTTATTCAATGGAAGCAATCTGATATTCTGGAAGGTACAAACAAAAGCATATCTGCAAAGTCTTGGTGCAGAAGTATGGGCAATCGTGGAGGAAGGCTATCAATATCCGGTAAGTATTCCTACTGATGCAGCTGAAAGGAAGAAGTATGAAATCAATGCCAAAGCAGTGAATGTCTTATTAGGAAGCATGTCTGAACCAAAATTTGCTAAAGTGATGCAGCTAAATTCAGAAAAAGAAATATGGGACAAAATCATTCTGAGATATGAAGGAGATACAAAGGTAAAAAGTGCAAAACTCCAAACTCTCAGAATTGAATATGAAAATTTAAGGATGCATAGTGATGAACGTATTGCCAGTTTCTTTCTTCGTCTAGATGATATTGTAAATCGAATGAGAAATTTGGGTGAAACCATAACCGATACTACTCTGGTGGAAAAAGTCTTAAGATCCTTGACTTCAAAATTTGACTCTAAAGTTTCAGCTATTGAAGAAAGGCAAGATCCGCAAACTCTTACTATTGTTCAATTACATGGTATTCTGACTGCTTTTGAAATGAGACAAGGAGGTCCTTCTCAAATCAAAGAAGTTGCTTTTAAGGCATCTGCAAAAGGAAAAGAAAAGGAAGTTGTCAAAGAATCCAGCTATATATCCGAAGAAGAAGAAGCAAATTTCGTGAGAAAACTCCAACTAGGTACTGGAAGATTCAAAGGTAAGCTTCCCTTCAAATGTTTTGATTGTGGAAAAGTTGGTCACTATGTTGCTAAATGTCCTTATAGAGAAAAACATGGTAAAGGGAAACAATTTGAAAAGAGGAAGAGTTATTATGCAAATGAAGATGATGATGAAGTGTCCAGTGAAGATGAAGAAGATTCTGACCAAGATCTAAAAGTGCTCATGGAAAAGAAGCAAAAGAAGAAGGCCACTCGAAGAAAGGAGATATCTCAGAAAACATGTATAGCAGAAATTGACGAAGATGAATCAGATAGTGATTGGGGTCCTTGTAATCTTCTTTGTGCAAGCACTGGTGTAGATAGTGAAAGTAATGTTGTGGACCTAGAAGAAGCTATCAAAGATCAACAAAGATTAGTTAATGAGAAGGAATCTGCCTACAATGAGATGATCTCTAAAATGAATGGACAGATAGAAACAATGAAGGGACAGATAGAAATACATCAAAGACTGCAGGATGAAGTAGCCAATCGAAGTGAAAGCCTTGAAGCTGAAATCATCTCCCTCAAAGAAGACCTGAATAAATCAAATAAGAAGAATGCAGGACTTGAAGCAGAAAACATATCTCTGAAAGTAAATCTCGAAGCATCAAATAAGAAGAATGAAGAACCTCTGTCATTTGAAAAGGAAGGACTTGAAGCAGAAATCATCTCTCTCAAAGAAGATCTGGAAAAATCAAATAAGAAGAATGAAGAGCTGCTACAAACTTATGAAGGAAATGAAAATTGGTTGAAGGAAGAAGTTTTAAAATTGAATGATCAAGTAAAAGAAGGAAAAATGATCGAAGAAAGCATGAAGAAGCAATGCCAAGGCTTGGAGGTTGAGGTAAACATTCTCAAAGGTAAATTAGAAGAAAAGGTTAAACTTTTGAGGTTTCAAGATAGTACTAAGATTTTGGACAATATTCTGAGTAATCAAAGGTCTCCTGCTATCAAACTTGGTCTTGGTTTTCATGAAACTGTTGAAGGAGAATCTAGTTCACAAGGAAGTGCTAAAGATTCAAAGGATGCCAAAGTAAAACTTGAAGAATTGAAAGAAGCAAAGGGTCAACCGACAATCGTAAACTCTCAAAAGAAACCATTCCCTCCTAACTATAAAAGCATCAATAATGTTGAGTACTTTAATTGTCATAATTATGGGCATGTTGCAGCAAATTGCAGGAGCAGACTGTTTCAGTCACAAACAAGCAGATTCTACATATATAGGTACTCTGGTTTCTTCAAGGGATATTGTTTTTCATGCAACAAGTATGGTCATAAAGTAGCTGATTGTAATACAAGGAAGAGTCGAAAGACACATTATGATTCTTATGCTTATTTCTCTGGTCACTTGAGATGTTATGCTTGTAACAAGTATGGACATGTGGAAAAAGAATGCAGGATGAGCAGATATGAGAAATTGGATAACTTCCAGCCCACAATAAGAAGTTTCAAGCAAAGCTGGAGAAAGAAGGAGGACTGGTCAGAAACGTAGGGAATGATGACCCTACTGTAGTCATCCACTTCTGAAGCTTATTTCTTTGAATGACTGCAGAAGTAATGTGAGATACATTATGGAGATTATTAATGTATCGTCACAGGGGGAGCAATACATGATGATTGATTTGGTTATTCAGGTTATGTTTATTTCTAACAGTGCATCTGATGTGAAGAAGACAGGTACAGGAGGTACAAATTCAGGGGGAGATGAAGGAATGTGAAAATTTCTATGCTTCACTTTCCATACGCAGGTTAGATGAGAAAAAGTCGCGTATACACGCGAGTTACATTAGACACAGTCGCGTATGCATTAAGGATAAGAGAATTGGGATGACAGCTGAAGATCAAAAGAAGAGGTTCAGGGGGAGCATCAGTCTGACTGTTAATAATTGTATTATTGACTCTGTATCAGCTTAGTTTCTCAGTTCTAAATAATGATGATATGATACTTGGTCTCCTATGTTGAAGATTATGGATGAGTCCTCTTTGCTTTTTGATGAAGAGTATTTGTGGCTGAGATGAAAGTCTTATAATTCAGAGATAAGGACAGATCATGCAGATATTGTTGCTGATGACTTTCTGATAAAGGTGTTCAGGTTGCACAAGTTAAGGAGGAGCACTGGTTTAGGGGGAGCAGCAGGTTGAATACTAATGATTGCATTATTGGCACTATGACTGTTTTTTCCTTGGTTATTGTGACACTCATGATGATGGCTTGATACATGGTTTATTATGATGAGACTTTGAATGAACCCTGTTTACTGTTTGCTAAAGTTTATCTGTTGGATGAGATTGGAAGTATTATGATTCAGAGATAAGAATAGATCATGCAGAGTTTGTTACTATGGTTAAGAACTTTTCCCTACATATGTTACTTCATGTTAAATCTTAAAGATCATGGTGATGTTGGACCACATGGATGATTGCTTGACACTTATATGAAGATGCTGTTCTGGTATGATAAATTCTCTTGGAAAGAATGTATTGATGCTGCAAAGAATTTGAAGGCTTGGTTACTAATGAGCTTATGCTACTTGAAGACACAACTACACTATTCTATCTATCTGTATTCCAGGGAAGCATTCAAATATCTCAGAAAGAAACTGAACATTGTCTGTTTCTCACAGAGGATCAGATCTGGTTAAAATATAGAAGATGATATTGGATACGCGGATTTCCTGAAACACAGTTGCGTATATACGCGAGTTCATGCACATAAAACCGCGTATGTCTGGTTGCTGACAAATTTCTGTTTGGGGTCATCTTTCTTCAGCATAGCTGCAGTGCTGTTTGGTATCTCTGATACTGTTTGGTATCTCTGGTGGTGTTCCAGTTCTCATAATTCTTTTTCTAATGTTTTGATAAAGATGCCTTGATGATTTGTTGGTGAAAGTGTTCAGGATGCACAAACTAAGGGGGAGCCTTAGTCATATGGAAAGGATGATTGGATGCATAGATTTAGGGGGAGCATTAGCTTTGCTGAGTATAATACATTGTTGGCATTATGATGGTTCTAAAATATGTTCTCTTTCTTGAGGACTTTATGGTGTTGGTCATAAATGGTCATATTTTTAATTTGATGAAAAGGTCTTGTTGAGACCCATGATGTAAAATTGTTATATTCAGTCATGTAAGGACTTGTCAAATTTGTAAACCCACTTGGTTGGGTAGCTGAGTCAAATTTTGTAAACCCACTTGGTTGGGTAGCTGAATTGAAATGTGTAAACCCACTTTGTTGGGTACTTGAGTCTCATATGTAAATCCACTTGGTTGGATATTTTACGTAAGTATGAGTCTTTGGTGATAGGAAGGTCATAGAGTCATGTACTTCATTGAAACATATGGATGAACTTTCATCATGAACTCAGGAGGAGAATGATAATTTCAGTACACATCAGATCTATAGCGCCCTTCTTCTACATGAGGAGAAAAAGGGGGAGAGTATGTTGGGAGAAAATTATGTTTGAAGATTCAGCATGAGCTCAGGGGGAGCTTGGTCACTTCAGTGTACATCAGATCTGCAGAACGCTTCCTTCTACATGAAGAGAAAAACCTTGTGTTGGTTTTAATCCACCCTTTGCCCTTGATGTCAAAGGGGGAGAGTGACATGGTGTTTGAGTGAAGAGAAAGAATGGTGTCAAAGAATGGGGAAAGTGACATGGTGTCATTGTATTCTTAATGAACCTATCTGTTGTGGTGATCAAACACCATCGTGGTTGCCATCAAGTCCAAAGGGGGAGATTGTTGGCAATATGATGCAGAGTGTTGTCCTTGATGGCAACCCACTGAATGAAGATGAAGACATGAGATTGTTGACATGTGTTGTCCTTGATGACAATCCACTTGATGAACTTAGTAATTGATGTAAATTTGATGTGATATGATGTTTGTTGGAAATATGATGCTGAGTGTTGTCCTTGATGACAACCCACTTGATAGAATGTTGTTCCTTGAATGGCAACCCACTTGATGAAGATGATGGCAACCTACTTGATGAAATTATGCTTGATAGAATATGTCTTGATGAACTTATTAAATGATGTAAATCTGATGTATCTACAGTGAGTACAGAAGGTAATGAAGAAAGGAATTCAGTATGTGCTAGATCTATGATGAAAAGAGTATGTCTCAAGGCATACGCGGATTTTCCTAGGAGAAGTCGCGTATGCACACGGGAAATAACGTTCCAAGTCGCGTATGGGAAAAAGTGCTCAGAAAATGCAAAACCAGGGGTAACCACCATGGTATTGACCCATTGTATTGGGTAATGATTCATCTAAATGACCCCGTCTAGGAATACCATCGGAAGTAATGTGGTTTTGGCTCATGGTATTGAAAAAGGGTAAACCTATATAAGGAGAAGAAATTCATTGTGCAAATCATGAGTGTGGGTGCAATACGTCTGAGCTTGAATGAATACTTCTCTCTGAAGTATATCTGAATGGAAAGGGTTATAGTTGAATGATAGATCTGAATGCATGATGCACCAATGAAGAAAATGATAAAGAAGGGTATCTAGACCTGAAATGTATTTGTATTTGCTAGATCTGTTTCTGGAATGATTAGATTTGAGATGAGGCGAACATCTGTGTGAAGTAAAGGGTAAAATCTGAGTGATGTATCTGTTCTGAAGAATTGCAATGACCTAAATGTCTGAAGAACTATACGCTAGTTCGCCACAGAAGAAGCGCATATATACGCGGCTTCGCTGAAGAGAAAGCGCGTATGTGCAATGAAATTAGCTCTATAATATGTGCAGATGTATACGCGGGTTGATGTGATTGGAAGCGCGTATATACGCGGGATAAGTGAAAGGAAAGCGTGTATGAAAACTAGGGTTTGCTGAAGCATGGGGTATGAAATGTCTGATCTGTTCTGCTGTGTTACTGCTATCTGTATTCTGCAGTTCTGAGTTGTCTGTATCAGTTTGGTTGTATGATTGAGCTTAAATGTGTGGAGTGGGTCCAGTCTGAAAATATGATGAAACGTGGCCTGCAAGTTGTGCTCTATTGAAGTTGTTGGATTTAGTGCGAAAATTGATGAAACGTGGTCCATGGTGGTGCTGAGGGTTGTAGCCTTCAGTCAGGGGGTTGTAGCTCCCTTCCAGGTGAGGCTGGTAAACGAGATCAGGCGGTCGTAGCTCCCTTCCAGGAGAGGCTGGTAAACGAGAGCAGGGGGTTGGTGCTCCCTTCCAGGAGAGGCTGGTAAACGAGCGCAGGTGTGTGCCTACGTACTGGTATGAGTCTACGCCAGTACATATGTTGTAATATGTTTTCTCTATAATAAAATATTGAAGGCTGAGCAACGACAACGGTGGTTTTCTCCCGACTTGGGTTTCCACCTAAAATCCTGGTGTTCATGTGTGATGCTTATATGTGATGATTTACTCTGTTATTACTGCACATGTTTACTGTTAACTAAAATTCAGAAGAATGAATGTTGCATAGATCTAATTAAAGATTTAATTACATAATATGATCTCTGTGTATACACGAGTTTAATGAAGGAGATCCGCGTGTATATGCTAGTTGTCTTCAGCAAAGTAGCGTATGGGTTTTGAAGTAAGAAAAAGTGAAAAGTTTTGGATAAGTCCAAAATACTGATTCACCCCCCCTCTCAGTATTTTTCCCAACACTTTCAAGTACTAGACATAGCTAGGTTCATAAGAGGATACATTTTTTGTCATGAAACAATCCTAGTAACAGTAAATAAGACCTATACCATCCCTTGTATGTACCAACTCATATTTGGGAAATAATTTCCATGGAATTTTTAGGAGGTTTACGAACAACCAAGAAGGGACATAACTGCTTATTAATGGTAGTTGATATATTCAACAAGATGTGTGTTCCATTGCTTTGTAAAAAGACAATCAATGGAAAATAAGAAAAAAATCATTCTTTAGATATGTCTGAGTGCATTTAGGATACTAAGGAACATCATTTTAGACAAGAAAAAGGTATTTCTCAGAGTGCTTTGGACTACATTATGGCATAAGATAAACATGAATTTGAATAGGCCTATAACATTCCATCCACAAACATATGAGAAAACAAAATTAGTCAACAAGACCTTGGTGCATATTTTGAGGGTTTACTATAAGAATCATCTGAAGAGTTGGGATGAAAATCTAGTGTATATACATCACTCTTATAATAGATAAGTGCATACTTCTACTAATAAGTTCCCATTTGAAACTTTTTTTTGGATATTTTCCACCTTCATATTTTGATATTGCATATGGACATCAAAGAGGAGTGATGGAGGATCTTACAATGGATTCCTTAAGGGAAGAAAAAATTGTTGAGAATATCAAGCAGATCCATCTACAACTATAATAGATCATGCATAAGTCATATGAAAAATACAAGGCCAAATATGATCGACATTGAACATAGAAGTCATTTAAGGTGGGAGACAAAGTATGGTTGTAGTTGAATAAGGAGGGGTAGTATACATGTACAAAAACCAAGGCTATGTGATATGGTCCTTTTGAGATACTAGAGAAGGAAAGATATAATTCCTATAGACTTAGCCTCCACCCATACATGTCCATTTACTTAATGGTGAATGTAGGGAATTTGAAACTCTATGAGCCTTCCATGTTAGATCAGGAAGAGGAACATGTCCTACCTTCTTTATAGGATTTGGCACCATATTCCAAGTAAAGTTGATAGAGGATACAATTTTACATAAGAGATTCAAATTTACAATACATGGGAAACATGAACATTGGTATATTGGATTGAAATGAAAACTTCCATGCAAGGATAAATGGTAAACCTAAGAAAATTGGAGGAAAAATTTCCCCACCTCATTCAGTGAAAGCTTTTAGGGATCAAAATCCTTCCTAAATGGAGAGGTATGATCTATATTGGATCAATATATTATTTTTTATCCATCTAAGTGGTTTTAGTGTGGAAATTTTGGAGGAATCAAATTGTAATATTAACTTTACTGGTGGTCCCAGTTTGGATTTTTTTTGGTGAAAAGCTTTAAGCGCCATTTTGAGGCCTTAAATGGAAATTTTTTGTGGTATAGACGTTACTCTCAAAGTATATTCTGTAATATACAAACTTATATATTTCTAATGACATAAGGAATCCTCAATCAAAGCTTGTATGAGAAGTGATTCCTCCCTAATGTTTTCCTATTCAAATTGACCTCCATAATTCAAGAGGATTCCATGTCAACCCTCGTTACTGATAGAAAAGGGGATAGCCACATGGAAAATCTGAATAGGAATATAAAAGGGTTATTTTACAATTTATATTTAGGGTTGAATGGGTAAAAAATTAACCCCAAGTTGGCTATCTAGCTATACTATAATTGGGTCACTAGGAGGAAAAGGGGTTATAATCTGTTCGAGTGCATTTTGTTCCATAGAGGATAAGAGAAAAAAAAATGGATAAAGAGAGAGAAAATAGAGAGGGTTTGAATACAATAGTAGCCCACAGGCCACAAGTATCACTCTTTTGTACTTGCATCCATTTAAATTTAGATAAAGAGATAATATAGTAACCTCACCTTCTAGCTAGGTTTCCTCTTGAAAGGGTTTCATAGGTCATATATTGTGTTAATTGTGGTTTGTGAGTTTTATTCACTGTTCTCTATTTTTGGCATATTTTATCTATTACATGCATAAGGATAAAAAAACAATTAAGGAATCCAAGAATCTAAGGATAAAATGACCCTCATAGTTTATATTTCATATTTAAGTATAATGTGATCATATCTTTTGTGATGAATTGTTATAGTTGAATATCCTCAACGGTTTACAAATCACCTTTTATGGATATCGATGCATTTTTAAGTTTAAAAAATGACCAATCTCCATGTTTACCTTATGAGTAGTCTCAAAAATATGGTGAAGAACATTCAAAAGAACCCTAAAATTAAAAAACATAGTCTTTACCATCTTAGGATAATTATAATGTTAGTTATGGATGAGTTACAAAAGAAGAACAAGATGTGGGATATGTTTTCGGTTAGGAAAATGTTCGTAGAACCACTAGTGGAGGTAAGGTAACCAAATGAAAACCCTAGTGCTAACTAGGTTGAGAATTCACGAAGCAAGAAAAAAGTGACCAGAGGGAGAAAAAGGAAAATCACAGAGAGTCAACCTGAAGCTTAAGAAACATAATTGATTTCACTGAGAAAAGAAGGTTCCATGAGCCCTAAGGACTAAATATTCTCAGAAGAAATCTTAAGAAGAAGAAGGAACAAGTGGTTTTAAAGATGAAGAACAACAAATAGTTGAAATGAAACGAGAATATTCTTGGATGAGTGCTCTTGTAGGTAGAAAAACTTCTAGAAGTATGAGCATGAATCAAGTAATACAAAAGTGTTATGAAACAAAGCATGAGAAAAAAAAAATATAAATTTAGGATTTACTAGAAATGATTATATATTTATGAAAATCTTGGTTAAGAATTTCAAGAAAATATCTTCTTTGAAGTCTCCATCATAAGCTAAATTTTGCAAGACAATAAGTAACAAAGAAAATCGAACTACAAAGCCAATAGCTTATGCGTTTTCAAAACCTAAAAATATTTTTGTGCCTAAAGAATCCATGGAAAATGTACTAACATACAAACCCTTAAAAGGAAATGGAATTTGTAATTTTAACCTCCAAAAAATATAAGGTAAAAAACAATAAAATCTAAACATAAAGATTCAATAATTGGAGTTGTTGGGAAGATATATAAAGGATGAAAATGAGAAGGTGAAGGCTACTATTGAGAAGTTACAAAAGGAATAGGAGGATTAAAATAAATTTTATACAATAAAAGGAAAGGAAAAAAATATTTATAGTTTAGACATCTTTCTGGGTGCTACATAGTTTATACATGATAATTTTATCAAACGACTAGTTTGATTTGTGTGACAGGAAGTAAACAATAAGTGCAAGTGTACCTTATTTGACAAGCCACCAATGAGGTATTATTTGAAGTTATTTCAATTTATTTTACATCTAATGGAAATTATGTGCTTGGTACAGGAAAGCATGTCATGCCCGGTTGGGTGGTTGAAACTGACTACAAGAATTAGTAGCAACAAGAAAAGGGATTAGAACATGTAGTAGTATGTTGGTAAGGCACTTTAAGTGTAGGTCCATTGTGGGACACTACCCAATAGTTTCCATTCATTTCCATGAGCATGGTGTGACTAATATGATGGTTTTGAGTAGGGAATACGCCTTGGTCTTTGTATCTTACGATGCAAGAAAACATTGAAAAGGGATGAAATTCCCGGATGGGGGTGCCAGTGGAACTTGGAAGGTGTGTGACTGCACAGAAGGGAGTGAATAGATTTCTTGAGGGACTTTGTAGCAAAGAAGGGAAGGTCAGGGATGGATTTGGTTTGGTCATTAGCATTTCCATATGGAATCAGATGGACATTGAGAGTGTGCCCTGGAACAATGAGCCAGTAAATGTTCACTAAGAGGACAAGGGGTGCAGGATTATAATGTTGGACAGTGGATGCAGATTTAACTTGGCAGTGGATTCTGGACTTCCTGGAAAGGAGGTGAATCCTAGTATTACTTGGAGATTGGATTTTTAAGCCTATGGATTCCATTGTTGCGAATGCAGACATTGTATCCTTTTATTTGTTGGTTGGGAAAATGTGCATATGTATATATGTAGTTGTTATTGTAAAGATCGTAATGAGTGTGTTATAAAGTTCCAGTACATGGTATGATTATCATTATGGTTTTTTATTATTGAGGAGGTTATTCATTGTAAATAATACACCAAGATGTATTATAAAGCTCCATAAGAAGTATGTTCTATTGTCAGTGGTTTGTCAGTTTGTAGGTGTCATTGAGCATTGAGGATGGTGTTCCCCCAAGGGGTAGGGTTATATAACAACCTTGGTGAAAATTCCATGTAATAAAAGTTAAAAATAATAATCACAGTTAGTGGGACACGTATTCCAAGTTGAATGTTGAGCAAACAATCCTAGTGGGTGTTCATTTGGTTAATATGGCTAAGGAAATTGGAAAAGGAAAAGGCTTTGAAAAGGAAAAATGACATATTTAGCACATTTATTTATGAAAAATAATGGAAATTAGGAGAAAAGGGAGATGAAAGGTCATAGGTTTATTGTGAGGAGGAAAATTAAGGAAAATAATGGAAAATGAATAAAATAGAGGCATCATTAATAAAAAGGTTTGTGAGGGTCAATTGGAAAGAATTTTATAAGCTTTTAATCACACTTATGGCTCTCATTCTATTCTCTCTCTCTCTCTCTCTCTCTTTCATACTCTTGTCCACTTAGATTTTTCTTGGATCACTTTGGAATTAGAGTAAGAAAGGAAAAGAAAGAAATGAAGAGTAGAAATCAAGAAACTACAATAGGATTCTTTGTAGGTATTGATTTTCATGCATGATTTCCTTGCTAGATCTAGCATGCATGGTATTGCATGTGGTTCTTTTCTGTCTTGGCATGGGTTTTTCCAGGTTTGTCATTGTTATCAGCCTTGCCTTGCCATTTCTATATAGCCACGGTATTGTAGCATTCTCATACCTTGGTTGAGTTGGATTGCAAGATGGATTCGAAGCTAAGTGAGGTGGATCTTCAAAATGACAAAAACATGGCCTAGTAGTCCCTGAACCAAATTGTGGATCACAGTAAAGCCACTGGCCTAGTAATCCCTGAACCAAACTGTGGGTTGTGGTAAATCCAAGATTGTGTGCCCTGATGGGCCTAGGAATCCTCGACCTGTGAATGGTGGGATATATAGTAATTCATAGAGGTGGTTTGCCTCAATTTAAGGCCTAGTGATCTATGATGGATTGCAGTAAATCCTGAGAGGTAGGTGCTCTTTGTTTGGTCCTAGTAGTCCCTAGATGGGATGTACGGTAAAGCCTAGAGAGTGTGTATCAGTTTAGGGCCTAGTGAACCCTGATTCACACTATGGGTTGCGGTAAAGAATGAGAGAGTAGGAGACATAAAAATTTCTCACATTGTAGGCAGAGAACCCAGTAACATTCATTCTTATTTGGTTTGTTTTGGTTGGTTATGAGTACCATATTCATGCTTGGAATATGACACGAGTGTGATTGGCTAAAGTAATACTTGCCTTAGCCAATCTGTGGTTGGGTGGAACATGGAAGTCCCATCTCTGGTTTTTTTTTACATTCAGTATTGAAGAGATCATTCCTTTGGTATTTGGTATGCAAATGTACTAGTTATCATGTGGATTCTATTGTTGCTGTATCCATGGTATTTCTGTTGGTATTATGATGTTTATAAGCATGTATTTATTAGCGATGATGTATAGATCTATCCATTTTTTGCTTGTAAATGAATGCAAAATGTATCTATGGTCAAATAGATTGTATTTCAAATAATAATGTAATAGAGCAACACTTCTTAGCGATTAGACCCCTATTCTTAAATCTGATGTTTGCACTTGTAGATTAAACGTTTGTGACATGTTTGAAAAAATACTTTTCATGGATAGGAGGGGTATATATGACCTCTTATTGATGTGATTTATTCTGTATCATTTTTCTAATGTTATTTATCATGCCCTAAGTTTTCATGAAATTTTTGGCAATGACCGAGGCTCTCGGCCTAAAAAGGTTCCTCAAATCCCAGAGTTGTAGCCATGGAAATGGGAATTTGGGGCCCTAGCCATAGGCATGGAGTCGTATGCCTGCGAATATGGCTCAAAAGGTTCAAAATGTTAGTGTTACCTAGGGGTAAGTGGTCTGAAGATTTGGGTTTCTTACTGGGGGTGTTGTTGATACTGTACATGGTATTTTTGATGTATTTCCATCGATTTCACTTCCTTAAGGTCACCTAGGATGCTGAACCTCATTATAGTGGCCTCTCATCACATATTTACCCCGATTTTCCGATTACTTGGCTAGATGTGGGAGGAGGGTGTTATAGTTGAGTAACTGTAGATTATTATAGGGGCTCACACCTAGTACAAGGTTGTGGGGCATTTTGATGTAGGCAAAAAAATGACCAAATTTTGTAGGTATGTGTATTGGCCTAGCCTTGCAAGTACTAGACATAGCTAGGTTCATAAGAGGATGCATTATTTGTCATGAAACAATCCTAGTAACAGTAAATAAGGCCTATACCATCCCTTGTATGTACCCACTCATATTTGGGAAAGCATTTCCATGGAATTTTTAGGAGGTTTATGAACAAAAAAGAAGGGACATAACTACTTATTAATGGTAGTTGATATATTCAACAAGATGTGTGTTCCACTGCTTTGTAAAAAGACCATCAATGGAAAAGAAAAAAAAATCATTCTTTATATATGCCTGAGTGCATTTAGGATACTAAGGAACATCATTTTAGACAAGGACAAGATATTTCCCAGAGTGCTTTGGACTACATTATGGCATAAGATAAACATAAAGTTGAATAGGCCTATAACATTCCATCCACAAACATATGAGAAAACATAATTAGTAAACAAGACCTTGGTGCATATTTTGAGGGTTTACAATAAGAATCATCTGAAGAGTTGGGATGAAAATCTAGTGTATATACATCACTCTTATAATAGATAAGTGCATACTTCTACTAATAAGTTCCCATTTGAAACTTTTTTTTGGATATTTTCCACGATTCCTTAAGGGAAGAAAAAATTGTTGAGAATATCAAGCAGATCCATCTACAACTATAATAGATCATGCATAAATCATATGAAAAATACAAGGCCAAACATGATCGACATTAAACATAGAAGTCACTTAAGGTGGGAGACAAAGTATGGTTGTATTTGAATAAGGAGGGGTAGTATACATGTACGAAAACCAAGGCTATGTGATATGGTCCTTTTGAGATACTAGAGAAGGAAATATATAATTCCTATAGACTTAGCCTCCACCCATACATGTCCATTTACTTAATGGTGAATGTAGGGAATTTGAAACTCTATGAGCCTTCCATGTTATATCAGGAAGAGGAACATGTCCTACCTTCTTTAGAGGATTTGGCACCATATGCTCAAGTAGAGTTGATAGAGGATACAATTTTACATAAGAGATTCAAATTTACAATACATGGGAAACATGAACATTGGTATATTGGATTGAAATGAAAACTTCCATGCAAGGATAAATGGTCCACCTAAGAAACTGTGGAGGAAATATTTCCCCACCTCATTCAGTGAAAGATTTTAGGGATCAAAATCCTTCCTAAATGGAGAGGTATGATCTATATTGGATCAATATATTATTTTTTATGCATATAAATGGTTTTAGTGTGGAAATTTTGGAGGAATCAACTTGTAATATTAACTTTACTAGTGGTCCCAGTTTGGATTTTTTTTGGTGAAAAGCTTTAAGAGCCATTTTGAGGCCTTAAATGGAAATTTTTTATGGTATAGACATTACTCTCAACCTATATTCTGTAATATACAAACTTATATATTTCTAATGACATAAGGAATCCTCAATCAAATCTTGTATGAGAAGTGATTCCTCCCTAATGTTTTCCTATTCAAATTGACCTCCATAATTCAAGAGGATTCCATGTCAACCCTCGTTACTGATAGAAAAGGGGATAGCCAGATGGAAACTCTGAATAGGAATATAAAAGGTTTATTTTACAATTTATATTTAGGGTTGAATGGGTAAAAAATTAACCCCAAGTTTGCTATCCTGCTATCCTATAATTGGGTCACTAGGAGGAAAAGGGGTTATAATCTATTCGAATGCATTTTGTTCCATAGAGGATAAGAGAAGAAAAAAGTGGATAAACAGAGAGAAAATAGAGAGGGTTTGAATACAATAGTAGCCCACAGGCCACAAGTATCACTCTTTTGTACTTGCATCCATTTAAATTTAGATAAAGAGAGAATATAGTAACCTCACCTTCTAGCTAGGTTTCCTCTTGAAAGGGTTTCCTAGGTCATATATTGTGTTAATTGTGGTTTGTGAGTTTTATTCATTGTTCTCTACTTTTGGCATATTTTATCTATTGCATGCATAAGGATAAAAAAACAATTAACAAATCCAAGAATCTAAGGATAAAATGACCCTCATAGTGTATATTTCATATTTAAGTATAATGTGATCATATCTTTTGTGATGAATTGTTCTAGTTGAATATCCTCAATGGTTTACAAATCATCTTTTATGGATATCGATGCATTTTTAAGTTTAAAAAAATGACCAATCTCCATGTTTACCTTATGAGTAGTCTCAAAAATATGGTGAAGAGCATTCAAAAGAACCCTAAAATTAAAAAACATAGTCTTTACCATCTTAGGATAATTATAATGTTAGTTATGGATGAGTTACAAAAGAAGAACGAGACGCGGGATATGTTTTTGGTTAGGAAAATTTTCGTAGAACCACTAGTGGAGGTAAGGTAACCAAATGAAAACCCTAGTGCTAACTAGGCTGAGAATTCACGAAGCAAGAAAAAAGTGACCAGAGGGAGAAAAAGGAAAATCACAGAGAGTCAACCTGAAGCTTAAGAAACATAATTGTTTTCACTGAGAAAAGAAGGTTCCATGAGCCCTTAGGACTAAATATTCTCAAAAGAAATCTTAAGAAGAAGAAGGAACAAATGGTTTTAAAGATGAAGAACAACAAATAGTTGAAATGAAATGAGAATATTCTTGGATGAGTGCTTTTGTAGGTAGAAAAACTTCTAGAAGTATGAGCATGAATCAAGTAATACAAAAGTGTTATGAAACAAAGCATGAAAAAAAATATATATATAAATTTAAGATTTAGTAGAAATGATTATATATTTATGAAAATCTTGGTTAAGAATTTCAAGAAAATATCTTCTTTGAAGTCTCCATCATAAGCTAAATTTTGCAAGACAATAAGTAACAAAGAAAATCGAACTACAAAGCCAATAGCTTATGCATTTTCAAAACCTAAAAATATTTTTGTGCCTAAAGAATCCATGGAAAATGTACTAACGTACAAACCCTTAAAAGGAAATGGAATTTGGCCAAAAAATATAAGGTAAAAAACAATAAAATCTAAACATAAAGATTCAATAATTGGAGTTGTTGGGAAGATATATAAAAGATGAAAATGAGAAGGTTAAGGCTACTATTGAGAAGTTACAAAAGGAATAGGAGGATTAAAAAAATTTTTATACAATATAAGGAAAAGAAAAAAAATATTTATAGTTTAGACATCTTTCTGGGTGCTACATAGCACGATGGGAGATAAAAGTGACAACAATACAATTTTAAAATTTAAAAAACGAGCAAATTTTTTTGAGGGAGCATTTATTCCATAAGGACATGTAACACCTTTATGCGTAGGGGAGATGTTTGGCTATTGATTTCACCATTTTTATTACCTTTTCTCTCGAAATTTTCCTCAAAAACTCTTATTTTGTCGTAGATTTTACCTCGTTTTCCTCTTCATATTTGTCACTAACCCATTACTTATAAGAATAACATTAGGAAGAAACATTTTGTTAATATGTATAAATTTATACATTTTTCAGCTTTGTGAATTGGTAATTACGATTAAAATCTCTATTCTTATAGGTTGTTAAAATAATGTCTTAGTCTATGGCGACCATAAAACTTGTACCTAAATCATGGTGGAGCCGTCGATTTAGATGGTTGCCATAAACTGGAGGATATGAGAGGATTTTTGGACGAACTGTCAAATAAATTAAACTTAAAGCAATTTTTGGAAATTCATTCTTCCTAGATACTATATTTGTTTGTAATTTGTAGCCATTGTTATGGCGATTTCAATTTGGTAAACTATTTAAATATTTCTACAAAAGTAGGCTTAAAAACATACAATAAAAATCCCTTTAATAAGAATCTCATTTCTTTTGTACTACGTTCCTCTAAATCAATACAAAACATTTCATCTTTTCTATACAAATTTGAATTGAAATGAGTTTACACTGAGTTAAGTGAGTTTACACTGAGTTAAGTTTAGACTTGTAACATTTTAGCACTGTAAAAGGGTCCGGTAGAAGGGTCCACTGCAGAAGGTTGTTTACTTCCTGTAATTTTAGTTTAGATTATACATTTTAGTTTTTCAATAGAGGTTTGATTTAATTTAATTCTTCTATTTTGAATTTGTTTTCAATTTAATCTTTTTCACTTCTACAAAATATTGATTTTCATGGTTGTAATTAAAAGAATTAGGAAAGAGAATTTGGTTGTTGATTTGAAAAAAAAATTCATTAGAATTACAAAAACTAGCATTCTAATGTATGGTTAAAAACTGTAATGGGACATAAAAGTAATTTGCAAGTTATAAAACAAATCAATTTTTGTAGTTTCGATTCATTAATTTTCATATAATTACTTTATGTACAAATAATGTTTTTTCTCCACAAGATCATAAAATTGGATTGATTATTAAATTTTGGAATTAAAAAGAAATTAAATTACCTCATATTTTTTAAGGTGAAGTGGTTAACCATAAACAATTGGTCAAACATGGTCAACAATGGTCAAGTGGATAACCATGAACAATTGGTTATCATGGTCCACCATGAACAATGATAGGTAACCATGGTCAACATGGTCAAATCATAATCAAATATAGTCATCCATGGTAAACTATAATCAACCATAATCAACCATGGTTAAACATGGGCAATGGTTGCTATACTCACTCTATTGATGTATACCATGCCCAACATGTAAAATATTACAAACCATGGTCAAATAGTGTCAACCATGGTCAACGATGGTTAACTATAGTCTTAAATAGATAAGCATAAGAAACCATATTTAATCATGGTCAAGTATGAATCATGTTCAACCATGGTTGAGTGGTAAAGCATGATTAATTGGTCAACCATAGCAAGCTATAGTCAACCATTTTCCACCACGTTTAAATGGTTGACCATGGTCAATTGGTCAACCATATCTAGTCATGGTTTGACCTTAGGCAACATGGTCAACCATTTTCAATCTATGTTCAACTATGTTTAAACATGGTCAACCAATGCCGACATGGTCAACTATGGTCATCCACAATCTACCATAGTCAACTATAATTAAACATGGACAATCATGATCACCCACAATCAACCATATCTTAACCATAATAAACCATTATCAACCATAACTTAACAATGTTTAACCATAGTAAAATAAGGCAATTTATAGTCAACCATGGTCTATTATTCCTCGCACACAAGTCAGATGTTAGGTAACAACAAGTTGATGTAAAAGTGGTTGATATAAGCATATCAATGCCATTAAGTTTTAAAAAGGTGGAAAAAGTTTTAAAAAGGTGGAAAATGACATCGATCTCAACACATATAAACCACTTTTACTTTAAGCCATTATTTCCAATAATAATATAAGAAGAAATATATATTTTTAATCATTAAATCTATAATAGTTTAGAAAGAGACATACAATTTTAATCACACTTATATTATTGAAATTGAACTATATATATTATAATGACTCAATTCCCACTTAATCATAGGTAAAAGAATTCAAATATTAGTGAGTATTCTATTGAAAAATAAGTTTATTAAGCACATGCAAATTACCACTTAATTATGCAGATAGACATGTCTGTTTTAGAATAGTCCTTCCATAATTTTAATTTAACTATCAATAATTATTAGGTGGATGGTGGATATTTAACCTCCATGGAATATGCTTGAATATTGATAGTAATATACATATATAAAGGGTTAATTTTTATCTTCATGTTAATTATCCTCTTTTAATTGTTTTATCTCACATTAATAATTAAAGAAAATGCCATATCAACATGTGTCATATTGGTATGTGGTATTGATAGGCCATGGTATTGTAAAAAAAACTATTTACAAGTTAAAATTTTCCATGGTAAAGTGGGGGTGTATCTCCATTGTTAAGAATATTGTTTAACTCATATATTAATTGTTTTTACAATTTATAATAATAATAATTAAAAAATGTTAGAGAATAATCTCTCCTGTTAACTAAAGGTATCGAGTCCAGTTAACTATTAATTTGATTTAATTTTAGAAAGCTAAATTTAGTTGTCGGTAATGTGTCTGTGAGATAAGATTAGTATGACTATTCTTATTGGTTTTGATTTTTTATAATATTGTAGTATTAAGCAATTGAATAAATATTTTCACTAAGAAACAACTCATATTTGAGTGTGTTAATTGGTTTCCTCCTCTTTCCATTTATCATATTGGTATCAGAGTTGAGAAAGAGCTAGAGTATTTAAGAGTCTACAACCGTAATTTACAAATCCTCATCTAGAGAGAAAATTCATATGGTTTATTAGTTTTTCATTGAAGGAGCCACGAGCACTTATTTTGAAAACCCAAAGTATCCACAACATAGAGTTGAAAGTATTAAGTGAGTGAAACATGTGAACTTCACTGTCTGCAGAGTTGTAACTCAATCCATACCTAAGAGAGTCATAACTCAGCTCCCACATGTTTTCAAGTTGCAACAAGCACCACATTTTAAGAAATAATGAGAGGGGGGTGAAATAGTATTTCATCCAATCATCAATTTTATCAGTTTAAAATTTAAGCGAACTTATCGAAATCCCAAAACATAAAACATTAAATTCCCCCGTTTGTTTTGTTTTTTGTAAGCTTAGTATGTGTTTTCATTCATTCATTTTCAAAGCAGGCTACATCCATACAAGACATTCCTTGGCCTCAACATACCCATTGGGAAACCAAGTTTGTTGGCCATCAGAACACATTGTAATCCATCCAAAATATGAGGTTCTTAAGTCTATCATACTCAACCTTATAGGCATGAATGTCTAGAAACTAGTTCATCCTTAACAAGCTAACATAAGTACTACTAATCGACATATACATGATCAGATTTGGATCATGGACCCAAGTGATAGCTCAAAATTCAAAGTGTTTGGAAGTGTGCCAAACCTGAGCAACCAGTTAGATCTCATCTTTCTGATTCCTGCGCCATGAACAGTTCAAAAAACTGACACCGTATGAAGAAGTTATCATGATTTGAAAAGTCCAGTAAACTGTAATTTTTGGCTTTTGATCAACTTTGACTGAGTTTTGAAAAGTTAAAAAAAAAAGGATTTTCCAAGGAATATTCCTTAGAATATTCCCCAAAATATTCCTTCCAGGCGAATTTAAGGTTGACAAGTGGCAATGTTTAATTGGGCAGTTGGTTGACTGTTGAGGTTTGGACCAATCACAGGCCTCCATGTGGAAGGCCTGGAGGCTGCCACATGGCCTAGGATGGCGTTGAAAAATTTGGTTGGGATTCCAGAGGATCGATCACGTGACCTCCCACGTAGCAAGCCCACGCCTTACCATCTATGCTGCATTTGGTTCTTAACCTATTGGTCTATGCCTTCTATTTAATGTTTGACCATTTCCAAATTGGGGGAGTGGAGGAGCTAGCCCTTCAGGCCAACTCCTCCCCATATGTTCAACGCCCATGTCCAAGGGCTAAACTGACACAACCACCACCTTATTGAAAGATGGTCAGATGGAATTTAAACCTCCAATGGTTATGCAAAACAGTTTCTGAGCCTGACTACAAACTCTGGTTTCAAAGGAGTTAACCCTCAATTCTGTACGGAGTTCCCACCGGCGGTTGCGATTAGAAGACCGAAGGGTTTGGGACATGTGCCCAACCAAACCAAAAAATTAATTGCTAATGGTTAGAAATTGGTGGGTAAGTTGGAAGCGCCCCAAATTTAATGAATTTTCCTATTTTAATTGCAGCTTCACCATTTTTGGTGGAAGATTTTTAGGGGACATTGGGCAAAATCAGTTTAGGCTCTATATTGAGCCATCAGAGGATTTTTGAGCAGGTTTTTGCTTCAGAGAAGTTCTATGGACCACTAGGGCCACCATGGGCTAGCAGTAGTTTGAGGCCTAGCCAGAGAAACTAGAGGCCTTATTCAGGAATCCAATAGTAAATTTTGGATGTTTCAGACATTATGGAAGTAATGGTGTGGTTTGTAGACACCGCAACTGACTTTTGAAGGCTGATATGCTTCATAAATGTTCTAGGGGCCACTAGGGTCACCAATTGCCAACAAGAGAATGAGGCTTATATAGATATCCAGTATCCATTCTTAGCAAAACAATAGTCTGTTTCGACTATTTTGAGACTTTTGAATCCAATGGAGGGATTTTTAGAAGCTTTTGAGGACTTTTGAAATTATATATGCTTCATAGAAGTTTATAGTGAACCTAGAACCAAGGGGTGCCACCAGGTGTTGGAGGTGAAACCGGAGCAGGCGAAGGCCAATTTCTGCAAGTGAATAGTCTATTATGACTATTTTGGACATTTTGAATCCAATGAAAGGATTTGAAGATCCATTTGAAGATTTCTTAAGGTCGAAGAGCCACAGGGATGTTTTGGGTAGCCTAGGGACATCAGTGGATGGAGGCCTAGATAACGAAGCCAGAGCTCATTTTGAGCAAAATATTAGTCTATTTTGGAGGTCTGATATGTGATGGAGATAGTACGTGAGGTTTCAGGTATAGAAAATGATTTCTTAAAGGGTTATTTCCACAGAGAAGCTCAGGGAAGCTTAAGTCACCGACAACATAAATAAAGTCTAAGGGGACCTAGATCTTTCTTCAGAGTGATGAAAACCATGACCAGGGGTATGATGATGTTCTAATCCCAATGGTTCAATTCAGATAGCCATTGGAGTTGATTTATGTACTTGTAAAATAAATTTCACATCATAATCCCAAAGAGCTAAGTCAGTTAAGACGTAGACCATGATATTCAGGTGAAATCCTATATTAAATTTGTTGTTATGTGTTGATGTTTTTTAGCTACATTATATGGTTTGTTTCAACATGCTTTATATCAGAAAAAAAAAAAATTTCTTAAAACACTTAAACATTAAAAAAAATATACACCTGTTTCAAGTATTCATTTCCACACAAGTCAAGAATAAGCTAGATCTTAATTTTTTTAAGTGACTGGGAGGTTCTTGAAAAACATAACAAGTTATCCAACCCATTTTTAGATGAGTTTGGTATCATACCATATTTTCTTGCTTAATAGAGCACTTGGTTATTTGTTTTGACTTGAAAAGCGTTGAACAGTGCAAAGAATTTGACTGTTTGAAAACTGATTGTTGCTTACAACTTTGAGTTTGCTACAGGTGAAGGGAAATCTACAACTAGCTAAGTCCAGAAGAGGACAAGAAGGAACAAGGGTTGAAGGAATCTTCCTTACCAAAAGGACCTCAAGGCAACCCTTGAAGCACAAGAGGGTGCTTTCAAAAGGCTGCTTGAAGAAGAGCTTGACTCTACAACCATTTTGTTCAAAAGCTTTGTAAATTGTTTTTGAAAGCTTTATGATTTTTGTTGAGTTTATTTAGTTCATTTTCATAAGATGAAAACTTCTTCAAGTGAGGTTTCAAAATCCTCCTCCTTCACAAAATTCTTTGATGAAGACATGAAGTGATATTTCTACATCCTGAAGGACATGGTGTAAATTCTGTATGATGATAGAAGAGAAAGCACTAGACTTCATGAGCAACTGGTTTCTATGAAGGAAGAGAAAGAAGGACATCTTCTAAGAATGCATGAGATGGAGATGCAGCTCCATCAAGCCCAAGAGGCCTTAACCAAGAACATGTGTGAAGTAGAGTTAATTCACTCAAGTTTGTCTTAAAATTCCTCTTTATATATGTGTGTTGGTTCATTTGAAAAGCACACTAGAGGTATAGGGTCCAAGTTGATGTTAGAAATGGACTATGAAGGAAAGGGTTTAGTCAAACATGCACAAGGCATGATTGATCCTATTTTGGTTGAGGAAATACCTAAGAAGTTTGGTCTAGGCTATGTTCAATATTATGGAGAAAACCCTACAGCCATGAAGGCATGTGAGACAACTTCAAGAAGAAATTTTTTCACAAGTTCTAAACTACAAACATGTCAAGTTTGTTTTCAAGTTGATTTCCATTGTGTGAAGCATGTGTTGTAGCAATATGTGTGTGGCCATGTAGCTTATGGCGAGAATGAGAGTTTGGACAACTTTCAAGACATGAACATTGATGTTAGTCTTCAAAAGAAAGCTGGAACCTCTACTAGTTCATCTCCTCAAGAAGGAAAAAAGGATGGACATGCAAAACAACATTTCAGGTATAATTATTCCCATAGTCAAGTTGATTACTTTTCTGATAAGCATGTCAAATCTGCATGCCTGAATGGGAGAAAGAGTTGTTGTGCATATTATGGTCTGTGTAACCATGATGTTTGAAAATGATGGAAGAGGTTGAAGGCATATAGGAAACAGATGAACCAAAGGCAACTTGCAAAGAAGGTGCAAAATACTTGCACACATTTCCAGAAGAGGGGATATGTTGTTGCCCAATGTTGGACATTGCATCCAACTAATCATCCCAAGCACATGAGGCAAGAGGACAGAAAGACTGGTGAAATTGGAACCAAATATTCCATCATTGATGTGAGAACATATGTTTCACATGAAGAAGATTTTCAGTAGCAAAAGTCACTGTGGAAGTGGCTTGGTAAGAAGTGGTTTGACTTCTTGACTCAGTAAGACATACACTCATTTGTACATATGCAAATTTTATTTATGTATGCATGTTTTTTGTTGTAATCTCACATTTTTTTGAGCCACCTTAGATCGATGATTAATGATATGATGTTCAACTACCTTCTATAAATTTCTCGCCAAAAATTTTTGAGTGGGTTCAAGGAAGACAATTCTTGAAAAGAGGACAAGAGCATTTAAGAGGGGAAGTGTTGACTACCTTCGAGTTGGGTTCAAAGGCACTAAGTCATGCAAGGAAAAGTGTACGGAGGATGAAAAAGTGAGGGTGTTGTAGTCTCATCTACTGATCATATCAGTTAATCAGTATTTTGTGGTCCAAAAGATTCCCAATGGGGAGGTGTAATTAGATTTGGATCATGGAGCTAAGTGATAGCTCAAAATTCAAAGTGTTCGGAAGTGTGTCGAACCTAAGTGACTGGATAGATCTTGTCTTCCTGATTCTATTGCCATGAATGGCTCGAAAAATTGACACCGTATGAAGAAGTTATCCCGATTTGAAAAGTCCAGTAAATTGCAATTTTTGGCTTTTGACTAAGTTTGAATGGGTTTTGAAAAGTAAAAAAAAAATAGAGAATATTGAAGGGAATATTCTTGGAATATTCCTAGAATATTCCTCAAAATATTCCCTAGAATATTCCTTCCGGGCGAATTGCAGGTTGACAAGTGGAAGTGTTTAATTGGGCAATTGGTTGATTGTTGAGGTTTGGACCAATCACAGGCCGCCACGTGGCAGGCCCGAAGGTTGCCACATGGTAGGCCCAGAGGCCACCACGTGGCCTAGAATGGCATTGCAAGATTTGGTTAGGATTTTGGAGGATCGATCGCGCGACCGCCAGCATAGCAAGCCCGTGCCTTACCGTCTACACTGCATTTGGTTCTTAACCTATTGGTCTACACCTTCTATTTGAAGTTTGACCATTTCCGAATTGGGGGAGTGGAGGGGCCAGCCCTTCAGGCCAGTCCCTCCCCATATGTTAAACACCCATGTTCAAGGGCTAAACTAGCACAGCTACCACTGTGTTGAAAGCTGGTCACATGGAATTTAAACCTCCAACGGTTACGTAAATAGTTTTGGAAACCGACTGCAAACTCCGATTTCAAAGGAGTTAACCCACAGTTCTAGACAGATTTCCCGCTGGCGGTTGCGGTTAGAAGACCGTAGGGATTGGGAAATATGACCAAAAAAACCGAAAATTAATTGTTAACGGTTAGAAGCTGGCAGGTAATTTGGCAGCGCCCCAAATTTAAGGCGGTTTCCTATTTTAACTATAGTTTCACCATTTTTGGTGGAGGATTTTTAGGGGACTGGGAAAAATCATTTTAGGCTCTATCTTGAGTTAGATTTGATCATTTTGAGAGTGTGAATAATTGATTTCAACTATCTCAGACATTCCAGACTCATTGGTGAGTGCTTTAGAGCAATTAGAGGACTTTTCAGCAAGTGTTTTCTTCATAGAAGTTCTAGGGGCCACTAGGACCACCATGGGCTAGCAAAAATTTGAGGCCTAGCTAGGGGAACTAGAGGCCTTATTCAGGAATCCAATAGTCAATTTAGGATTTTTTAGAAATTATAGAACTAATGGTGTATTTTTTAAAGCCTTTAGAGAAATTTTGAATGTTGAGATGCTTCAGATAAGTTTTAGGGGCCACTAGGGCCACCGATTGCTATCAGGAGAATGAGGCCTATCCAGAGCAACTAATATCCATTCTCAACAAACCAATAGTATATTTCAACCTTTTTTAGCCTTCTAAATCCAATGGAGGTATTGTATGAATATTTTGAGGGCTTTTGAAAGTCGATACACTTCAGAGAATTTTACAGTGAACCTAGAGCCAGGGGGTGCCACTAGGTGTTGGAGGCGAAATCGAAACATGCGGAGGCCAATTTCTACAAGTGAATAGTCTATTTTAATATTACTAAACTAGCATGCAACTAATTGGGATATTAATTTTTCTCTTGACATGTAGTTAGAGGAATAAATGGGTAGGGAGGCCCATAAATCTCTTTAGTAGACATAAAATCCCTCTTAATGTGAAAAGGGATCATATTCATAGCTGGGTAAGATACCTTCATGTGTGAACAAGGGATAATGCATGTGGAGAATGTCAAGGTTGACTAAATCAAACAATGCTATTATGGAGGAGTGGATCATTAATAGAGATAACCCAAAAGAGGAATATAGATCAGCTTATATAGTTAGAATAAAGCCACCTTGAATATGTGGAAGAAGATATCGCATGGAGATCAAGTCAAGGTTGACTAAATCAAACAATGCTATTATGGAGGAGTGGAATTGATGATGGGACAACGCAGTTTTGGAGGGATATTAACTACATGATGATGGAAACCATAATGAGTGGGACCCAAGGTGAGAAGTCTCACATTGTTTATAAGGAAGAGGATGGCAGCCATATGGGGTTAGCTTATGATTATTATTTTCTGAATATATGGTCTATTTAGACTTATATATTTCTCTTTCTCTTTAGCTGAGATTGAATGTTGTTTAGCATTGGGTGTTCCTGATCAGGAATCCCACCTCTTCCATTGAGGAGCTTTTGGAGGAGTCTTACACTACATTGTCCACTATATGGCTTAAGGCCAAGCTTCACCTTTCTTTTACAGTGTAAATCTTGTTGAGAGTTTGGTTGTTTCAGCAAGCTATAGCAAGTGGAGACTAGATCTCTAGATCTAGGCCATTTCAGTGCTCCTTTTCAGTGTAGGAGGTTTCTACTCCATTGGAAGGAAAATATTGAAGACATTGAGCATCATTTTCAGATCTTGGCATTAGGCCAACCACATTTTGATCCCTACAACACAGTTTAGATCTAGATCTGTGTTATTTCTGTAGGTGCAGTTGCAAGGTGGTTCAACACACCATTTAGAGAGCTGATTTTCTAAGTGTTGGAGAGAAATATTGGAGGAGGCTATTATATTGCTCATATCAATTCAGCCACACTTTCTAGATCTGAATATTTTAGTAGATCTGCAGTCTTAGATCTCATATCTACAACTTGTACTTGGTGTTTTGCTAAAAACCCCAAGGGGGTTATATAGAGGAGCTTGTATAATGCATGTATATGATATAGATCTAAATTTTTATGCACATAACAGCTCTAGATCTGATGTACAATCTATTGTAGTTGCAGGGGCAATAAAATAACGCTGTCAGGGTATTCCAACTTTTATACATGGTTGCAGGCCCTCTTTTTACATGATTTTTGGGCTATTATGGTTTTGGAGGCTTGTTTAACTAAGATACCATGATTTGTTTCCGATATCATTTTATATTTGGTTGCTATAATGTATAAAATAATGGACTCATGGGTTTTTCTTAACTATTGTAACATCAATTTCTGAAAATGTGTTTTTAGTGTATGTATTGTTGATTTCTGCATTAGGGAATATTACAATGGTATCAGAGCATAATATTGGATTAGCCCATGGATCTCATTCATTATGCTATCAGAAGAATAAGAAGAAAGAGGAAAGAGATCAGAATGATGGAGAGAATGAGTTTTATCTCATCTCTTTTCAGATCTAAGAATGAACTCACCAAGGAGGTCAAGCAAAGAAAAATGGAGAAAAGAAGGGAAACCACATTAGGGTTTCAAGATGAGGAGGGTCCATGTACTTCTTATCAACAAAAAGAAAATCCGGTATTGCATAGAGCTCCAAAGTAACATGCTATGCCCTTTTCTTTTGAAGACAAGAGGCATGAAGATGGAGGAAACTTAGATCATGAGATTCTAAGTGAGTATCTTGTAGAATATAAGTCTCAACCTAGAGATTTCAAGGAGAATCTAACTCTCCCATAGTTCATTCAACTCAAAGAAGAAAGGAGACCTTGCAGCAATAGAATAAAAGAGGGAGATAGATTTCTATTTTCTACCTTTGATGGGTCACCCACATGCACAACAAGGGCTTGGGAAATGAAGTTGGATGCATTTTTCCTACTACATCCAGTAGTAGAGAGAGAGGTTGTTGAGATTGTAGCGCTGCACCTTAAGGGTGAAGCAAACATTTGGTGGTTTAGCCATTTGAGTCATGCAAAAGTGACTACATATTTAGATTTTACTCAAAGGTTGATCAAGAAGTTTTACAAGAAGAAATTAGAGGAGAAGAGGCCTTCACCACCACTTGTTACAGAAGCACTTGCATCAGGAGAAAGAACACTTGCACCTTTGCAAAGTGGTCTTGATCTCTTGACATTTAGAGTCCCATGCACTATTATGGAGATACATGAGGAGGAAGAGACTTGTACCAGCGTTGATGCAGCCATAGAAGGGCAGGCATCATCATCAGTAGTTGGGGAAGCCATCAAATCAGAAGGAGGAACCTTTGTAGCAATACAAGATTTTCCCAAGTTTTACCAAGGTATGCACATGTTTCCATTTTTCGTTACTTCAACACATCATATGGGGGATTGTGGGAATGCACCATTGCATGAACTAGGGTCAAAGTACATTGCTGATTTGGAGCAGCAGACTATCACTGCGCTGAGCAACCTTGATTTGTTAAAGGAGAAGATATATAGTCATCCTAGTGTATCATTGTTGAGCGGCACTCAACTCTTGGGGTTTGTTGGAGAGGTAAATCCCCTCTCCGGACAAAGGCGATCCCTACTAGCCCAGACCGGGTCTAGCAACAATCAATCACGCAGTGACACAGGTCTCTAGTTACAAAAATGAAAAAACATAACAATTTTCCTACCTCAGGTCCTACGCAATGGTCGTCGAAGAAAGGATGACGCTTCCCGTCCTCCGCTTTGGCAGATCACGATCCTTCCTCTTTAACACATCCAAACACCTACATATAGGCAAATAAACACAACGATACACAACATAGAATCTTAATCTTGTAACCATACATCAGTCAGAGAAGATGTAATTCATTGCATCAAAATACAAAGACACATGAATGAAACCATAATCAAAGTCGCTTATCATTAAATAATGAAAGAAAGATACAACCCAAGCTATGACGCTAGATCTTCCTTCGCTGGGGTCGATAGCAGAGCATGTCTCAATGAAGCTCATCGGAAAAGGGACAAATCTCTCTCTCTTCGGCTTGGCTTTCATAGGTTGTCTGGTGATAGTCTCCTTGATATAAGTTTAGCTCTTCTTTAGTGCTATCGGGACCATTAAGACTACTAGCTTGCTAAGGGAAAATGGAAAGCTTATATAGATGGTGGAAGGGGAGTTGGGATCCCCACAATCATGGGATTGGACCTATCATCAAGGAAACTTCCATGATAGGTGGAAAACCACCTCCCATACATGGAGATCCGGAGCCAAACCTCCCAACTCATTTTAGAGACTCATTCAAGAGTTTGTTGGAATCAAACTTTCGCCATTTATTTTTAAAAAACAATCCTTATTAAGCTTGGTGTGAGTGAGACACTGGGACAGAGCGCCAGTTGGCATGCCCTCTTTGGTGGATTTCCCCCATTGGTGCGAGGGCTGAACTGGCTAGTCACGCCAAGGCCAAAATAACTATTTTTAGGGTTTTACAAAGGAAAATTTCTTCAGAGGAATGATTTTCCTTGTCAAGGGGGACACCATGAAGGTGATTTCAGGTTATGTCACTACTCACAGGTCACAGAAAAAGGCCCTCCAATGTGCGGGACAGGGAATTGCAGGGACGGTGACAAATTACTATGTAACATATACCCCCTAAAGCATGAGGCCTGAGAGAGAGAGAGAGGGGTGAAATTCTTTATGAGAACGTGCCCAACTGAAAACACTGCCATTGGAAAACCTGCGTAGACAGATACAACTGATATCTCAAATACATGATATGTGGCATGGGCGCAGACATCCATAATAGAGTACATAATATTTAGGATCCAAGGTATGGACGCAGCCATCCAGAAAGGATCGATAAATAGACTCAGGTATGGTCGCAGCCATCCAATCAATGAGTCATGTAACCAATCATGATAACCCACAAAATCGCAGCCTAGATTCCATTAGACAAAATCCAAGGTCTTGGGCTCCATCTCGACCCGAACCAAGTACAAGTCCCAACATGTGAATAAGTGAGCTAAATTCAAACATGCAAGAACATCGTCCGATTACCAGCCAGTGATGAAAGCCGTTAACAGGCGCGAGAGGAACCACCAATAATGACGATGGCCTTCAAGGTACTATAGGTACAATCCACGGAATGTGAATAGTGAGCTGGCATCGAACACCCGCCGAATCATTCGATCGAAGGCCAATAATGAAAGCCTTGTGTTGAACGCGAAGAACCTACCATTTAGGCATGCAGGCTCTAAGGTACCTAAAGGGAGTCTCTAGATCAGCTTCCTAGATAATGAGATGTAGTCAACATGAAGTGATCTTGATCGAAGGTGGGCCATATTGTTTCCCACATCATCGACACAAGATAGAGGAACATAATGTTTGTGAATTAGGATCAGTAGAGAATCAGAGGTAGGTTAAGAACTGCAGAGGTCAACTTATCTTGAACATATCGGCGGCACGATAGTGGATTTGGCAGTATTTGACATCAAAAGATTAGAGGTCATGATGATGAGGAAAAGAGTAGATGAGCATTCAAAAAGGATTACCCAAACCCATGGAGGAAAGAAGAAAATGAGATGAGAGATCCCCAACCTGACACGAATGCAGACAAGTGCCATGTTCAAGAGCGACATACTGCCGACATGATGATGATACTGGTTCCATTTTTCCCCACCATTTTTGGCGAGTACCCCAATTATTTTTGAAAAAAATCTTGAAGGGGATACCATATGCTTGCGATATAAGTTTGTCCTTCGGACAAATCCAACCTAGTACATTTAACGAGCCCTAGGAAGGAGGAACTCGAGTATCATCATTATGATGGAATCCAATGTCATCAGGTTTTAACAAGTCTGCCAAAGGAAGAACTCGACGTATTTTCATGTTTAGAGAGTTTTCAAAGACAACGAAAAATTAAACTCCAAAAATCCCTTTTCGTAGATAGTTCCTCAGATCTGAAAAGGTAGAAAACTGTGTCTGAGAAAACCTCCTAGTCGCGATAGACTATGGTATTCCTTTTTCGTAAATAATCTATCCCAGCCCGAAAAAGGGGTAAATGTATACTGGGTATATGTCATTTCGCAGCCAATTTAATGAGATGAAAATGACAAGTGACTCGACAATATTTTCAAGATGACTCCAATAGTGAATTTTTCGTGTTTTTACCGAGTCCGAAAAAGTATAAAATACAACTCGTATCGTCGTCCTAGTCGTGTGAAAACCTTTTTCTGCACAGGAAAGCAAGCGTAAAACCCATTTTTCGACAAAATATAATAAAATATTGGAAAAATAAGCTTCAAAACTTAATTTGATCTTCAAAAGTTATAAATATGACAAAAATAGTAAAAACATATTTACTTTTACTTTTTACCTCTTGTGGAGAGCTACAGTGAGTTTTTCTTGTGCGAACTTGCGGCGACGATTGTGGACGATCCAATACATCATTTCAGATTTTGTTTTTTCCAGGTAAGAGGCGCTTCCCTTAGTTATGTTTTAATCCATTTTTTATAGTATTCCATTGTGATTTAGGATCCCTGAGGGGATATTTTCAAATTTAGGGCTCGCCCAATTGGCACGGGTATCGGGCATGGACCTGCACCAATCAGGTTCTTTTTGCAAAGGGGTCGTGCTAGTTGGCGCGATTATCAGCAAAACAGCCGCGCCAACCGCGCAACCTAAATTTCCGCTCATTTTTTAGAAAAAATGAACCAATCAATTGGATTTTTGAATGCTCAAGGGATCTAATGAAGTGCTTATGACCATTTTGGTGCAGGTACAAAGCCACAATGGTGATCGAATGGAAAGAAAGGGAGCATAGTGAAGAAGATGAAATAGCAATGGGGAAATAGCAATGCATGAATGCTCTCCGATATTGTGACTTAAAAAAGTTCTTCTTAACACCATGTCTCAGGGAACAACCTGAATTGCTGCAATACTTAATCAGTATCTGGGATGAGAACGAAGAGAAGTTTAGGCTTCGAGACCAAGTGTTGGAGCTCGAAGTATCCGATGTTTACTTCATAATTGGATTGTCTCGCAGAGGTCCAGTCCCGATCTTGATAGGTACTAGGCCGTCTGGTGAAAATATGTCAATGGTAATGGAAAGAGTGTGCCCAGGGGCACGAACAGGGTCAGGTAGCGGGAAGGTCGACATCCACATGGTTCCCGATCTATCACTCAGGGTGGTGCTCCATACCATTACGTGGGCTGCAGGGTCGTAGGCACCGCATGAGGCTACTAAAGCACAACTCCTCCTAGCATCAGAATGCATGAACCCGACACTATTCGATTGGGCCACTACCGTAACCATGAATATCAAATGACAGTTGACGAAGTGTAAGAAGACCAAACTGAAGCAGTTTGGGTACGAATCTATCCTGGTATCATTCATCCTCAAACGGCTACCAATCTTCTAGGGCTAGGGGGCGATAGTCACCGATCCACAGTTGAGAGAGCCACGGATGGCTTGATAGGCAGCGCTGATGCCCAGAGCAGGAGGGGGCCAGCAGATGTCATGGAGGCCCGAGTTCTTCGTATGGCTTCGGTGACAGTTGATCGTCATAGAGGACTAGCCCTATGCCAGTACAGACTTCACGGGAGACCCAGATCTTCCACTCCCAGAGGGAGAAGACTGGGATGAGGAGCCGGGTAAGACTCTTTTGATTTTCAGGTTTCTTATGATTTTTTTGGATATGTTAGTGTCGGTATCTTCATCCCTCCGTCAGTGATAAAAATCCTCTTGTTGCATTGAATATTAGGTGTCTCACTCGGTCGGCTACATTCCATTAAGAGCATGGATCATCTGATGGTAGTGGCTTGTTGTTCATATGCCTCATGTCTTTTACCTGTTGGCCCATTTCCATTCATTAAGATCATTTGTAGTACTTTTTGTCTCATAGTTTGCAAAGAGTCATTTTTAGGGTTTTAGTGTCATTAGGTCTAGGGTTTCATTAATAAGGTCTTCAAAATGCCCAATAATGGTTAGCAGGCACATGAGGAGTTTGAAATAAGGTTTCAGTACTAAAAAATTCATCATCACATGCTTAATAACGTATTTTTCTTCAAAACTCTGTTTTGAAGAAAAATAGAGTATTTCATCTTTTTATGTATAAATGTAATGTAATTTCAAGTTTTCTCATTTGTAAAAATAATTTCACTGGCAACCCTGGTCACCTTTGTCAAGCTCTAGCAAATCCATTCCCTACAGGAAAAACAGAAAGCACATCATTCAGTCAAAAAGCCAAAATGAAGCAAGCTGTTTAAAACAGAGTTTTAAAAAGTGTCAAAATCTGAAACATTACAAAGTGGGTTTTTTTTTGAAATGGAGAATTAAAGATCTTTGGTATATAAATCATTTTTATGTTTCAAGAGTTCATTTGTATGCTAAGAGGAGAGATTGAGCCAAGGAGAAACAGTGTAGAATGAAGGGAGCAGTTTGAAGGCAAATTTGTCCAAGTTTCAGTGCACAGCGCATTGGCTGGGTGACGTGGCACATTGGAGAAGCGCAACGCATTGGGTCAGCCCCCACTGTGTTAAGAATACACCTGCACGGCACATAGGAGTGGCGCGGCGCATTGGGTTGGTTGCACGATGCGTAGGGCCGCACAACAATTTCACTATGATTTCTCTTCAAATTTCAAATCTCCTCAGTCACCTCCGGTCCAAGTAAGTCAAGTAACCCCTCGACTACCGATGAACGTGAATCTTATGATGTCTATGAGGATTTAATAAAAAAAAATTCAAACCCTATTTTCTTGTTCAAGAAACATTTCCTTAGGGTTTATAGTTTGGTTTTGTGCCTATCACTTCCACTTCCCCACCTTGTTATTCCCTCATCATTGTTATTCTAGTTCCATTAGCCCATTTCCCTATTCCCCATATCCCTAAAATTCATCTACCCTATTCCATATTCCCATTATCCCATCCTAATTACAAATTTCCCAAACCCCAAATGCTGTCCCAAAAACCTAGTGACTGCCCCTAAAACTCTTTAAGTCCCCAAATTTTAATTAGCAATACTCTCGACATTCCCCTTACCCTCTCCCTTCATAGCCCCTCACATATTGTCATACATTTGACAACAAAAACCAAAGACACCAAAGCTCCTCGTACTCATCTAAGACAACACAGACTTTGGCAAACATGGAGACAGATTCCTCTTATGACCAAGACAGTGACTCTACAACTGAATTGCATGCACCTAGGAGACCTCACAAGGGTGGCAGACATGTGAGGGAGGAGCCTACTTCATTGGTTGAGCTATAGGCCTATCCTCTTGCTATCTCATGTTTTCAACAGCAGTCTTGTTATCAGTTTTGTGAGATGGTCACTAGAATCCACCACCATCAGGAGCTGGCCAGATTGTTTGTGCTACATTTAAATAGTGGCCAAGTCACCCTTGCAGGTGTGACATTCACTTTAACACCTGAGTCTATCTCTCTAGCAACCGGTATTCCAAATGTTGGAGAGCAATGGAACAAAAGGAGGCAAGTTGACAGGGAACACTATGAGCCATATATCAAGCCCAGTTTTTTGAGACAACTCAGCAGAGTTTTTCCCTTTCGGTTCCTGAAAGATTCATACGCTCCATTGATGAAACTCATTATCAAATATTTTAGTTGTCAGGTTGGTGATGCATTTTACCTGGGTGAGAATGATGAACCTCCCTTACTTCATGTGCCGGAATATTGAGAAGATGGCCACCCTAGTGCAAAGGAAAACTCCTGAGCAGTAGTATAACAGTATATATCACATTGCACTCATCAAAATTGTGGTTATGCATCAGCTTGGTTTGCAGGATATTTCATGGGAGGATTTCATTTCTAATGATTTCTTCACAGCTCCTCAGGTACCTTCGGAGGCTTTTCATGAGGCAGGGGAACCTTCATATCAGCAGGAAGGTCATGAGACACAGACCGCTAGTGTGCCGGTGTTTGTCACCTATCAGAGGGGCACTAGAGGGTTGTTTGCAGCAGCCAAGCGAGTATTATCTCCAGCCGAGGTTGAAGGGGTCTCGCTTCCTTCTTCAGCATTACAGGTACAAGACAAGGGAAAGAGGCCAATACATGACGAGGGGCCTTCAGGAGGCCAGGATACAGACTTCATACTCATTGATGATGATTTGGGCTCACCAAGCTCAAAGCTGAGAGAGATTGTTCAGGAGTAGAAGGTGGAGATAAACACTTTGTCCGTCAAGTTGCAAAGAGCCCAGTGGATAATCAACTACCTTGAGCAGAGAAACAAACAACTAGAAGATCAACAAACTATCATGGAGCTACAAAATATACGTGAGAACTGGCAGGCTGCTAAAAGGAGCAAAACCGAGATGACATCCATTGAGCAAGAGATTGAGGCTGATCGTGAAGCTTGGCTTGAAAGGGTAAATATTCATTTGGAAAAGCTATTGGAGAAGGAAAACAAGGAAAATAACATGTTGAGGCACATGGTGAATCATTATTGGGCAATAAATCATGTTTGCAAGGCACGAATCAAGATCCTGAAGGCTAAGTTGAAGAAGGCCTCAAAATGTCGGAAAAGGCAAGATAGACTTCAGATTTTGGCCGAGGCTTCCTTGGCCCAGCATAGTACATGATGGAGAACACTCAGCCCAAATTTCAAGAAATTTGGGACACTTTTTGCAAATTTTGATTTTTTGGCCCAAAAATAGGTTTTTCAGCCCAATGCGTCGCGCCACTTGGTGCGCGCTTATGATTGGGGGCTCATTTTGATGCAAACTCATCATTTTTGGATTTTTCATGGAAAATTATGCATGCCTACTTATGGCCAAGAGATTTTGATAGGTTTTGGGCTTCCAGAAGGGTCAAAAACACCCTAAAAATGACCTTTCTGCCCCTTTTTGGACACACAGGAAGCAGTGTTGGGAGAACTCATTTTTGGAGGGGCAAATGGAAGCCAAATTCAGAAATTCCACTTGTGTTGGAAATTAGACAGGCGGACCTTTCCAACAAGCCCACTTGGAGCTAATTTTGACACCGGGAAGGCCTTCAAAATTAGCTCCAAACTGGCGTGACGCACAGAGAAATCAAGCGCAGCGCATTGGGGATTTTTGCTCATTTTGGACTCAGTACCTCTGTTTTTCGCCTAGTTTTTGACATTTTGACTTTCTTACTTCAAAATGTTAAACTCATGATGTAATTGGATGTAGTTTGATGGATCTTGATGTAATTTTGTTAAATTTTTACTCATGGAGGTAGATTCATCCATCAAAAGGTGAATTGCAACTGAATGAATCAGTTTCCTATCTTATAGAGGCAAGCTGTTCCACTGCCTATTTTCCAGTTCTCAGTTTAGATCTTGTTGAAACAATCCCTAAAATTTTGAGCTCACACCCTATACCGGGGACAGTTGAGTGTTGTCTATATCTTTGTAGTTTTTCAAATATTAGCAATGGTTGGACACTTGGAATGTTTTCGAGATCATATTACATTCATCTTCAGCAGCCAGCAAAGCAACAGAGAGACCAGGGTTTGCAAGACTTTGGGATTCATGTGTCTGTTTTGCTGTTGTGTTTTCTGTTAATGTAATTTACTCGGTGTTTCATTTGTATCATTTTCCTCTTATTTTCCTTAAGTTAAACAAAAACATAAAGGTAGAATTCATTAAAATTTATAAAGGTTTCACCTAAGGTTTGTTTAATTTTCTATGTTTTCAACTGTTTGAAGAGGATTCCTAAAATTTTCTTGCCCTCTACAACTCCTCACCGGTCTGAGCTATCCATTTCATTCAAAATTAAAGTGTCAAAAAAATTTCCTACCTTGCCCCATTCAGATCCTTGCAAAACTGCCCATTTCCCAGACCCAAAATCGGCCTTTCCCATTGATCCAACAAACACCCTCAAAATCAAAGCAAACTCTTTTACATATATACCTAGCCTAAAATCAGTCTTTAGACAAGTTTCATCTCAAGCCTCCTACGATTATTTTTAGCCGAGATTGACCAGAGAAAGCTTGTTCCTCCCCCGACCAAAGAACCTGGATAAAGCGTGGTTTGATGTTACCCTAGGATTCTTCCTTTCTCATCCCGAGGCGATTTACGCCATAACAAGATATACATGCATGTTCTAACAAACGATCCTATGTGTATGTAGATTTTGGCCTAGAGAGGCCCAATGGGATGTCGCCTATTGCACGGAGGACCCCTCTCGCCTTTATGACCCTCAAGGCAAGGGTGGCAAGGGGAGAGACCTAGTTCAAAACTTGGAGGGAATCGCTCTGTGGGATTCCCCGGTTATGCTCGGCTAGAAAACGTCCCCATGGCTTATCGGAGGCACCTTTGTGGGGTGCCTAGTCGCCTACATCGTTTATTGAGGCGATTGGTGTGACGAGTGACATGTCTATCATGAGCACCATGCTTTGATTAGCCATCTGGGCTTTTTTCATTTGCACATTTTTGAGAGGCATGTTGTCTCCCGAATATTATTAAAACAGAGACACGTATATTTTTTGGATTATGTGATGCACACAACTCGCAAACACTTTGACATATATATATATATATTTACGGATGGATATTTTTCACATATGATGATGTTTTTTACAAGTTGCGTAAATGTCTATCTAAAACCATGTTAGCTATTTCATCTGTTAAGGCATTCATGTGTCCGGGTATATGTTGATATGTAATGTAATCAAAATTCCTTTCCCGGTAAAAGAATATGTAGATACGAGTCATAAAATGGATGGGTTTCTAACCGAAAAAATGACCATTGAGTTGTAATACTACAAGTCGTGAGTCTAGATAAACAAGTAATGCATGAATACCAAGGTTAACGTCTCGTTCAATAATTCCAAAATGGCACTATATTCCGTAACATTATTTGTGATAGGCCCTAGACAAACACCTTGTAAATTGACTAAATCACGAGCGGGATTGTAAATTAACCGAGTCGCTAAGACGTATTCACAGTGCTATGCTGAGAGGCACCATCCACAAAAGCTCGACAAAAGGAGTAATGGACATCCGCACAATCGGGAAGACCCAATCGGAAGAAAGACACTTACAAAGCACACCACACCACACATGCACAAAAAATGAAATCACTCACTTATGTACACACATCACACGAGAATCATTTAAGCATAGTACTTTTTGAGGTACAACCCATTCCTAAGTGCTCGCGATGGAATACCTTCATAGTCGATTAGATCATAGGCCCCATTTTTTTAATACCCATTTTATGATATAGGGCCCATGCCACATGGGCTGGAATTTTTCTCCCGCTCCAAGTTTATCATGTGCTTGGTCGTATAAGAGGACGAGGTCCCCTTCGATGAAAGAACGTGGAGAAACCATTTGATCAAAATGAGCCTTAACCCACTTTTTACCGTGCTTCGATGACTAAAACGGCCAAGTGGCGGGTTTCGTCCATTAGTTCCATACACGAGAGACGTTCTTCCTCGAGGAAGTGTCGGGCGAGTAATTCCATAGCCAACTTCAGCAAAGGGATCTCACATTCGAGTTGCTTTCGGACCATACACCAACTAGAAGGGTGTGAATCCGGTCGTGCTCTTTCATGCGACGTTTGATAGGCCCGAAGTCGAGAACAATTGGAGGTGCCAATTGGATTTATGAATACCAATTGTTCGTTGAAGCATCATGACAAGTACTTTGTTCATGGCATCAACTTTCGGCCATTACGCACGAGGGTAGTATGGCGTTGAGTTGTCATGACACAAGCCCAACTTTAATGTCGGCTCCGCCATCATGTAATCCCAAAAAATGAGTGCCATGATCGGTGAAAATGGCTTGAGGGACTCAGAAACGTGTAATTACATGGTTGAAAATGAATTGAGCGGTTGTCTTACCGTTGGTAGCTAATGTAGGCATCGCCTCGGCCCACTTGGTGAAGTAGTCTACGACAACGATTATATAAGCATGCCCCTCGGCCGAGTGAGGGTTACATGTCATAAAAATCAACGCCCCATTTGGAAAAAGGGCCTATGGTAATGACAGGGATGCAAGGGTAGGAGTGGCGCACGCATCTTGCGTTGAAAGGCAGGGAACGCATGACATTTTCAAAGCTGCAACAATACGAGTCTTTAAAGATAGACGACCGAAGTAAATTGCACGCATAATCTTCACGGACGTTAGCATATCCGGAAATGTGGCCAGCCACGTGCGCCATTGTGACGATCATTCGGGACTTTCTCGGCCTCTTCCAAGGTCAAACATTGGCAGAGCATACAATCAACTCCGAAACACGATATAAGGTATCTCTGAAAATACGATAAGGTTGATATTGATCTTTCGAACGTGACGTCGAGCATCCTTTGTCAACTTGGAATAGAAAGTGGATGTGTAAAGGTACACGATGATGTCAGCAGTACCATGGATCATGAGTGTTGATTAGAAAGAGTGTCTCATCCGGGATATGATCCTTATATTGGGATGGGATAGAGCACGTAGGGAGAGAGCATATAAGATCGAGAAAAAACCAACAATTTCATCAATTTAGCGATGGTGAACTCCAAATTGAACTCCTAAAGGATGAAAATCCATTTGGAGTACTTTCCCCAAGCAATTTTCGAGACAAGATGTATGTCATGGGGTTACGATCGGAAATCACGGTTACAACACACAACGGGATGTAATGGCGGAACCGTTGAACGACATAATTGCGGCAAGTGCCAACTTCTCCACGTGGGCATAGTGCGTTTCGGTGTTGAGGAGATTCAGAGACAGATAATAAACCACATGTTCATTTCCGTCATCATCATCCCTGTACTCGAGTAACCATGGCTATCGTACGCACGCGTGACGACCAAATAAAGGGTAAAATCGCAATGATAGTTAGGAGGAAGTATTAACGGAGCGTTGACGAGAAAAGTTTTAATTTTATTGAAGGATTATTGTGAAATCTCGTCCCAATGGAAGGGAACGTCCTATTTCATAAGTCACGTAAAACCCTTGGCCACTTCGCATAGTTCATGATAAAGAAATGTAAGAAATTCGCTTTCCCTTGAAGACTCCGAAGTTGATGTAACGACGATGGAGATGGGGAGATTAATGATGGCCTCGACCTTGAGGGGGTCTAGATGAATTCCATATTTAGAGATGATGAATCCCAAAAGATGACCAGAATCCATGCGGAAGACGCATTTATGAGGATTAAGCTCGATGCTCGTAACATCTGCGGCGGAGAAAAATGCTGGTGGAGGTGTTCGGGATGGTCTTCGCACCGAGTCAGAGTGAGCCGAAAAAATCGTCCGGATACAGACTGAAAAATGTGACATATGTCATGAAAAGCATAGGACATAGCATGTCGGAAGGTGGCTCTAGCATTTTTTAAGCCGACCGGGAGCTTCTTGTAAGTGAACGTGCCCACGGACGGATAAAGGCGGTCTTATGTTGATCGGCGGGTAAAATATTAATCCGATTGTAACTCGAGGAAGTCTGTCCATGAAAGAATAGATCTCACTCCCAATGCGAGTCATCGATGATACGAACTATAAAGGGAGTGGGATAGTTGTCCTTAGGACAAGCGATTGATATCTCGGTAATCAACACGGATCCATATAGTGCCCTCTTCTTATCTACTGGGGAAAATATTGGAAACCCATTACGTGAGGGGGATTGGATATATGAAGCCTGCGTTAAGAAGTTTCTCAACTTCACGCTTTGATAGCCGCAACTTTTTTGAGGATGCACCGTGACGTACGCCGACGCATCTAGATTTGAATCGGGGATAGGTGGGAATTTCGTGCTCGACTATACCGAGATCGATCCCGGGCATCTCTTCATAGGACCATGCAAAAACATCTCTAAATTCATGAAAAAGGTTCATGTATACACGAGATCTCGTCGGGAGAACAAGTAACTCCCACGTGAATGTTCTCGACAACCCTCGGTTTAACGAGATGTCGATAGGTATGGTTTGTGTGATGTTACTCGGATTACCCTCCGAAAGAACCTCATGGGTTAATATGGGCATTTGAAGAGGCGAGTGGGAACTTGAGATGCAAAGCGCTCTAGACAATCGGACATTGCCCCCAGGGAGCCGTGCATGAACGAGGAATGATGATGTCCATCGCTCCATGGCAGATCTTCAAGAGACATCGTTTCAACGATAGCTTCGTTAGAGGGGAAGACTTATCTTAAAGGATCGGGCGTAATCGCATCGCAGAGCCAAGGGGATTGAGAATATACATCCGCAGCCATGCTCAAAGGAGCATGTTCGGGGGGAGGAGGATCTGATGTGGCAACAACTTCGAAATAACTAATTTCAAGTGGAGTTAGAGGCATTGATTCTCCAAAAGATGTCACCTATTCAGGGCAAAGGGATGATCCACGGAGTCATCCGACCCAGAGATCATGTTTACTTGAACAATGTTTGGTGGTGGCACGGGGAAAAATACCCATGAGAATAGGGTCCTTGAAAAGACTCGGTCCTACATTGTCGGGGATTGGAGATTTTATCCACGTAAGGCACATTATTCTCGAGAGGATGAGGGTAAGAAAGACAACTGATCGACAGTGATGATCTTGCCCTCATGAGGAAACTTCAAAAGTCTAAAGAGGGTGGACGGAACGCATAGCATGGTGTGGGTCCAACTGCGATCAAGAAGAATATTGTAGTTGAGCTTAACGTCAACTACTTCTACTTCCACGTTGATGCGTCTTATATTGTAATGTGATCGAAAAAACTCGTGAGAACACCCAAGGGTTTAGATTCACGACCATCAAATGCCTCAAGGGCATTGGGAGATGAAGTAAGAGCCGGAGAGCCGATGGCCTTCGGTGCCAGGTAGATGACATAACACAAGTGGAAGCATTCCTTCATCCACAACGACCCTATGGATGTTGAGGCCGTTGATACCGACTTGTATAACAAGGGCAATCCGATGTGGAAGTCGGGGGACAAAATTTTCCGGATCGAAGTTGAGAAGACTAGAATCGGCGGGATCAATTCCATTGATCGCGGATACCGCAGCTTTCCGTTGTGATGGGAAGCTTTGAAGCACTTCCAATGCGAGACATGGAGAAAAAGGTGCACGTGCCAAATCCTCAACAATGCTTTGTAATGTTGAGCGACACGGACATTCGGATTATAGAAACATGTGCGACACGGACATTAGGCTTCTCAATCTCTAAAGGACCAAAGAGACAAGTGGGGATGGTGGGCCATCAACGGCTTCCTTCCCTCGCCGCACTGGGCGTGATCCAACATAATCCTTCGAGCGAGTGGCAATCGAAACATGTGCGAGCACCATTCATCATAAAAAAATTGGGACCCAAACGGTGCGGATGGTGAAGGTTGCTCAACCATATGGAGTCTGCTTTGAGATGGAAATGGTTGTTTGAGAACTTCCGGAGTCCCTTTAGAGCCTTTTAGAAGTTAAATAAAATCGGATCGTCGAGGAAAATATTTGGTGTAGTGGTCTACATCACGGATCAGGCAAGGTTACTTCGGTTTGCGTTGGGAACCATCATCAACACGTGGTTTAGAATATTACGGTTTCGGGGCATCGGATTTGGATTTTCTTTTTCCTTCTTCTTCCATTTGGAGGTCTTTTCCACGGGATTGTCCTTAATGGCATTGAACTCGTGAGTCTTACCGAGAATCTAGGGTGGCGGAGCATGCAGATTATTGGAAGAATTCGACTTCGCTTCCCATTCGAGGACTTACGAAAAGTATGAGAAACAGAACCAATAACACCGATCCACCGATGGGTAGTCGGTGCCTTAGAGGTCCCCTCGGCCGCGAGGGCACCGTAGCAAGATATCATAAAGTGCGCCGATCGAGAGTACACTAGATCGAGGTACCGGCATGAGCGATGGCTTGTTCTTCTGGTTACACATGCTCCCATAGAAATATCCCTGAGCGATTTTGTTAACAAAGGAGGTAGTGAACTAGTGAGTTAGAAAGCTGATCCGGAATATCAAACTTGATCGACGATGAAGACGTCGCCACTCATGAATATGATCTGATATGTGAGTGGGTTTATCCCCTGTCCCAAAGAAGTCGGGAGATGCGTCTCAACTTTGTAATGAACAGTAGCGAAAGTGTGTCGGAAAAGCCATAGCTAGAGTATCGAAGTCTTGAAAAATACCGCGGGGTAGTTCTATGTACCACTTAGCAGTAGCATCGGTAATAGTGCACTCGGAACGAGACGTAGGCGAATTGAGTCATCAACCCAAGAGTTCGAAGAACACCACAAATGGTAGGTCATGACATGTGCTTGGGGGTCTTCTCCAGCCTTTACCTTCAAATTTAGGACGGTCACTGGGCACCTTGAGTCGGAACCGGAGGCTAATAAGGATTATGGAGAATTAGATCATTAGTCAATTTAGATACATCCGGCAATTCCAACGTGGCAAGGAAAGGTAGCCAGAGGATTGAACGGCATGCCAGGTCCCGATAAGGACCCATACCCGTACTCCACCGGTTGAGCATAACTTTGCCCCCATTGGTCTGCTGCTTCGTGAGGATTTTGACCATAGCGGGTATAAGCCATATAAGTGGGTTGATACGGTTCGTCGATGACCCGGTGTAAGGGTTGCTAACCAAGGTATTGGCCCCGATTATACGTAGGCCCCATTTTGGAAGTGTATGGATTTAACTCTTTGAGTTTAGGTATAGCCCACGGTTGTTGAAAGTAATACCTAAACCTTGGGGTGGGTTGTAAAGCCGGTCAGGACTAACCTTGAAGATAATAACTCGCCTTGGGGACGAGCAAGGCTGGCAGTGTAAGTGGGACCTGCCTGAGCTTGATAAGTTGGGTGCATAGGAAGATTCAGCCATGGCATAGAATACAGATCAGCTATTGAGCGATGGTTAACTCGGATGTGCGTATTGCCCTAGTTGAACGAGGTTGACTCGACTATGCGAGCTAGCCCAGTTGAACAAAGGTTGACTGTCCGAACAAAGTTGTCCCCGGATTGAAGAGGTTGGCCTAGGCGATGAAAGACACGAGGTTGCCTAGGTTGAGCCGGTTGGCCCGATGGTAGGAGAGGGCCGGGGTTGAGCTCGATAACCGAGGTTGGCCTTTCGTGGCAGACCATAAGATGGCCTCGGCTGTGCAACATTCGTGACCAATAGGAACCGAGGTTGTTGTGGTTGCACCATAGGTTGAGAAGGAAGGATATCCCCCTAGGGCGTACAATGATCTAGGTTCATACCACGGTTGGCCCGTGGGTCCTTGAGGTTGCCCTGGTTGGACCACGGGGTGAGAAAGTCTGTAAAGGTAGACCTTAAGGGTTGTAGGATTGTGCTTGCGTACCATACAACAACTCGCCGACCCGAAGAGTTGTCCCTATAAGGGTTGTCCTTTTGGGTCATATAGGTAACTGTGGCCGGCCCGAAGGTTGCCCCTAGAAGGGTTGTCCTTGCGAGTTGGAAGGTTGCCCTAGCATCGGGTAGGCGGAAAACCTTGAACATAATGACTAAGCTTCGGTGAGCAGGAAAACGAAGGGGGTTACCCCCGCTCATCATACTGATAGGGAAAAACATAAACGGGGGTACCGCATCTGGTCCATAGTGGGAAAAGTAAGGATGGTTGGGATCTTGGGAGGGATCGAACGGCCCTCGGAGTTGGCTGGCTATAGAGACAACCGATACTCCTCGGGAGAAATACTCTCGGAATAGCAGATGCTATGTAAATGTCTTCGGGAAGTGATGACGTCCCTAATGGACCGAGTAAGTGACAAGGGGTAGTGCGTGACTACGCGAACAGTGGGTCGAATGGTGCACCGATGTAACATGAGGGGATGACGCGAGAGGTGTCGATGGTGACATATCTAATGAAGGAATAACCGGCCTCGTGGATGGAGTTGATATCCCCATAGAGGCCACAGTGGCTGCGTGACCCGACTTAAGGACCTATATACCGGCGGGAAGCGAAGGACCAGTGAAGACATGACGGAGAGACTCGGTGGATGTTTTTCCGGGAAAAAGCCGATAATCTTCACTCGGATGTAGGAATTTCCTCACTAGGGAGATGGACTTTGGGTGAGTCCATATTTGATCCCTCGCCACCAGATCTTCTAAAAGACAACAAGGACTAGGGAGGTATAACGACGACCCAAGAAAAGGCGATCCCGACATAAGAGGAGGGAAATGTTCCCCTACAACAAATCCAAACCAAGCGTTGGACAAGGGCCAATTGAATTCATCGGTCCACCAAAGGGAAGCTCGTATATAACCGCCCCATCGGGAAACTCGGATATAATAGAGGGTCTGCTAAGGTTCGATGAGGAGGACTAAGAAGCCTCCCGAAGAATCGTTTGTGTAAGGACTACCGGTAGACGAAAGCGAGGGTTTCGCCACCGTGACATAATAATAAAAAGGACGAGATCAAAACAAAAGCAATCGGAAAAAACCAAGGCAAACAATCAAATGATCGAAAAACAATCTCTAAAAGGGCGTGTGATCGTAGGTGATTAATTTTACCACATTGAAACTGGAAATTTTATTGTTTCATGTTTTAATAGTCTAGAAACAAGTAAAAGATGAGTCTATCTCTTTCAATTTGGAAACAAGCGTGAAAGGAAAAGCGCTTGATGATCTTTTCAAATTTAATGAGTTAGAAAAGATCGAAATGACTACTCGAAATCTAGGCGAAGGGTGTACTAGATATACGTGAATCGTACCATATACACCTTGGTTAAAAAATGAAAGAGAAATCAACCAAGGACTTGACGTACATGCAGTAATCCTCAGCAATCGCTGTGTCCGTGTATCACGGGTATAACACGGGAAAACTTGGGTTCCTACTGGATAAAGGATAGCAAACCTAGTGGGTCTCCCTTTTATATACACGACGGTATGGGGAGCACAAGTCCGTACTAGTGTTGTCTAAAGCCAAGAGGTGAACAACAACTACTAGGTTTAATGATGCCGTGAACACGTCACTAGCCTAGACCTCTAGATATTTCGTTAATGTTTCAATGCTTTGCCTTGGTGTAAATTAAATAAATTTTACGGTTGATCTTCAATTATGTTTCAATTTCAGGGCCCTATTGAATGTTATGTCTCAAAAATCCTCTAAATGCACACTACATGCCACTAACATATCACTTTGTTCAATGAAGAGCTAACTATGGGAAGGTTGAGAGTTTTTCAAACAATACACAAAATGATCATAGAACATCCACGTATTGTCTCTAATGCACGCTAATGAAACCGAATTTTTTTCCTTTAGAGTTATGTAACACCAATAACGCGAAAAAAGCTTTCGACTTTCACTAACTAATCAAAAAGCAAAGAGATTTGTTTTTTGTATTTTTCAATGTTTTAGAGAAAAATTCACCAAATGAAATGAAAAAACTAATGAGAAAGCCAATTTGAGAAATGATAGAGAAATAATAGAAACAAAGCAAGTTCACTCAATGCAAAACAAACAATCGAGAACTCAAAGCGATGGAAGAAATCTCTCAAATCAAAGAGGAATCCCAAAAAGACTCATATAAACCATGTGATCTAGGCTTGAAATGAGGCAAAGAGAAACTCGAATTAAAAAGAGATCAAACACTCAAATATCACAATAAAACAATGGAGACCAACCAAATTAATGCTAAGAAGCAAAAAATGAAGTTGATTGAACAAACGAAAACCAAGAACTCCCACGGGAGGCTCGTGCATAATAGCACCCAGATGCCCTAGGGCTGAAGGTAAAACTGATGGTAGAGGGAAAAACCGGAGGATAGAGGTCAACCACGCCAAGAAGGACTCAAGGCACTCGGGTAGTTGGAAAAATATCACCAAAACCAAAAATGAGACTCGCAGGACTCAAAAACAAGTAAACCCTAACACCAAACGAGTTGGCGCGACCGAAGCTATCGTATCTTGCACCAAAACAAAATGGCACGGGGCCTAGTTCGCAACGAGCGCCTATTGGCATGACCGTTACGCTAAAAAGTGTGCCAATCGAGTTTACTAAGGACAGAAAAATAAAAAAATCAAACCAAGAGTAGATCGGTGTGGTGGAGGCCGAACGCAGGTTTTACACCGAAGGAGACAAACCGTAAAACAAAATCAACCGTAAAAAAAACCAAAAGCAACCAAAAGAGACAAGAAAAACTCCAATCAAACTCCCCGGTGGAGTCACTAGTTTTTTGGAGAGGTAAATCCCCTCTCGTGGATAGAGGCGATCCCTACCAGCCGCATCGACCTAGCAACAATCAATCACGTAGTGACGCGGGTCTCTAGTTACAAAATGACAAGAGCATAACATTTCCCACCTCAAGTCCTACAAAATGGTCGTTGGAGAAAGGATGACGCTTCCCATCCTTCGCTTTGCGGAGCATCACGATCCTTCCGCTTTAACACATCCAAACACACCGCACACATGCAAAGAAACACAACGATACACAACATAGAATCTAAATCTTGTAACCATACATCGACTCGCAGAAGATGTAATTCATTGCATCAAAAGAAAAATACACATGAATGAAACCATAATCAAAGATGCTTATCATTAAATAAAGAAATAAAGATACAACCCAAGCTCGACGTCGGATCTTCCTTCGGGCGGCAGACATGCGGAGCACGTCTCAATGAAGCTCGTCGAAAAAGGGACAAAGCTCTCTCTCTTTGGCTTGGCTCTCATAGGCCGTCTCGGCGATAGTATCCTCGTTATAAGTTCAGCCTCTCCTCTAGTGTTATCAGGACTATTGGGACTACTAGCTTGCATAAGGGAAAATGGCAAGCTTATATAGATGGTGGAAGGGGAGTTGGGATCCCTACAATCATGGGATTGGCTCCTATCCTCAAGGGAGCTTCCATGATAGGTGGAAAACCACCTCCCATACATGGAGATCCGGAGCCAAACCTCCCAACTCATTTTAGCTACTCATTCGTGAGTGGAATCAAACTTCCACCATTTATTTTTTAAAAACAATCCTTAGTAAGCTTGGCGCGAGTGAACATTGGGATAGAGTGCGGTGGGCGCGCCCTCTTTGGTGGATTTCCCCCATTGGCGCGAGGGCCGAATCGGCTAGTTGCGCCAAGGCAAAAGATCAGCTTTGTAGGGGTTTTCACAAAGGAAACTTTCTTCAGGGAATGATTTTCCTTGTCAAGGGGGATGCCATGCAAGTAATTTTTAGGTTATGTCATCGCTCACGGTGTCACGGAAAAAGGCCCTCCAATGTGCGAGACGAGGGAATTGCGAGAGACGGTGACAAATTAGTGTAACGGGTGAGTTAGAGTGTAGATTCTTGGAGGATGGGTGAGTATTGTCTCGAATTATACAATACGAACTATGTGTTCATCACTAAGCATGATATTGAGACAACAGATGCACCATTATGGAGATCAAGATTGCTATCATTGAGCAGCAGTGATGAGTTGGGGGCCCAACTATTATTGAGCATTCCAATTACCTTTCTACATGTATAGCGAAGGATAGGAAGATGGTTCATAAAGGAAATCTTATGATGGGTAACATCTTCCATTATTATGATGGGTACTTCTTGATTTTACATCTTGATGAAAATTTTTCCGTACATCTTATTTGGATCCTTATGGATTCAACATGGTAATTGATGAGTGGTATTCATTTGGAGATATCCATGAGATTTCATTTCAACATCCCGTGAAATGCAAAGATAGAAATATGATTTGGGAGGGAGGTATTCTCCATTGGAGGGATACCAATTTTGAGCATGATGTTAGACACTACCACTGGTTGGATGGGTGACATTGATGAGCAAGAGGTTGGGAAGCCACTTGCGCATTTATGACGATCGGGAAGAAAGAGTGCAAAGATCGCATTGCTACTCTTGAAAGAGTTTGGTCATCATATGACACATTATATTTCAAAAAGGTAGGTTGGTGGATGGAACTTGGCATGGCACTTAGATCATATGGCAACAAGGAGTTTGGGTGCATTGTGTTGATATGACATTCTTAATGTCAATCATCATATTTTCACCTCATGATTTGTATGATGGAGGTGTAAAGGGGCAACAACGAGCTATTGTTGCTTTTGGCTACTCTTGGGAGAGTATGGGAAGAATTTTTTCCCATACTTGGCATGATTTTTCTAGATGAAAGTGATGGCACTGATCAAAGTGAAAAGGGGATACTCCTTAGCCTTGGAGGATAAGGATTTACTTCCACTTTAGAAGGAATATACCATATACAACAACATTATTATTGATGGCTTTGACATATGGTATGCCAAAGAATGGAGCTATGAGATGACAAGAGCTTTATTACAAAGGCCAACATCGTTGTCACTTGGGAGATTGGGTTTGTTGATGGAGTCGTCCCCAGGATCACTTCACATATGATGCACTTGATGGGCAAGAAGGAGATGAGATCGATGGAGTAGTGGATGGAGACATCTATTACCATGATATGATCTTCTTACTTGGATTTTCAAGCATAAGAAGAAAGATCTACATGCAACACATAGTTCATTCCTCTTCATGGGACTATGTCATACCACTATGGAGGGCTCATTCATGGATATTGTTACCGCATACTACTCGTGCATGTGTAAGAATTGTTTTTTGCACTTATTGATTATCTAGCACAAGATTCCGCATTCTCTTACCATCTCCATACAATGCATTGCTCCACAAGAGGGCAAGCCTCTATTTGGGCTTCATGGTCATTTTGGGACCAACATCTATGATTGAGAGAGCCATTTAATGTATGGCTTTGGGCGAGTGTTGTACTATTTCCTATATTCTCATTGATATACAATGACATTTACTATTTAATAGTAGATGAGATAACATGAACAAGTAGAAAACTATTTGAAGACAACTTTCCATATCATATTCTCAAAAGCTCAGCTTGGTAAAATTGCGCTGTGACTACTCGTAGAGAAACTATTGGTACTTTCCGAGCACTATGAAAAACCTTTAGTACTTTTCTCATTTTTGATTCCATATGATGATAATGGCATATTCATTTTATATGGGATGGTTTGGGCAAGAACCAAAGAGTGGGTCTTTGAGGAACCTATTGCCTTTTTTGCTCCATGAAGGCAACATCATTGCAACCCATATTCTAACAACGTGCTCTACACTTATCATAAGTGGAGAGAGACAATGTTGGATGGAAATTTTGATCCATCATATTCAAACTATGCAGCCCACCTTCTTTGTAGGAGCCTAATGTGGAGGAGATGTTTCGGGGTTACCATGTTGGAGGGTGCACTACGAGGAAAATACCCTCTAGTGAATGTTTTTGAGGAACCCCTTATAAAAATTCCCCGTACATCCGTTTCTAGTGGAGGTTCCCAGAGGAGGTCTGGGTGGGCAGAGGTTTTTGCGGATGCATTTTTTCCGGTGCTCTTATCACCGAAAAAAATCACAGGTGCGTTCAAGATGACATAGCACCAGATGTGGTTAAAAAATTGGCACACCGGACAATGTGCACTCCATACACACACGCCCGATGTGTTGTAATTATGTAGAGTACCGATACTTTACACAACTTCCACACCGGTGTGGAATCAAGAAAATGCACTAGGGGCGTCCATAAAATGTGCGCGCCTATAGATGGTTAAATAACAAAAATAAGGGAAAAAAATTTGCATAAAATATCGGCACACCGTAAACCATGCGCTTCGTACACACCCGCCTCGGTGCATTTTATTAAGGAACAACACCGGTGCAGTGTCAACTAGTCAACACCGGTGTCTCATAAAAAGCGTGTGAATCGTAAAACCTCTGGCCGAAATGAAAGTGTAAACGCACCTGGGCCCCATAAATTTCGCGCAATCTAAAAAGGGTTAAAAAAACAAAATTACGCCCAAAAAAACCGCACAAATCATTGGTTCTTGTGACAACGTTCCCAGTGCGTCTTATTATCGTAGAGCACCGGTGCGTTATTTCTAAAGCCACCCCAATGTCTCGTAAAAATCACATGGAACATAAACCCGCAGCATGAAATTACTAAAATGCATCGAGGCTCCAGTGAATACCATGCACCAAAAAAGGGTTATTACGGCAAAAAAACCGCATAAATCATCGGTTCACCGGACAACATTCCCGGTGTGTCCTATTATCGTAGAGCACATGTGTGTTACCTCAAGCGACCCGTGTCTCATAAAAAGTGCACTGCACTGCACCGCCCTGGGTGCGGGATTATCGAAATGCATCCGGGCTCCATTAATACCGCGCACCGTGAAAAGGGTTACAAAATTATGGGCCTAAAAACCGACAGTAAATCATTGGTTCATCGTGAAAATGTTCCCGTGCATCTTATTACTATAGAGCAACCGGTGCGTACGCTAAGCCGCCATGGTGCCTCATAAAAAATACATGGAAATCGAAACCGACCACGTGCGGAATGATCGAAAACGCACGGGGCCCCATTAATGTCGCGCACCGAAAAAAGGTTAAAAAAAATAAAATTACTGCCAAAAAAATGCACTAATCATTGGTTCATCGGACAACATGCCCGATGTGTCTTATTATTGTAGAGCACCGATGCGTTACCGCAAGGCACGCCCGGTGCATCCTAAATGCGCGCTAAAACGAAACCGCTTCGGGGCAACATAGTGAAAATGCACCAGTACGCCAATAAAAACCCCGCACACCGGAACAAAGTTAAATAAAAAAAATTATGGCCAAAAAACCGCATTTTTCACTTTTTTTCGTGCTGCGGCAGCTCACGACCGGTGAAAGTTATCATTGTTTGAGCCACACTGACATCCATGCTCCCATTGCACTTATTGCATGCACTCGCTACCGTGCATTGCCACCAATCTCCACGCCTTGAATTCTATAAAACGATGGACAAATTTTCTTTTTGCAAATTGTGACAGCAATATGCCTCCTCGATGGGTAAATGTATCGGTATTTTTCTTGTTTTTTCCATAATTAAAACCTTTTAGTGGATTAGAAATTGAAAAAACCTTAAAATTAACCATTAATTTCGCACGGTGTGCTCGAGTCGTTTACGTCTCACCACCGGCTATACGGTTTGTCGCTCATGTAAATTTACGTGCCGCTGATCACGCAACCGGTTCGGCTTGTACACGCATAGCGCACCGTGTTATTTTTAAAAAAATTTAAAAAGTGCGGTGCGTGTCGAGTTACTGCACACCGTTGACAATGGTGTTTTCACGACAACTCAGTTGCATTGATGGACTAACCGAGCCTCAGGGCGAGGGTAATGTTTAAGCGCACCGGAACCGTAATTCGACATTGTCAATGGTTTCGAGTCAGTAAAATGGTACTAAGGGCATTCGCACCGGCTTCGGGGAAGATACCATAGGCGCACCATGTTATTTAAATTTCTTTAAGAAGAGCAAAGTGAGGTCGCCACTCGGTTGCACCATTGACCTAGTTCAATCGTAGTGGAGCAAAGGCGTTGACCGAGATAACTCACCCTAGGCTGCACTATTTTTTGTCGCGTGCACGGCGCATCGTATTTGGCCTAGGTCAACGAGTGCGAAATCTTAAAATATTGCACCGACGACTATGTACTGACGCTAGGAGGGCGAGTGTGCTAACTTAGTTATAAGCCCCAGGGCGATGAGAGTGAAGTCGACGCACCGACCTCCTAACATCGCCTTTCCGAACGGTGCGCTAAAAAATTTTTCTCGAGCACCACTTCGGTGTAGTCTATATCATGAGATGCACCGTATCCAATGCACTCTGTGGTGGTGACACACTCGGGATCGGTGTGTGACCGTGTTTTTGGCGCACCGACTCTTGTTTTATTTATTTTTCAACAAATAAATATATACTTATATTTATAAATACATGTGGTATTTAATAAATAATATGTCAATCATTCGCAGACGTGAAAGGAGAGAAGAGGGGAAACAACAACAACAACAAGCGAACAATATAACATGGTTTGCCTATGGGAGGAAAGGGAGAGGGAGAGAGATGTGCGTACCCTCACCCTATTACAACAACGACGCGAGGCTCCTTAGGCGGTAGGCCTCCTCTAGCCCTATGAGGAGGCTACTTCCCTAAAGTCCCATAGTTTATATTTTTGAGACATCTTACCTTAAGGTGGAATGCCCCAAGCAATAGGCTTTCCAGAGTTGGTATCAACAAAGGGGCACAGTTTTCGCCCACTAAGGAGGATGTATATTTTATTACAGACTATCGAGGAGAGGGGTTGATTTTCCCTCATTCCCCAAGGTTCCCACTGGCGCGTGTGGTAGGGAGTCGACTAGTTTACTCCCGTAGAGATACATTCGAGAAAATTTAGTATCTCCTGTGGAGTTTCAGTGTCGTCGGAGGGCGATTACGTATTGGTGCATTTGGTCGTGAGGAGGTCCAGTGTCTCTCACTTATCATTTCGACCATTTTGCACTAAAACGACCCATTGATGGGAAACACATAAGTTGCCATCTTTTATATTATGTTGATTCTTTACTACTAAATGCACCACAACTTGTCGGGTGGTCCTGCCATTTTTTTGCGGCGCGTTTTGTATAGCATTAGATAGATGTCGTGCTCATGCACAAGGGAGGGGTCAACTTCCCTTTTGCTTCAGAATAATTTTTTGAGAGGTTTCCGCAGACGAGGCCTTCTTTTCTGCGGTAGCCTCGTAGGCCGAGCCATCGAGGCACGTATGCACATGTGGGGCCAAATGATGCCCAAGAAGGAGTTGACTCTTTTTTCTAGCAAGGATATTAGATGATGCATTGGAGTTTTTAGCCGATGTCGATGAGCATCCCTTTATTTTTGGTCCCCTATCCTTATGCGTGGTGGATTGGCGAGGGTGTGCCAACATCCTCTTCATAGCCGATGAGCCTCCGAGATGATAGAGGTAATATTACCGTTTTATTTAAATTTATTCTAACATGTTCTTTAACTTGTTTTTATTAAATTGCGTAATAAAATCCTCTATTATTGTTGTGTACTTGTATATATTTTGCGTACATTGTGCTCTTTGATGGCAAGTAGATGCCGCCACCACCACCGATCAATTTCGTGGATCCTCATTATGAGGATGAGGGCATGTCGTATATTGTCGAGGATCATCGGAGGTCGGGTGCGTATAAGAGACATGATCCCGCCGGGTGCGCCGTGCACGGTCGATGTCTTAGTGATGATAGATACGAGGATGGAGTTGGGCGACCAACTCATTGCATTTATTGTTGCGGCGCATCGTGCCCGACGATTTCGAGACATAGAGGCCGATGATAGGCTATCACGGATATGGAGAGGCATGCCATGTGACATGTCACAAACTGGATGCGACATGTCATAGGAGTTACGACAACTTTTACGTGATCGACGAGACCGTTGCACGTTACGATTGAGCCGCAACACATGATGGATTGTCTACAAGGCATAGCATACCACGTCATCTCATGATCGTTCATAGCCTCATGCCAGCGCCAAATTTTCATGAGCCTCCACCAGCATATACTAGCAGTCATCATGGAGATGAGGTTGACCTTCGGCCACTTGTACCGATATTGATGTTGTACTACCACTAGCTTATCCATGAAAAGTTTATATTACAGCTTGTATATTTTTAACATTATATATATATATGATGGTCCATGTATTTTACGTTCATGTTGTAGTTGTACTTAATTTATATGTTGGTGATCATCATGATGTGTATGTTGTTAGGTCATGTTATATATGTTCATTTAATGTGCGGCTTTGCAAATAGATGTGTATGTGATAACATGAGATGTATATTTGATGTTTGTGTTGTACTCATGATGTTAATATATAATGTTAATTGTGTTTTGTTAGATGATCATGATCACGATGATGCAGCTTAGCGATTTTGAATGTGTTTTTTTAGTCAAATATGATGTTTGCACAATGGTTATCATGAACTTGATGTTTATTAATTAATTTAATACCAGAATGATCATGATATTGTAAATTTGTAATATTTGTATTTCTAATTGTATTTAAAATTCTAAAATTGTAATTGTAATGGTATATATGTGAATTTCTAAAATTGTAATTGTAATTGTAATTTTTTTAAAATTGTAAAATTGTAATTGTAATTGTATGTGAAATTGTAAAATTGTAATTTTAATTCTAATTCTAATTATAATTGGAATTGTATGTAAAATATTTTTAAAAATTTTAATTGTATTAATGTGAAATGAATTTATTAAAATTTTTAAATTTGTAATTTTGTTAATTTTAAATAATTGTAAAATAATAAATATAGAATAATATGATTTATTGTAGCATAATAAAGTTTAGAAAATAATGCAAATAAATTCCTATACTTTAGAATTATAATTATTTTATTATGATCTTAGATACAAAAAAAATAATTAATTTATACAATACGCCATTGTTTTTCGAGATCAACATAATACCAAATTATCAAGTGAATTATTGATTTTTTAACATTAACTAAATGCAAATTACACAATTAATTCAAAATACATATTATATTAATATTTTCGAAAACCCATCTTAAAAAGTATAAATATTGATGAAATAACACATGTACCATATCACTCTCTGTTCCTCATGATCACCCTCATTATCTTATAGCTCGCATGGCATGGTAACACTATTGTTCTCAAAAATATGTTTTGATCTAGGTCATGTGACAATACGAACCACCAATCCCTATCCAACACATCTAGGTAAAAAAACACCGTTGTAGTGTTGAGGGAAACATAGGGCTCCTTAGCTTCATCCCACATCTTTCTAGAGTTTGATACATATAAACCTACTATCACGATCTTCCTTTACATTATTCCGATCAAAGGTGTCCCAAACGACTTGCACCCAAAAATAGCACATTGGAAAGAAGAAAAATCCACTTCAATGATCTCTTCTATCTTTCCGATGTAACCTAACGTCCCTCGTACTAGTTGTCGATCATGGTGGCTAGATCAAGCAAATTGATCGAACTCGACTTCCACTCCACGGTCTTCCCGTGATGTTTCAGCATCGTCATTTTCGTGCGAAAATGGTGTCCATATGCCCACATAGATGGGAACAAATGCACCTATTATAAAAAAAATAAAAAAATCATAGTGTCATGTATCTTCTAAATAATAATCCAATAGTAGTTAAAATATGAAATATAGATGTCTTAATATAAGTTTTCAAATTTACATATAAATTGAAAATATTATTACCGAGTTATCGCACCCAATCCCTATGTTTAGCACATCCTCTTCAAAGACGTTAAGTATGACCGGTAGCACCGTATTTCTCTCTCGAATTGGTTAGCAATCCAACCGTTGGGGCATATTTTTGGCATATTTTCTTTTTAAATGATCGGGATAAGGCACAGCTTCTACCATTCAACCATCTGAATTCTTTCCTCGTCACTATCCCATTTCATCCCGTTTTGTTCGTACAATGCGACCCATGGTTGTGTCGCTTCGTAATTGTAAAGAATGAATTTATTGATCGCTTCAATTTACGCATTCGCCGATGAAATCAAACCAACATTATATAGTACTTAGATATCAAAATATACATTATATATAAGTTCAGCATGAATATTAATTACTTTTTGTAAATTTGAAAAATTATAATTCGCTTACACTCTTTATCAAGCACTTTTTCCACTCGGTTTGGAGCAACTCTCCTTCTCTTTTGTCTTCATCCATTTGATCGTCCCAAATCACCGCACCTCGGTCCGTTGTCGATCCGCTCGATGTACTCACCGGCATAGTAGAAAGACTCATATGTTATGTACCCCTCCTACCATAGACCCCTCGTAGTTTTTCCCTTTGTCACAACAAAACCTTTCAATTTCTTCATGTACCTCTCTAAGATGAACATCCAATGACAAGAAACAACCCCTACTAATTCAACCTCATCTACCGTGTGGATTAGAAGATGAACCCGTAAGTCCATGAAACTCTTCGGCATTTCCTTCTCAAACATACAAAAAATCTCAACTATCTCTTGATGTCACCGTGGAATGCTAGCCACATGAATCTCCTTTGACGTGATCCAATGTACAAACATAGATAATTTAGATATGACATGTCCTAGGTCTTGAGGGAATTCATGTTTCACACACCCACACACAAACAAAGAATAATGACACCGCAAATTTATAAACACGTGCAATAATATACAAAATTAGTTATGTTTTATGATCCCCGCATGTGATAAAATTTATTAATATAACAAATAATAAAAATCATGCGTTTTTGACATTATACGTACTCTTAGAAGATTCAAATGGTCATGTGATTTCAACCTCGAAAAAGTGGTCATCCACGGTGAAGACGCATCGTAGTGAAGACCTGTATGAAGTTGGCACCCTCACATCCATTATAACTTCCTTTGCCAAAGATATATCATCGTTTTTTAAAATCCATGGGACATCACCTTCTTTGAAAAGCCATGAATTAGAGGGACCAATGCTTGCCTCTGATCCCATACTTTCTTATCGTCTTGGCCAATATTTTTTTTTTAGTTTTTGAAGTAATAAGATCTTTTCTAACAACCAATGTGTCACTTTGTTTCGATGATATGTGCCTCCATAAAGAAGATGAAACGTTTTTAAATATATGCATGGGATCTAATAAGTGGGAAATATTAAGATGCTCCCAATATGGGAGGTCTTAAAAGATAGATTACCTTTTCATCCCAATGGGAAATTTCTCAACATAGGCGTTGAAGAAATCCGGATCATCGAACTTAGGCTCCCCATTTGAATCGAACATTTCTATGAACTCCTTCTCCTTCTCTCTCTCATATGCTCTAAGCCATTCACCTAGTGTCATTATTGGAGGCCTTTGGGTTCTCTCTCGTTTACCATTGAAAGTATATGCTTCTCTTCTAAAAGGATGTTGTTCTGTAGGAATATCCCGGAGCAATCATACACTGCTTTCGTAGGTCCTTGGACCATCTAGCTTTCGCGAGAAGGTCCACTACATTTACATCCAAAATACCCTTTTGTTACAAGACCTACGATATTATATTTGTATACATTAATTAATATGCATGACATGTTAAATAATATCATGTAGATTAGAACAAATATTATTACAATGAATTAAATAACTAATATGTGAAAGAATATTGTTACATTATATATAAACAAATCAATAAATTAAACATGTCATTTACCAGAGCAAATTCCTAATCGGATAATCATGTGTTGTGTAAGCACATATGCCATACAATGTAAAACTCCTCTCTACTACGATGGGTCTTTATACATCGTATACATTTATCCCATCCCATAATTCCTTCAATTCATCTACCACGTGGTTGTAAGTAGACATCCATATTATTCACTTATCCTGCTACCAGGGACTATGAGAGCCAACATAAGATGTTCATTATTCATGGAAAACCATGGGGGGATATTGTTATTTATCACTACTCCAGGCCAAATAGAATAGTTGGTGTTCGGAGGGAATATGGATTGACACCATCCATGGCTATGTCGTAGTACGTAGACTTCATACTTCATTCTTGAATTTTTTTGGGCCATGTATCCTCTATATGCTTCATGGATATTGAATCGTTAAGATTTTCATAACTTCCAACTCACTTTTGTGTGAGGCGTGCCATCCCTCGCAACATAGCTAATTATTTGCAATGAAAGAGCCTTTGAATCCTTGGGATTATAGGCATGTGCCTCAATATATTAAAAGGAGGACCAATACGTGATTTACACTTATTTTTTTAATTTATCATGCCCGTCATGCCCACATTTTGGGCACATCTCTTTTTACGCATATTCTCCTCTTTATAGAATACAATCATTTGGACATGCATGATATGATATGTACTCAACACCCAACATTTCCAACAATTTCTTTGCCTCTTTCGCGAGCTACCGTGCAAGACATTATCACTCGTGAAGAACCTTATCTTTGAATAACTCCGTAGTTGGTGATCATGGAAAAAATATATTAATATTAAATGTACATTAATGTCGATATAATTATTAATGTTCATAAAATTTAGCATTTGTAATGTTCATTGCAAAGTGTGTACTAATTATATTTCAAATTTATATAAGGGGAGTACTTTATGGTAACTTACCTCAAAAGTTCCAAGAAACATGCATTCAACAAGCCAAAATTTGCTTTCAAGTTGTATAGTAACATCGTTGTCCCCAAACCGGGTAGACTTTGATTGACCGCCGCGGTCCAAAGAGAGGTGGAAGCAAATTTAAGGCTTTCGAAAAGGTGTTAGCGATATGAGCATCATCCCCTAATCGATCATCATTTTGGAATGCATCTAACAACATTGTCTCCATGGCGCTTCGTATCCCTTTAAGTAATCATCCATACTAACCTCTATTTGATTGCCTCCATTGCCACTTGTCAAGAATTACTATTGGTGAATCTGGACGTAGCGGGGAATTGAATCCGTTGGTTGATTCACCCATTCTTGGTATCGTTCTTCCCGATTTTTTCTCTTAATTCAGTCTTTCTCTCGATTTGACATTGTCATGGGGTGCAATGGAAGATGATAGGTAGGTCGTTCATCATCACTAGAATCCTAATAATTATTGAACATGATTAGTACAAAATATATGATATCAATTAGTAACTACGTTGACAATATTGCATGATTATAAATTGGTTTGACGTTGAAATAATTACATATTAATCAATATATATACCAAACAATTATAATTATAATTACCATCATTGTCTCGGGATTGTGGCTAGAAAATGCAATATTGTTACACTGAGTGGTGAAGCGACTGTCCATTTTCATCTACTGAAAAATGCACCTTGCGGTATGCGACTTCGATAAGAACTTTCGACGTTTTGGAGAAGTTTGAATATTTTGTGCATCTAAACTCAAATGTCGAATCCGCATGAACCTAAAAATTTGTATACATTATAAATCTAATTAAGTTGTGCATGATTGACTACATGGATAAAAAACATATATAAATTCAATTAGATAGTGAAAAAATAAAACAAATCGAAGTAAATATTACGACTCCACATGGATAGGGAGAACTCGCGATGGACTTTGAGAAATATTATGGAATGAGTTGGATTTGAAGAATTGTCCATTTCATACAATATATGATATTTTTCCCCTACATTTGAGCAAAACAACAATAAATTTTGGTGCACAAACTTGAATGTCATTCGGTGCATAATGTATAGATAACCGCACCGATGAGTTTTTTTATCTTTGTGCACCGGTGCCATTTAATAAAATGATGCACCTGTGCGCTAAATTAAAGGACACACGAGTGTAAATGAATAACCGCAAATAAAAAAAAGCATAACCCTATTTTATTTATGTGAAGAAAAAGTGTAGTAAATTGAAAAATGGGCGGAAAAAATATTTTCGAAAAATCTAATTTGATAAAACATTTTTTTAAATACTAAACACTTTTCATTATTTCACTATTTTTGCAAAACATTTCGCCGTAGATTTGCAGGATACATACCGAAGTAAACAGATCACAGGACGCACGTGGAGCAGCTGGGAAAATACGTTCGAAACGTAGTATTCAGACAATCGAATTCGAAACCTATGGTTAGTCAAACCTTGTACCATAGAATTTCAAACGATGTGAGTAAGTTTATTGTTTTTTGGTACTTTTTTCTCGGCTATGCGTAAAATAAGAAATCTAAGTCTATTGTCTACTTACTCGTAGTTTTTTTTATGAAGTAAAATAAAAAAAATCAATGCTTTTTGTTTTAAAACTTTTTTTTATGTCGTTTCTTTTTTTATACCTTTTTCTCAGCAGCTTTTTAAAACAAAAATTAAAAAAGAAATCCATTTTTACAAACAAAACCCTAGATTCTTTTTATTTCTACCCTTTCTTCTCTCTCTTCTTTTCAATTTAGATTTAAAGGGTTTGTATACTCATAAGACATCCAACCCATGGACGAATTGCATATTTGGATCCCAATCCATGTTGGCCCTTGTGTCAATATTAAAAACATGTATTTTTTTTCGTCGCTATGCGCTACGCGTAATAGTAGCGCAATTCCAGGTGTCTCCGTTATAGCAAAGACGCATCGCGAAAGTAGAGCATGTTTCTATCGTGTGTTCCATATGTAACATCATATGGCACCGTGCACTATCGCATTATGGCGCACCGTAAAGCGTGTGGTTTTGCAAAAAGAAAACCATTTTAGAAACAAACCCTACATTATTTTTGTTTCTCGCCTTTCTTCCGCCACTTTCTCGTGATTTCGAATTAGGGCTTTTTCAATTTCTATATTTATAGGATTTGTGTTGCTAAATATAAGCCTAAAACATCCAATCGATAGGAGGACCTCGCATAGTCTGGATCCCAATCCATGTCGGCTCCTTGTGTCAATATTAAAAAAAGACAAACTGTTCGTGCGTCTCGCATAACATAGCGCACCGGTGCACTCGGTTATAGCAGCTTAAAGAACGTGAAAGTACAATGATTTACATGTTTTTATCGTGCGCCATATGTAACATATGACATCGTTGCGTTGTTGCATTATGGTGCACCGCACACGTGCCGTTTTGAAAAAACCATTTTAGAAACAAACCCTCACATTCTTTTTGTTTTCCCGCCATTTCTTCTCCCACTTTTTCGTGATTTCAGAATTAGTACTTTTTCAATTTATATTTATAGGGTTTGTATTGGTAAATATAAGCCTAAGACATCCAACCAATGGGAGTGACCTACATAGTCCGATCCCAATCCATGTTGGCTCTTGTGTAGTTGTCGGTGTGCCCGGTTGTGGAATACCGCATTGGTGCGCTCTATGCTCCAGCGCATAGTAATCGCGCACATACTATGATAAAATATTAGATAATTTTTTTAGTGCGTCATTTGTAAAATATGAAATCGGTGCACTATTTTATTATGGCACACCGCAAACGTTTTGTTTCGACCTTTCAAAAGATACAAACCTTACATTCTTTTTGTTTCTGGCCTTTCTTCTTCCTATTTCCGTGATTTCCTATAATTAGGCTTTTCAATTTAGATTTATATGGTTTGTATTGCTAAATATAGACCCATAAGACATCCAACTCAATAGGATGATTAGCATAGTCGGATCCCAATCCATATGGGCCCTATGCAAGAATTAAAAAATAAATAAAATTTTTTTATTAGTTCACCCGGAGGGGCTCTTTATTTTACAAGCGCACCGCACAATGTAATGTAATAATTTTATTTTTTTATTTATTTATATTTTTTATTTATTTATTTATTTATTTATTTTTTATAAATCGATGCGCCATACGTAAAATATGGCACTCGATTTTCTCGCTAAAAAATTAACATTGGACAATTTTTTATTATTTTGTCATGGTTAACCGGTACGCCATTAAAATGTAACGACACCCAGGTGCTCTCTTGTTGACATAGAGCACCGTACGGTCTACTATATCGTATATGTGCGTGCGTTTGGAAGAGAGACACGCACTAGTGTCGGTGCGTAAACCATGAATGGCGCACCGGTTTTTTGAGTACTTTAAAAGTTGACAATTTATTTCTAAATATATTATTGAATGATAAGGTATAGGTTTGAGATTGATAAAAGAAATGAGTGACAAGAGATCAAGTAACAAAAATACTAATAACACATCAAGAAAAGAAAAAAAGGAAAGTTCTTTTGTTCAAGCGCTTTTACAAAAATTTTTTTGAACTATATGTAATTTTAACTAATATGTATTGTTTACTGTGTATCGAAAGCAGCCACAAAATGACGAAGCTCGATAATATTATTTCTGATCTAGGACCATAAGAGCGTAAAAGCTTGATGGAAAAATTGCAAAATGATGAATCGTGTGAATGAAAAAAATACTATCGATCCAATATGAGTTTCTTTTCTTTTAGTTTTCATTGATAATATAATTAAAATTATTAGATAACATGTGTGAAAAATTCTATTAATTCACAACCGTTTAATGTTCTACATAGGGACCAACAACTCGAAAAGGGATGTTGTTCTAAGAAAAGAAAAAAAATAGAACATGCAAATGAAAATGAATTGGTTCTTAGCTCATCTCGGAGTGGTGCTAGAGGTTAACGAAAGGGGAAAAAACTTTTACAAAAAGTTTGAGGGATCTACCGGAACGAATGTATAGACGTTTTTCCACTTACTAATACAAAAACCAATCCAATGATTCCAAGAACCAAATTTTATGTAAACTACAGAAGAGTTTCGTGAGAATTGGTCAATGAGACATGTCGACTTTTAATAGCAAAAACATACAACAAACAAAAAAAGAAGGAATGAAAAAGTAATATTCCTTTAGATGTTTGTCTAGAATTATTTATAAATATCACTTTTGTTATACTTACTTTTCATATATCAATGTAAAAATTAAATAGTTTATTGTCATGTTACATTTTCAGGAAGATTATGTAAATCATCAAAAGAGGAATGAGATGATATCGAAATATGCTAGTAGGAATTTCCAAAAAGGGGTACAAGGAGATGGTCAAAGAAATGGACAAAGATTTGCATCGTCGAGGAGCCATCTCAACAAAAACTTGATTCAAATGTAATATGTAATCATTGATTTTTTTCGATCATTAGGTAAAATAAATAAACAATTTAGCATTAAATATTAATTTTCAAGTATTTTCTTGCTAGGTAAAGAAAATGGAACCCATTCAAGACATAAAACAGATGACAAGGAAGAAAAAGGATTGATATCTAAGTTTGTGAGTAGTTGTTACTTCCTTATAACAACTTAACTAGATTTCATTTTTGTATTTTTTAAGTTGTTTTACAAAAAATCATCATTGAATGTCTTCAAACAGTGCTAACATACAAAGAAGAACCATCAGAGGAATTGATTGAAATTGGGTTAAATATGGGTTGTGCATATATGTTAGCATATCGGGACTTAATTGTGGAATTTGTAAGCATCTATCCGATCTTGTTTTACTTAGCTCCATCTATAATTAATAGAAAAAATAAATTTTTTATATTAAATATATGATTTGTTATGGGGTATATAACTTGCTAGGAAACAAAGTATGGCAATCGCGCCAACAAAGCATCAAATCTTGAAATATGGAATGTTACATGGTTTTGAAAGAATGTGTATAGTTTATGAGTCAATTTTTTCATTGGTACGTCATATCTTTTCGATTTACGTTGATGTATATTATTTAATATTTCAATTTTCATTATTCTCACCAATGTATATACACTCATTACGAGCTTATTTTTATGTTTCTAGATGGAAGGTGAAGAAGAAGAAAACAATCAACACCATGAACAAAACATTTTCGAAAATAACCCAAGTCATGGAAGTAGCTCTAGCAAAGTGATATCGCTCAAGCGAAGAATTATGATCACTATGTTTGGATATAAAAACAAGGCATTGTATTTTTTGAAAAATGTCTCGTATGAAATCGGACATTTTCTTTAATGTAATGGACATAGTGTCCCAATTGAAAGATAAAGGGATACCAATAATTGTCCCATTTTGTATGACAAAGAATGTCTTATTCATATATATATATATATATATATCATCAAAAATGTTTTAATTTATTCTATTGTGTTCTCTATTGTCGCTATTGCATTCTCCATTGTCGTTCTCAAATGCACTAATAAAAATTTAACTCATATGAATATTGTTATAAGATATATATGTGTCAACTTTTTGATGAATAATGAATTTTAAAAAACCACGATAATTGATTTGATATAAAAAATTAATCCAAACATCACATTCAAATGCATTAATAAAAATTTAATTAATATGAATATTGTTATAAGATGTGTCGACTTTGATGAATAATGAATTTAAAAAAATCACAATAAATGCACTCGTCACAAGTTGATGTTTCTAAATAGACAAAATGAAAACCGGTGTGTGTATACTTACCATGGTTTGCTTGTACTCTTAAGCACCGCGATGCATTTTTATGACCTATGGGCACCGCATAAATACCAATTAAAAATATTGAGGCGTTTATGCGTAGATTTACTCTCCGTGCGTTTATGTCTATCAACGCACCAATGCCTTTTTACGACCTATTAGCACCACACGAATATAGATACCAATTATAAATCTCGGAGCATTTGTGTGATACTATGCATGGGGCGTTTTTGTGTCTATACGCACAGTGCATTTAGACAACGTATGGGCACCGCACGAATACCGATACCAAGTATAAATCTCTCTGTGCATTTGTGTGATACTGTGCACCAGGGGAATTTAAGAGTCTATATGCACCGGTGTATTTGTATCACATATTTTCATCGCACGAATACCGATACCAATTATAAAGCTCGGTGCATTTGTGTGAAAGGACGCACGTGCGTTTCTATAAGTCTATGCATCGACATGTTGATACGACCTATGGGCACCGCTTTAATTCCCAAGACCAATTATAACTACCCCGTGTGTTGTATCACCAACACTACACCGATGTCTGTTTTTATACCTTAATGACCTAGTGCATTCTCCTTAGACCATCCCGGGGCTTCGTCCATAGGTATGCACCAGATGCGTTGAATCTTGATTAGCGCACCGATGAAAAAAACATCCGTAATAACCTCCGGTCGCCAATGTTGTGTTGAATTTACATTAGAAGCTCGCGCAAAACCTCCGTAACCATAAAAAAATATGGTAGCATATGTTTTTTTTGACAATTTTGGCCAATTTTATAACACTAAAAAACCTCCTTTATAACCTCCGCAGAGGGTCTTTTCCTTATAGTGGTGACTCACTTTTTGTGGATGATAGCTTGGGGATGGAGGCTTCACATGGGGATGATGGTTTCCAATATATTTTAGATTCCATGCCTCAAGAAGGCATCTAGACCACATATATTTGTTTCCATGGGTACCCCACTTTTCATGATGAGAGCCATTTGGATTTTTTCACCAAGGGCATACTTACACACATGGGAGGAAAAACTTGAGAACATATTGATGAGAAAGCATCTTTGTTCTTTGGGGAACTTATCACTTGAGGATGCTACAAGAGGAAGAGGAGAGGCCTTCATTTCTATCCTTAGCGTTCTGAGGACCGTAATATTCCTAAATTAGCATGCAACCAATTGGAATATTAATTTTTTCTCTTGACATGTAGTTAGAGGAATAAATGGGTAGGGAGGCCCATAAATCTCTTTAGTAGACATAAAATCCCTCTTAATGTGAAAAGGGATCATATTCATAGCTGGATAAAGTACCTTCATGTGTGAACAAGGACTAATGCATGTGGACAAGGTCAAGTTTGACCAAGTCAACAAAGCTAGTATGGAGGGAGTGGATCATTAATAGAGATAACCCAATAGGAATATAGATCCGTTTAGATAGTTATAATAAAGCCACCTTGAATATGGAAGAATACATTGCATGGAGATCAAGTCAAGGTTGACCAAATCAAACAATGATGTTATGGAGGAGTGGCATGATGATGGGACATTGCAGCTTTTGGAGGGAGATTAATCGCATGATGATGGAAACCCTAATGAGTGGGACCCATGATGAGAAGGCTCAAATTTTTTTATAAGGAAGAGGATGGCAGCCATATGGGGTTAACTTATGATTATTATTTTATGAATATATGGTCTCGTTTAGACATATATCTTTCTCTTGTCGTTTAGCCGAGTTTGAATGTTTTTTAGCATTGGGTGTTCTTGGTCGGGAATCCCACCTCTTCCATTGAGGAGCTCTTGGAGGAGTATTATACTACATTTTCCACTATCCTATTGAGGGTTTGGTTGTTTCAGCAAGCCAGTCGTAGAAAGTGGAGACTAGATCTCTAGATCTAGGCCGTCCGATGCTCATTTTCGGTGGAGAGGTTTCTACTCCATTGGGAGGAAAGTATTTAAGACATTGAGCATCATTTTTAGATCTTGGCATCAAGCCGACCACATTTTGATCCCTACAAATGCATTTTATATCCGTATTTGCATTATTTATGTAGGTGCGCATAGGGGTGGTTCAACACACCATTTGGAGAGATAATTTTCCAAGTGTTGTGGATTTGCCCTTCAATTTGGAGAACTATTGGAGGAGGCCGTTATGTTGCTCATATCAGCTCAACCCACACTTTCCGCATATGAATATTTCGCAGATCCGCAATCTTAGATCTCGTATCTACAACCCTGTACTGGAGTTTTGCTGAAAAACTTCAAGGGGCTTTCTATAGAGAGCTTTTATAGTGCATGGATTTGATATAGATCTAAATTTTTATGCAAATAATGCATGCTCTAGATATGATGTATAATCTACTATGATTTTCAGTAGGGCAATAAAATAATGTCATCGTGGTATTCTAGCTTTTATACATGGTTGTATCCCCTCTTTTTGCATGATTTTTGGGCTATTATGGTTTGGGAGGTTTATTTAAATAAGATACCATTATTTGTTTCTGATATAATTTTATATTTGGTTGCTATAATGTATAAAATATTGGACTCATGGGATGTTCTTAACTATTGTAGCATCAATTTCTCGAAAATGTGTTTTTAGTGCATGTATTGTCGATTTCCCCATTTGGGAATATTACATCTATTCTCGACTATTTTGGAAATTTTAAATCCAATGAAAGTATTTTCGGATCCATTTTAAGACTTCGAAGGTCGAGGAGCCATAGGGAAGCTTTGTGCACCCTAGGGCCATCGATGGATGGAGGCCTAGACTAGGTAGCCAAAGCTCATTTTGAGCAAAATATCATTCTATTTTGGAGGTTTGATATGTGTTAGAGACATTAGGTGAGGTTTCAGCAAAAAAGGATTTATTAAAGGGTTAGTGTCATAGAGAATCTTAGGGAAGCTTAAGGGCACCGAGCAGACGTAAATCAAGTCTAAGGGGACCTAGATTTTCTTTTAGAGTGATGATAGCCATGATCAGTAGGAATGATGATGTTATAATCCCAATGGCTTTAGTTCAGATAAAAATTGGAGTTGAGTTATTTACTTGTAAAATAAATTTCACATCATAATCCCAAGGATCCAAGTCAGTTGAAAAAATCTCAAGGAGACGTAGCCACGATATTAGGGTGAAATCCTATATTAAATTTGCAATTATGTGTTGATGTTTTTTGGATACATTATATGGTTGTTGCACATGCTTTATATCAGCAAAAAATAAATATTCTTAAAAAAATTAGCAAATGAAAAAAACATACACCGTTTCAAGAATTCATTTCCGCAAAAGTCAAGAATAAGCTAGATGTTAATTTGTTTAACTAAGTGGGAGGTTCTTGAAAAGCGTAACAAGGTATCAAACCTATTTGTAGATCAATACATAATAAAAAAATTAACAAAATATAGAGGACAAGATGAGGGGAGGAAACTCATGCTATCCACTCGAGACTTAAAGTCAAACTATTTCAAAATGTTTAAAAGATAGGGACAACTAAGATGATCATAAGCTTTTGAGAGATCCAGCTTTGATAATCATGCCTTTATCTTTGATATATTTAAGGGAGTGAACCACTTAATGAGAAGTGATTATACCGTCCAAAATTTGAAGACCTTGAACAAATCCAAAGCTTTGTTCCGGGGGAAATCGTAGCCGGAAAAAAGAGGTTTAAATCTTTTAACCTTGATCACGACAATAATTTTGTAGACGAAATTACATAAATCAACCTACATGAAAACCCCGAGGGCTCCCTGAAATGAGCTTATTTAGGTATTAAAACAATAAAGGTGGAGTTAAGAGTAGGATTCCTCCACTACCTCTAGGATATTAGGGCCCATAAAGTGCCACGGTTGCTTGAAATAACTCTATTGTAAATCTATCTCGGTCCCGAGGCTTTGCTTTTGAGCCATCCCCTTAACCATTTATTCAAATTCTTCCATGTTAATCGTTTGCACAAGTGCCATGTTTTGGTGTTTTCTCACCAGATGATGGATATGTATTGTGATGTGCATGGATGGATTTAGATCTATCATGGTTAGGTTGAGAGAGAGGGTATGGAAACCATTTACTCGAGAGATTTTACATTTCCTCGTGCTAACCGATTCCTTATAGAATCTCTCAATGAGAATATTCTATTTTATTGGCGATGTTGGATCATTGATTTATGGAAGAAACGGGTGTTTCTTTCTCCTTCTCAAGCCACCGAATCCTTGATTTTTTGTCTCCACGAGATTTCCTCTTTCTTTTTTTGTTATTCAAGTTGAGTAAGGATACAACCTTCCTATTTTGCAAGAGATTTAGTTTTTCCTTCGTAATTAGTCACTATTGGATGAAATGCATGTGTTCCTAGAGTTGTTTCTCTTTCATAATGTTCCCAAAATCCATTTTATTCCAACTTTTTTATCTGATCTTTAATCTCTTTCATCTTAAGTTGGAAAGTATGCATTCAATTTCTTCCTTGTATCGAACAATGTTTCCACCAACTTTCAAGCTTTCCCAAGAAGGAGGGATACCAGAGCCGAAAAGGACTAAAACCGAAAGGGATGGTTTCTAGGATCCAACTTGAGATCCATTTCTAACCGTATTGTCGAGTGATATGGCCCTAGACATGGAAGGATTTAAGCTTCGAATAATATATCTATACTTATAAGGCCTTTTGACACCAATAATCTGTCCAAGTGAGAAACTATCTGATGCCGACTCCCCCTCGTCGGTTATTCAATGTAAATATGCCATTATCGTGGGGATATCTACCAGTTTTAGGTTATAAATAAAATCTCGAAAGGCCTCCATCTCCGGATCTTGGAGTCTAATCCCTCCTATTTTTCCTTCGGTGATTTGATGTGGTTAAGGTCTCCCCCGATGATCCACAACTCATCCTGGGCATATATTCCTAAGATTTCTAAATTTTAGAGGAAAGAAGCTTTCTCCCTGAATGTGAGGCCCATAGACATTTGTGAGAAACACCCAATCCTTGGTGCCTATGTGTTGGAAGAGGCCCAATATAAGTACATGGTATACATATCTAATTTAAAAAATGATTTTAGAGGGATTCCGTGAGGATAGCTAGGCTCTCTGTGACCGCCTCTAATATCCTCTTCCATCACTTCATACCCTAGCCGAATTGATATAATGATTGATTTGAGAGTGAATTCATACACCTTGGTCTCTTTGAACATAATTATAATTGTATTGTACTTCTTCAATCTCTCCCTTTAGGTATCATTGCTTTCCTCGACCGTTGAGGCCTCTTACATTCCAAGAGAGCACACTCATTGAGATGGTTTTATTAAGTTGGTGGAAAACCGGCCGAAAGCATAACCACCCTCTCTAAGTTTACCAACAAGTCCCCAACAATCCGTATTGAATCTTGTAGATTATTTCTACCCCCATTCTTTTCTCTTTCCTCCTTGCTCTTGGTTACTCCCCATTTGAGAACCCGGTGGTTTAGGCAGAAGTTTTTTATATTAAGTTAGCATGATATTATTGGAAAGACTCCCTGTATAACCTTTTTGATCCTCGTGAATGAACCACTCGTCCATATTATTCCATTCATTCAACATCCGCTTTAGACTTTTCTCTTCGCAGCTTAGATATTCCTATGCCCCATCAATCTTCATATTGTTTTCTTCATGGTAGGCTCAAACACCTCCTTGTCATTTGGTTCCTCTTGCTGCCTTTAATTTCGACTTAGGGTTTTTTTTGGGTATAAACCTTGACTCATCTTCCTTGCCTTTTGCTACCTCTTTGAGCTTTACCCCATTTCCTATAAAATCCCAAATATATTCCGATTGTATGGATTTATCCGTGAATGAGCTACAAGATTTACATGAGGAGATTTTGGGGATTTATTTTTGTAAGAGACTTCCTGTAAGCGCGTCATTTTCCTCTTGTACTGTGATACTTCTTTGGCCCTATTTCTTCCACCGCTTCCACTTGATTTATAGGACATGCCTTACACATATTCTTGTATTCATGATATTGTCTACAATGAAAAGGGATATGCTCATGATTAAGTGGCTTTTGGCACACCTCATCTTGGTACTCTAGTTCGATGGATTCTAGAAGCGGTTCTCGTGATATTCATATAGACACAAATTTTAGTGTACGACGTATATCTCCCTTGTCGCATTTACTCGAAACCTTGGAAAAAATATTATGATGGAGTTTTTGATCCCTTCTAGAATTTTATAATTCCAAAAGTCTACCGGTAATGCAAAGAGGTGAACCCATAGTTGGGCCGCCATGAATTTCTCTTGGTTTGGGTTGTAACATTCTTCCTAGAACTGCATAAAGATGCCTACTTTATAATAGAAGTAAGGCCCATTCTCGAATATCCTCTCTTTATCCTCCAAGCTAGTAAAGATGACTATGAAGAAACGCTTGATGCCCAATTTTAGATCAATATAGAATTTTGGTTGCCCTTTCAGTTAGATCCACTTGAGAAGATCTATTTTTGATGGCTAGATGTCGAAACGTATAGATCATAGCATGATATTTCATGTATTTCTGTAATTCTTTGAATTTATTGTCTAAGATAATAAATGAAGGCTTATTGGGTGCTCGGCGGGAACTACCCTCTAAGTCAAGTTTTCAATTGGGATCCCATAACCGGTTTGCCATTAGGGCTGATGCCATGAGGCGTTGGTGTATATGTAGTGTTTTTGTCTCTAGATTCTCCTATGGTGACACTAATCGTAGGAGGGGATATCCCCCCTCCCCGTAGGGTTACTCATTAAATTTTTCGATGGCACTGCATTCGATGGATGTACCCATGTTCTCGAATATCTAATGTCATGCAATCTTTAGGAGCGATTCTCAGACAACCCTAGTAGATCGAAATCTCATTTGTGCAATATAAAAGTCTAGAAGTACTAAGTACACCAAAATTTAGAATAAAAAAGGGATTGCTTAAATATCTCGTAACTTAGCCTCAATTTAAAATTATGAGGACACCAATCATATTTCATAAATTTAGCATTGAACCCGTCAAATGAGGACACCAATCATCATGTACAAGCACATGGACCAACCTAGCAATATAATGAGGACACCAATCTTATTTCAAGACCAATCTCGAACCTAGAAATAGGATTGGGACACCAATCCTCTTCAGCACCAACTTGTCCAAAGATCCTCCAAAATAGACTCGAAAACTTCTCAAACACTACTCTAAATAGACTCCAAAAACACTTCAATATAGGCTTCAAAATTTCTTCAAGATAGACTTAAAAAATAGGCTAATATTGAGTCACCTACAAGTCCAAAAATAAATTTTGATTATAGTTGCAATAGGGCCGAAATCCGAGGAAATGACATGCCGAAATTGAGCTGCATCGTGGGTCGAATATGAGGTTCAGAAATAGGTAGAAATTAAGGCTGAAACATAGATGCATTAGGGTTTCCATATGTACAAGTTTAGAAATTTCCAAACTATGTATGAATTATGTCCCACATCTTCTCCAAAAATTCTTCACAGTACTATTCAAAATAGCTTTAAGAATTCCCTAACACCCTTCAAAATTGCTTCTCAAACTCCTTAATTATTGTTGTATTGGTTCATGTTATATGAATCTATTAAATGATTTTTCCACACGTCCAAAATATTACTTGAGCTCAACCAAGTTTCTTGGCTGAATTGAGGAGGAGACAACCTATTTATAGTGATATTGTCCCCTCAAATTAGGTATGACTTGACACTCGGCTGAGATGACCCGAGTTTTGGAAGGGAAAGCAATATATGCTTTCAAAAATTCATATCTCCTCAACCATGATGATTTAGAAGGCATGCTAGCTATCGTTGGAAATTTATCAGTAATTACTACGAGATGGTGTAATCCATTCTTCTATTTTCATTGATTTTTTCCACAAAAAATATTATTTTAATTCAAGGGATACTTTTTGGCTTCAAGGCCATGCTTAAAAATTGCTTTTGACATCAATGGAAATACCTCGTAAAATATCCCCCCTTTTCCATTGATGTAAATACTTCTACTATTTCTCCCCCCTTTTCCATTGATGTAAATACTTCTACTATTTATCCCCCTTTTGGTATTCTATCCTCCTCTTTTAGATAATTGGAAAATGGGGTGCGTTTTATTTTTTCTCCATGATCTATCAACTACTCCCCATGCCTTTCCGCCACTCCATGTGACTTCCTTCTACTCTTCCCCTTTGACATCAATATAAAAGGGGTGTTCTACCAAGATGCAAGAGATATGATTCCCAAATCTCCAGAATATTTTCAAATGTTTCTCGAGGCATACATTTGGGTGAATATGTCCACAATTATATGACTTAGTACTGATATATTCCATTTTTATAATTGATAAAGAACCTATTCTCTAAGAAAGTGGTATTTTATTAGAATATGATTTGTTTTTTGAGTGCATGACTATGTTTTTTTGAGAGATTGATTGCATCGGTATTTTCATAGAAGATAGTGACGTGATGATTTATTTCCATTTTGATATCCTTTAAGGTTTCCTTCATCCATAGAATCTCGAGTACAATAGTTTGGTGTTGTTATATATTCGGCCTCAATTGTGGAGAGAGGTATAGACAATTACTTCTTTCTTAACCATGATACATTACTTCTTTCTTAACCATGATACAAGATGATCCCCTAAGAAAATGCATTTCCAATGGTGCTCTTCCAACCATCAATGCTTCCTTCCAAATCAAGCATCAATGCATGTTGTGAGAGTAAGATTTGTGCTCTTTGGATACAATAGTACAAAATCAAGGGTTACTTTTGGATATATGAAAATCATTTTTTATAGTTTGGATTTGAGATTCCTTAGGATTTGACTAAAATATTTCCACCATACCAGCTTGTTTGCATGATGTATGGCCTTGAATCTACCGAGAATATGAGACTTCCAATAATTGATCTATATAAAATTGCATCTACCTCAAGAAATTCATCATCCTTATTTAGCTTACATCCCGTAATCATAGGTGTACTTACAACACCACATTCTTCCATTCCAAACCGATTAAGAAATTCCTTGACGTATTTTTTTCATGATAAAAATTCTAGCACCCAGCTTGAGGTGAATTCAATTGAATAAGGATAACTTTCGTAATCATTGACATTTCAAATTCATTAGAAATATATTGGGCCAATATGTGACTCCTTTCACCATTGTTTTTGTTGAAAATTAGATCATCCACATATAGAAGTGTGATGAGTAGGTTGTCTTTGTCGAATTTCATGTATAATTTTCTTCATACAAATCCTCTCTAAACTCCTTGTTTTTGAAGGTAGTGGTATAGTTTTTGCATTCCAAGCTCTTGGATCCTCTTTTAACTCCATACATGACCTTCTTCAATTTGCACAAAAAATATTGATGAACCCTTAGCTAAACCGAGAGAGACGTGTTGAATCAATTTCGTACATTCATGGTCATTTAAAACTCTTTTTCATTCAACTCATTTACACCTTCATTTCATAAGCAAAGTCTTAATACATAATGAATCAAAAAACTTAATATGTGGACAACAAGTAATTAAGAAGATTAAAACATCTCATCAACACATAATCATTAAGCACATAGACAACAGATATAAGTGGAAACCCATAAGGGATAAAACCACATCTTATTATTGCTGTGATGCAAAGGCAAGCTCCAACTCCCTCTCACCATTTATTTTATGTAGGCTCCAACCTATAGGAGGCTACTACCTCAAATTCTACAAGCTACGACTTGCAAGGAAACTCCAACTCACATCTATTTTTCTATAGGCTACAATCCACATGAGGCTCCTACCTCAACCAACTACAACTAGCCATCTATCAAGATCCAACTTGAAACGAAAAGCACCAACTCCCATGTGTTTTCCGCAGGGCTACAACTACATGATGCTCCTACCTCAACCATATACAACTAGCCATATATCAAGCTACAACTTGATATGGAGGCACCAAATTCCTCATACTACAATAAAATCATATGCTAATTTACCTAGATATTAGCTCAGTAATACTCCCTCTCCAAAGTGTTGCCTCTTGAGCCTTAATATCTTCTTCATATCAGTTCCCGATGTGCACAAAATTTCTATCAGCTCTCTCTAATTCTTCCACTCTTCTAATCCTTATAGCAGCTCTCTTACATTCTTATGCTCTCTTGCATTCCGCAACTATATCTCCTCTCTTTGCACCCCGATATTACATGTTTTATGCCGATATCTACATGAATATTTTTCATTCTATAGTGGAATACGAAGTGAATAGGCCTCGACCCTATGCCTTCCATCCATTCGATTCCTCATTCTTCGAGCTTTAGGTTATTACAATAGAAATAATCATTACAACACTCATGGCGTTTTTCCTATGCCTACGAAGACTTGCTCTGAATCACATACAATTAAAATAATTAATACATTTATAGTTACAACAAATATTTAATTCAACCCTTTCAGCTCTCTACTCACTATGCATTTGTATTTTCTGTTGCCGTCATTGTCATTTTTGTTCCTACCGTATTTCATTTCCACTGTGCAGACATGATTGTCTTCTCGCTCGACTGACCCAATTGTCACGTTTACAACAATGTCATTTTAAATCGTCTTTTACCCGACTCGCCTATTCTCCTTTGCCTCGCAATGTTCAACCTTTTGATTAATAAACTACCACAATACCTTTACTCTACAATCGGGTCACCTTTCTTGAGTCTCCTCCTCTACATTTAGACTTTCGCTTTATAGCTACAAATTTCAACCTTCTTGCACGCACTATCGAGGTCTCTCTACCCGAGTCCATTTTCCATGTGTTCGAGCCTTTTCTTTGTGACCCGATTCAACCTCCGCTTCCAACATTTTCTTCATAAAAAGCACGAAAACAAATTAAACCCGGACATGAAATATGTTAATATTTACCTTTGAATGATATCTCATCCGACTATCTATCGCATTTCTACATTCCATAGATTTTACATTATAATCTCCTTTTCCTCCTCTCGATGAGATTTAACACAAGAAATTCTTTACATCCGGATTTGAAATCCTTTGGGTTCACCTTTGAAACTACATCGAATCCGGGCCTCTTTATTTCACTTCGCAAGTTTTAGATCATAGCAATAGCAAGTTTCACTTATCATATGTGATATGCAATGTGCGGTATACGAATGGGTCCCAAACCCCGACTTTAAATCCTTTATGGCTTTGTAAATCCATTGCATTTGCTCCTCTTTATCGCACTTCACAACTTTAATAACTTACCTCCCCGTAACTTCACAACTTTTGAAGAATTTTTTTCAATATTTGTGATTTTGCAATTTCATAAATCAGCCCAAAAACCTTATCGCATGTCACACCTTTTTAGCATTTACCATAATGAGTTTTCCTTATTTTCTACAAGATGTGATATAATTTCGCATCGCAAATTAAAACATATAGCTTGTGATGACTTAGAAATAAACATAAAAATTGCTGATTGCGATGAGCGAGTATGCCAACACCGTTTCCGAACGTGTATTTGCACGACTTGAACCGATAGTTCAATCCTTCACACCTTTTCTTCTTTGGTTGCGCCCATTCGTTTCTTCTTTGCCGCACGTAGAACACCCAACTCGTTCATGATCTTCTCGAATGCATAACCATTGTTTTGCACGTATTATACAAGTAGCCCGACTTGGTCCACTCGTTCATTTTCTTTTCTTTGTCGTATGCATTATGTATGCATACACCCGACTTTTCCTTTGCTTTACGTTCGGAGTAACGTGAATAGCCCGACTTGACCTTGACCTATGCACTGCTCGACCTTAAATAAGCATGACTCTGCCCTTTGACTTCGCGCACTGATCTCCGAACATAAAATAGCATGACTCGACCCGCTCTTCACAATCGTTCTTCATTGCTAAACGAGTTTATTACTTTACTTAGGGACATTCACGACTCGCCCCACTCATGCACAAATTTACCCAACACGTTCACGACTCGCCCAACATGTTCACAACTCGAACCAAAATTACGTCGCCTTTATCGCTTTAACTACCTTTTCTCTTTTGTTACCTTTGCTCCTTTGCCGCCTTTTGCTCCTTGATAGATATTCTAATGCTGCTCCTCTATCTTTATTTTACTCTTTTTTTATTCCTCTCCCGCCTCTCTTTTATGCTTCTCCACTTAAATTTTGTCTTCTTTGCCTTATTTCTCCTTTATACTCCACTGATCCTAATCTTGCTCCTTTGTTCTCAATGATAATCTCGGTGCTCTGCTCCTTTCTCGTTCCTTTGCCATAAGTAATAACCCTAAAAGCTTCTCCATGCCTCTTTGCTTCTTCTCTCTCCTTTAGATTATACTTCTAATTCTTTCCCTTTGCCTTGATCCTTGCCTCTTTGTTGCACATTGTCGCTCCTTGACTCCTTTTTTCATTCTCACCGCATCATTACCCAATTTGCTCCTTTTCCTTATTTGGTGTACGTCTATGCACCTTTTCATTAATGATAATCTCGGTCGTTGCTCCTTGTGCTCCTTTTCCATAAATGACAATATTTCCAACTCGTCTTCTCCTTTGGAATTGATGGAAACACTTCCTCCACATTTTATTATGAGAATTGTCTATCTTCCTCTGCTTGATTTTCCTCCCCCTTGACATCAATGGTATAAAGGGTTACACCTTTTTTCAAGCATATTTTCCATCATTTCCTTATTAGATTTTTTTCATAAGAATTCTTCATCCTTTCCACATATATGTATCGGGTCTCCTACTTCATTTGGTGTATAAGCATTATCGGGAGAACAATTTGGGAATCATTGAACTTGTATGTATATACACGTAAGATGATACCATCCCAAAGCACGTACTCCTTGCATTTGTATCATGATGAAAGTGATGATAAGGACACTCCATAAAAAAACTATAGTAGACTTATATAATCAAATATGCATCATTGGAGTAATACTAAAATATTGAGAATGCTCCATACAACATATAAAGTATACTCCAAATATACTTACCATATTATGATCTTCATCCGAGATACATATATGTTGAGGAAGATTGTAGATGGAATATGTCTTCTTTTGCAATACATCTACATTACACATCTCATTCAAATATGATGATGCCAATATATCTTTTTGCAACCTACGATTCACCTTTACTACCAAATTACATAATGATTTCATTGCGCAGTTTCAAGGATTTCTTTGCATAGAACTTGGTTCATAGGCCGTACGCTCATACTTTTTTATAAAGGATTTTCAAATTCATCCACATACCTCTCGTTACATACCTTTTAGGTGTAACACATGATTAAGGAAGACCGATGGATAGAGCTTGATATATCTAATATCGTGGTAAGCACTTATGCCAAAAGTGTCTATGCATCCAAGGCCATGAGATAATATGATACCCATTGATAATCCATGTGGTAATTTCACTTCGTCAACGAAAAATCTACAATATACAGACAGTCTCCAAAGAAAAGCATGCCCAACTTCAATGTAAGCTCAACACAGCGTAATTCTTTGCTCCAATATGAACGTCTGCTTCAATAATAATTCTTAGGTGCTTCCTAGAGCAAAGCTCTTTCGAGTTTTATTATAAGCATCCTTCATTCAGGTCTTTTGTTTTTAAATGAATATGCACACTCCATCATTGTATTATTGCTTTCTAATCCGCTACATACAGGTGGGTGTTGCTTTATGTTACACGCAGGCATTGCTTTATGTGCACTTCAACATTACAAGAGTGTAGTAGGCCATAGTTTTGATTGCAATGCAGTACTTCATAATATATATAAGCATTGTTGAGGTAACACTTGAAAATCATAGATATTACATGCATGTGTCCGCAAATTGATGCTATCGCAAACTCATGAGAATACTGAAGGAATGTGACCATAGAATGTTCTCTAATTTTGTCCCTGCTTGATATTGGTGATATAAAGCGATAATTCTAAATATATAATCACTCCAAGTCAAAGCCCTTGATGTTGGTGTGAACAATGAGTCCAAACGAGCTTACAATTTATTGTAATATTAGACAATATATTTTCAATATAAAAAGGCCCAATGACTAATACTAAAAGTCATAGATTTAAACATAAAACCTTTGAGGCTTGATACATTCCATGTATTGAACAATATTACTATCAACTATACACATTTATTTATACATAAAGGTATGTAGTTCAATGATCAACTCTTTGCAATGGTGAAATATTAGTTATTCCTTTCTGCTAAGTAATTTTTAGATAGAATCAATAATAGACTCTTGAACTTCAATAGTAAGATTAACACAACTAACCCATCATACATCGTACACTTCAATTGTTATATTACCATGTTCTTTGGGAAACATCCTCAATTTGACTACTTGAAGCTTTCATCAAAAAGAACTTCAACAAGCTTATGGATGACTTAGAAAGAGGCTTTGAAAGTATATCCAGTATTGACTTTGAGGAAGGCATGAAATTATATCCAAGAATAGATATTTCTTCAATGCTTAATATAACTCTTCAAATTAAAAACAAGATAATTATCCTTCGGGTGCTTTTAATAACCTTTCCCTCGCTTTAATAATGTAGCTCGACATTCTCCAACATTTATATCAGAAGATACTTTGCACTTCAATAAGAGAAACCATAAATTAATCCACACATATTATAATGCTAATAACGTTGGGACTACTTCCTTGATGTATTTCTGCAATACCACCACCATGATGCATACCATAAAATTCGATCCTAAGGACCTATATCATACCACTTCTCCAATAATAACACTTGGGATGGATATTTGTAATGATATGATGATAATAACATTTTCTTATTCATCCTTCTTAAAACAATTTGTTTCATTATCAAAACTATTTGTAGTGAGACACACAGTGTAATCATCCTCTTAGTCTCCAAGTTGATGAATGTATGTTCCCTTTACCACCATGTTTCTGCTTCGTTTGATTTCTCTTCTTCCATCAAATCCGTTGGATATTGATTGCTCAGATGTCCTTCTTCTCTATAGTTCTGCGGAGAAATTGTGCTCCCTTCTCCCGAACCTTTAGCCTGTCCTTATTCCAAGCAGTCTCTTCTTTGACAACTCTTATGGGGATATTTTATGAACTTCTCTCCCCCTAGGATGTGGATTCTTGTCATCACTTCTTGGATATATGTGTTTCTTCCTCGGAGCATCTCCCCTTGAGACTATGATGTATTCATAATGTAATTAAAGTAATAGGCTCCCCCATTTTTATTCTTCTTCCATACCTTGTTTGGGTTCCTCATAATGTCTGCATTTATTTTTTATCTTCAGTTTGGTCTAATTTGATTTGGTTCCATCATCTATCTAGAGTCCTTTAATGTATATGGTAGCCTGCGATCATTTTGCTTTGTGTCCAAGCTTGTGTCACACATAACATTTTATTTTACCTAGGTATGTTTGAGCCGATGTATAACATTTTGTGCTCCTTTTTCAACATAGATTACATTCACCATGATTTATGTCCAAATTCATTGCATGAATAACAAGATTCATGGAAATGATTAGTGTACCCGTGAAAGATTGTATTTTCCATCTACTTTCTTGATGGGGTCTTCTCATTTGCTGTATCTTTTGTCAAGTTAAATTTGATATGCCTTGTCTTAAAATGTGTCGCAATATGTTCACAGTTTTATGACAAGAGAAACATGATATTTTTCATAGGAGGAAAGAACCTCCTTTGAGATCTTTGAACTTGTTCAATTCATATTTAGGAACAATTGATTTTTGCAAACTCGCTTGCTTCTTCCTTCTCATTCTTTGTCTCTTGATGTTGCTTCTTGTTAATGTTTGTTTTTACATATCAAGTTATTATTGGCTTATTCTTATCCGAGCTACTTCATCATCATTTTCAATGGCCACCTTCCATCGGAGTTCTCTATGGAGGAAATATCATCTCCAGAGCTTCTTACAAAACCTACTCCTTTCTTCTATGGTATTATAGCTAAAATCATCTCGCACTCTAGTATTTCATATTGTATATCTCTCTCCTTGAGGTGGTTATTAATCTATTCTTCCTAAACTCCTTGATTCTTCAAGTTGAGCCCTTAAGGCATCATATTCTCTCTCATCACATATTTACACTAGTGTCTTAAGGTCTTTGTTTTCATTCTTCAATCTTCCTATTTTAGTCAAGGCTATGTCAAGATTTTGATTTTTTCTTCAACTCGTAATTTCTTCATGGTAATCGCATCCATTCACCCTAGAAGGTATCTCATTTGATTGGCATTTTTCCGTTTTGAAAGGAGTTTTCTTCTTCTTCTTCGTTTGTTTTCTCCTTCTTGATAATGCAACCACTAGTGTCTCCTTCATGCATGAGATGCAATCTATTCGATTCCTTTTTCACGAAGTTAAATCCATTATTGAATCAAGATCCTTGTTATGAAGACCGTTATATATCAAACATTTTTCTTTTGGAATTCCACTCGTTGTTCTTGCAAAGAGGGAGAGTTTGTCAAGTAACCATCACATACAAAGATTCCATAGCTCGGGTTCATAAGCCATTAAACTGTTTAACCTTTATCTCTCCATTCATGAAAGTTTTTTTGTACTCAACATGGGTACAGTTTGATAGTCCATGACTCAACCGGATCTCCTTCAATGCTATTAGGCTTACACCCAAAGGATCCTACTCTCGATACTAATTGATGAACCCTTAGCTAAAATGAGAGTGAATCAATTTTTTACATTCATGGTCATTTAAAACCCTTTTCATTCAACTCATTTACACCTTCATTTCATAAGCAGCTTAATACATAATGAATCAAAAAACTTAATGTGTGGACAACAAGTAATTAAGAAAATTAAAGCATCTTATCAACACATAGTCATCAAGAACATAGACAACGATATAAGTGGAAACCCATAAGGGAGAAAACCAGATATTATTATTGTTGTGATGCAAAGGCAACCTCCAAATCCCTCTCACCACCGATTTTCCATGAGGCTCCAACCCACAGGAGGCTACTACCATGAGATTCTCGCAAGCTACAACTTGCAAGGAAGCTCCAACTCCCATATATATGCGAGGCTACAACCCACAAGAGGCTCCTACCCTCAGCGCCTACAATCGACCATCTATCAAGCTCCAACTTGAAACAAGCACCAACTCCCATGTATTTTATGCAGGCTACAACCCACAAGAGGCTCCTACCTCAACCAGCTACAGCTCGTCCATCTATCAAGCTACAACTTGATATGGAAGCCCTAACTCCCTCACACTACAATAAAATCATATGTTGCCCCTTGATATCAACTTTGTTATACTCCTTTCCCCAATTGTTGCGTCATTCAACCTTCATATCTCGCTTCTATATCGCTTCCTATTGTGAACAACATTTCTATCAACTCTCTCTAATTATTCCACTCTCCAACCTTTCGCAGCTCTCTCACATTCTTCTGCTCCTCTTGCATTATGCAAATTTATCTCCTCTCCTTGCACTCTCGATATTACATGTTTTATACGAGATAACTACATGATGATGTCATTCTACAGGAATAAAAAGTGAACGAGCCCGAGCTTATGCCTTCCACCCATTCGATTCCTCATTCTTCGACTCAGGTTATTACATTAGAAATAATCATTTACAACACTCATGGACTTTTTCCTTTGCATCACATACAATAAAAATAATCGATACATTTACAATTACGACAAATATTTCATTCCACCCTTTCAACTCTTTACTCACTATGTATTTATATTTTCCGCTTATCATCATTGCCTTTCTCTGTCTCGTTGTTACATTTACAAATGTGCGGCATGATCATCTTCTCGCTCGACTTGACCCAAGCTGGCATGTTTCCAATAGTGTCATTTTTATCGCTTTGCTTGACTCGCCTTATTATCCATTTCCCACAATGTTCAGCCTTTTGATTAATAAATTTCGCAATACCTTTACTACATAGTTGGTCACTTTTACCGAGTCCTCCTCGCATTCGTGGGACTTTCGTTTATAGCTACGGCGTTCAACCTTCTTGCACGCACTCGTCGCGATCTCTCTCACGTGATTCCATTTTCCATGAGTTCGGACCTTATTTTGTAACTCGAGTTAACATCCGCTTCCAACATTTTCTTCATAAAAATAGTGCAAAAATATTTAACTTGGACATGAAATATGTTAATATTTACCGTGAATGATATCACATCCGACTATCTATCGCATTTCGGCATTCCACAGATTTTACGTTATAATCTCCTTTTCCTCCTCCGATGTGATTTAACACAGGAAGTAATTTACATCCGGATTTGAAATGCTTTGGAGTTCACCTTTGAAACTACATCTCATCCGGGCCTCTTTATCGTACTTCACAAGTTTTATCTCGTAGCAATAGCAATTTTCTCTTATCATATGCGATATGCGATGTGTGGTATGCGAATGGGTCCCACGCGAGACTTTAAATCCTTTATGGCTTTGTAACTCTAGCGCACCCGCTCCTCTTTATCTCACTTCACAAATTTAATACCTTGCCTCTGCAACTTCACAACTTTAATAATTTCACAATATTTGTGATTTTGCGATTTCTCAAAGGACCGCAAAAATCTTATCGCATGTCACACCTTTTTATCATTTACCATAATGGGTTTTCCTTTTAGATTTATTTACAAAAATAAAATTATCATTGCACCAAAGAAAATAAGTATAGAGCCAGTTTTTTTCCTAAATATAAGGAAATAATTTTTCTCAAGTCGATGGATCAACATTGGGTAAATGTGATGGAAGAAGAGCTTAACTAGATTTTAAAAAATGACACTTTCGGATATTGTGCCTCATCCAGATAAACACAATCGGAAACCAAGTGAGTGTGATGAAGAAGGACAAAGTTACCATAAATAAGGAAACATTGTGTGTGCAAAGGGTGTGCTCAAATTGAGGGAATTGACTCAAGAAACCTTTGCTCTAGTTTCCAAGTTAGAGGCCATAATATTGTTTTTTGGAATTTTCATATAAAGTGTTCAAATTCTAATACATGGATGCAAAATAAACATTTATTAATGGAAATTTAAAGGAAGAATTATACAAAGAACAACATGGATGCTTTGAATTTTTGAGAGAATAAGGAAACCCATTTAACATGTCGCACCTTTTAGCATTTACCATAATGGGTTTTCCTTTTCAGATTCATTGCATTTTTGTTAGAACCTTCTTAGGCTTTTTGTGTCATGTAAAAAGAATTATATTTTCGAGTCAAAAAGGTTAATTTTCACCTCCACACCAAGTTGGCCTTGTCCCCATGAAGTCGGCCTACATTAGGGGAAATTTTAGGCTCAACAAGAAGGCAATATATAGAGAGGAAATTTTGATCTATTTGGAGCATTCACTCAACAAGTTTGATCTACAAGAAAGAGAAGCAGAAAAAATAGAGCGTCGAAGCTAGAGAAGACATAAAGAAGTTGAGAATACCTAATTCAAGTTCTTAGGCTATATATCTATCACGTGTGTGAAGTTTACATATATTTGTTTGGGGCCAAAATTATAAATCTACTATAGATCCGAAGTTGGGGGCCGAAATTCTAGATTGAAGTCGCAGACCGGGAAGTAATCACTTGGATACTTTTGGTAGGGATCATCTATTGGAAGGAAGGGATGACTTGGTTGTTGGAGGTCATTTTTATTAGACCCTTCTTGGGCTTTTGTATCATGTAAAAATAATTATTTTTTAGTCAAAAAGGTTATTTGTCACCTCCACACCAAGTTGGCCCTCGTCCCCATGAATTCGACCTACATTAGGGAAATTCAGCCATCGGAAAAGGATATATATAGAGAGTGCGCTCGACCTGTTTGGGAGAACTCACTCAAACAAAGTTTGATCGATGAAAAAAGAGAAGAATAAAAAGAGAGTGAAGAAGTTGGAGAAGGAAGAAAGAAGTTCGGAAGATCTCATTCAAGTTCTTAGAAGTATATATTTCAAATGTGAAATTTTTTTTGGATAGTTTTTGGGGAAAAATTCGAATTTACTACAAAGTCTCAAGTTTTGAAGTCGAGTGAAAATCTAAAGCTAGGGGACCGAAATTCTAGATTAGAAGCTACAACTAGGAAGCTCTCACTTTGATACTTTGACATGTATCATATTTTTAAAGGAAGGGCTAACTCGTGGTTGGAGGAGGTAATTTTATAGGTATAAGAGGTATTTTATTGTCTCATCTTTATTTGAATCTACTAGTGGAATATTTGGACTCGATTTTCCCCTTTGAAGGGCTTTTACCCTAGCTTTGAGTGCCTACATCTTATGTCTCTTGTTCTTGTGGTCTTCATATGGATATAATTTTGTAATTTCTCGATGAAATATAAACTAATAAATAAGTAAAACAAGCCATCATAATTCACAGATAATTATCAAGAAAGAGGAATCAAACCCTACTCTCTACAAGGATTGATTTCTTAACATCCCAAGCATTTATGCCATAACCAAATTTCATTTGATTGAATCGTGTAACATCTCTTTTCCTTAATTTCAATAAGAATGTAAACATTATATTTTTTTCTTTACCCCTTTTTTCTATGAGACTTTGAAGATGATCTCTTTATTTCACAATATTTAGACAAAATATGAGATTGTATACTTGATCACACATTTGGTTGATGCTCATAAGATTGTGCTTAAGGCCATAAAAATATAACACATTATTTTCATTTTTCCCCTACAATTTGTTTGAGATTCGCTATGCATATTCCAACAATTCTAGTAGACCCATTACCTCCAAAATTCACACTTCATTCCTTTGCTTTTCTTAAAGGGGTTGACTTCTCGCTCGTCTCCCATCATGTGCCTAGCATATCCACTATCAACAAACCACTGAATCTCATTAGAGAACTTTTGAGGTCTAAAATGGGCCTCTTAAGAAAAATGTACAACCAAAATAAAATTTATAAGAACCAATTGAATTCAACTATGATGATGTCAACCATTGAGGATGATTCACCATTTTTGAGTAAAAAAGTAAAAATACTAAAAAATAATAAAATAATAAAAATACTTTTTTCAACTCGTATTTCATCTTATCTCCCTAAGTTTTACTCAAATTTAGAGACTAGGGACTAGTTTTTGGACACAAAAATTTAATTCCTCATCCAAGGAGTACATATGTCGCATGATTTCGATGGACCCTACACATGAAAAATGAGAAATACATGAAAAAAGCGTGATTGCAATCACGTTTTTTCATGTACTTTCTCATTTTTCATGTAGAGAGTACATCAAAATTATGAAACATGGGTACTCTTTTGTATGAAGAATCAAATTATTCATCTAATGATTTCTCCCACTCGTATATTTGAGTAAACCCATAAGAAGATAAGTTGAAAATACGAGTTGATAGTCTTTTTTTCCCTCTAAAATTTGATGATGTAATATAATCCTATTTTATTATTTCCACTATTATTTTATAATTTCCTTAGGGAGGCCCATTTTATACCTCAAAATTCTCCTAATGCCTTTTTTGAGGATACTATTAGCGATGTTGGATCTCGCCAACATTCAATGGGTCTCCCCGATGCGAAGCCCCAATTAGACCTCACATCATTTGGAGTAAGAGGCCCATATGGGAGTATGACCCAATTTCCAAAATAGTGGGATTGATATGTGATGCTTTGGCTACGATAATGCAAAGAATGACGTATTCGTCACTTGGTGAAACGAGTGTATAAATTTACAGAGGTCTAGTGCAATGTATGAATGGTTCTAACACAACACAAGGGGAAAATGAGTGAGCCCCTTAGAAGCCCGTAATAGTATGTAGCTTGAAAAGAACACACGAGCATAAAAGGGATCATAAGTTAGCTTGGGAAGTAGTTCACAAGTTAACCATGATAGAAATATACAACAACACACATTCAACAAGATTCATACTAATGAAAACGAAATAGTTCATGAGTGGTTAGTGTAAATAAAATAACATATATTTCAAACATAAGAAGAATAGTCATTACTATATTTACAACATATGCATGAAAACATGTTGGCTTTGAGCTTTTATTAAAATGAAAGTACCAAGCATACATATACAATTGACAACCCATTAATCCTAATAGTGGAACATGAAGCCAACACCTTCTCCTCCAAAGAAAGATACTCCCTCTATGCTACAAAGAAGCCAAGGCTCTCAATAAAAATCCCAATATTATGATCCTAAGCCAAAATCCCAACCAAAATCCCTTTACATGACTAATGAGGGTATATTTATAACAAAATGGGAGAGTATTCATCTCCCTTTATGACTCTTTGACTTCCCTCATGACTGTTTGAATTCCTTCAACCATAACCTTTAGACTTCATTACAGAATGAATCTTAACATTCCATAATTAACACTTGGAATTTCTCTTACAATTAATTACAAAGGGGAATATTAAAATATTGCTCATACCCATATAAGACAAAATTGGGTAGAGTCACCTAGAAAACCTAATAAGACAAAAAAAGTTAAGCTTGATTTTGGAAACTCTACTCATGCACACGAACTTGTAGTTTCTCACTACATGAAACGGTGCCAAGATTTTTTTACAGTAGAATGAAAATTCCAAATTATATGATGGGATCGGGGTTCGGAAGTGACTCTAGCCTCCATCGCATCTAGGGTACAATCGATATGTAACTGTATAAATTTCCTTCTTAATCGGAGAGAAACATAATGTTGATCTAGATGCCCACCAATTTACTTCTACATATTACCTCCTGTTCAAATCCTCCATATCTTCCTTGGTGGTGATTATCCCGAGATGGTCCAAGCATTCTTCAATCTCCTACCTAACTTGACATTCTCGCATTTGGCCTCCCCAGGTGAGGCAAATAAAAGAAAACTTGATGACGATTTCGCCATGAAATCCAAGACATTGTATAATCGTGCATATGTGCCCTAAATGTTGGCGATGAATGAGACAGAGTTTTTTTGTTACTTCCGGATGATCATATGAACTTGTGCTTTTCTCCAAATCTTCTCATGTTGCCTTGTTTTCTTTCGATTTGGGCGAGTGTTCATTTGTGTTACATCGACCACTCATGCATGACAACGATGGCTATGGCCAGGAAATCCTTGAGGTTATTAGCATTATCTTTGAAATTTTGTTGGATTTCATGCGAGGTGTAAAATTATTTATGGATGCGTGACAAGCTCCTCATAAAGGCTCGCATGGTCTCTCCCAATGTTGATACTTCTCCAAGTATGGGCGCACTTGTAACCAAGTTCTCTAAGACATGCATGTGTAGAAGTTGCTTTTTGGAAATTTTCTCTCAGGTTATTCCCTTCTGTCTTTCGTTGAAATCCCAGAGGTTATTTTCCATTTTTCTATTATCGTCCATGAGATACTATGTGTTTGACATGGAAGCACTCGTGATGAAGGCCAAGTTGGTCGTTAACGGCCATTGGCTTCCGCATTTCTCCCTGTTGTACGTGATAACCAGCCTTTCTCTAATGAATGCAAGAGACGTGTGCTCATGCGCAAAAATGTTTCTTTCTCGACTCAGCGAAATCTTGTTCTGAGCTCATCGTAAGCTATATTTTAAATATCCATGATCGACCCATCATATGAACAATTCCCTCTTCTTCTCTTAGAGCTCAGCTTTGTCGCTCGGAAGAGACTAAATGGTGACCAAGATGAGCGCTCAACATCGGATCAAAATATTGGTTTATCGGCCCCAGTTCCACCTCCATGCATTGTATGCAATAATTTCTTCAATTTCTTGAGAAATTTCCTCTCCCTGCAACTATTTTCTCTCCCTCTCTGAGTAATCGCGCTTTCTACTCTTGTTCTTCGGCCCGTTTCCACGTATCTTCTTCTTCTTCTATTCTTCACCTTTCTTATTCTTCTCCTTTCTTATTCTAATCCTTTATACTCTTCTTCTTCCTTTCCGATTCATTTCTTCTTCCTACTTCTCTTTTTTTCCTCCTCTTTTTTACGCGCTTTATGGCCGCCGCAGGACACCGGATCTACTTTCATCTCTTGCAAACTCGTTTGCTCTTTCGCTGGGCCATACACAACCCTCCTCTTACCCTTGTTGCATACCGGGCTGCGCCTCTCCTCTTGGTTCAACCTCCGGAGTGACTTCCTCCTACGAGGAGTAATTTCAGATGTGTTCCTACGTAGCCTAGTCGTGTTTGCGAGACTGGAGAGGCATTGTAGCAATTATTCATCCCTCCCTCCTCGGGCTCGTAAAATGTCCGCTTTTCCATTGGAAATGAATATTTGCACAATGTTATTTGCAAACGTTCCTAGAGTTGTACTGCAGTTGAAGTCCAAATGATAAAATTGACCCATCTACAGCATTTCCTTTAGCCTCAACAACCTTTTATATTCTTGACCTTGTACAATGATGGCTTTGAAAAGGAAGAGTAGGCTCAAGGTGCTTTCTTCTCCCAATGAAAAACCTCCCGATAACCATGTGGAAAGACGTAAAGAAAACTTGCACGCATGATAAAATTGTTGGTGCCATACCTCGGTAGGAGATGTGGATACTTCTAACTTCCAAATACTCTAAGGTATGTGCCATCCGAGTGAGGCAAACCAATATGCTAGTCTTGACACACTGCTTCCATTACCTCACAAGTCATGCGAGGTAGTATCTTCCTCAAAGATCAGCTTGCACGATTGAATGAGGAAGTGATCAATCAAATTTTTCCATTACTCCGTTGTAGATACTGCACACCGAAAGAAACTTGCTGCAAATCCGCAGGACAGATTTCTCGTGGTGAATACGTCGATTCATGATAGGACATGAATTATGAGCACATATTGCATCTAGAAAATAGGAAGACATGTGGTGAATCTAGCTTGGTTACCCTTTGGGAGAGGTCTTGGAATTAGTCGAAATAAATTATCAACTATTGAGCCAACAAATGCGACCATTTCTGATCGATTTTCCTTCGTTTTACAACCTAATTAAGAAAGAATTCCCCAAACTTCCGAAGGTCTCAATATTTCTTTGACCATATATGCGACAACATAAGAATATCAAGTAATGATAGGAATTCCTAAGAGGATATTTTTTATTATAAGATGTTGCTAGGTTTTTGGTTGAATTTTTGAAGTCTCTTTCACCCAACCTTTGATGACATCCTTTCGTGCTCGTGCGGCGGGTGAGCGCATAAAAGTGGAAGTCCATGTATGACTATGGCATCGGTAGATGATACATAAGGTGGTAATGATGACATAGACATAAAAAGAGGCAAGACTTCGTCTCGCTTACATTTACGAGAGTGATGGACTTACTATCTATATGTGACAATATCTAGCTAACAAGTGTCCGCACATGCAAAAGCCGGATACATGTATGCACCTGTGTAATTACGATCTTTGGAGAGAATTGATGTACACTCGATGGCCTGCTCAAGATTTTCTTTGAATACATGGCTGAGAATACCTCATTTCACCTTCTACCATGTGATGTATGACTCTTTCTCTATGAACAACTCAATGTCTAAGAAAAATGGTAAGTTCACTAGAGGACTCTCAATTTCCTCTGCGACTGACGCTCTAGCTTTCGTGAGTGTCCTTTGGAGACGGATCTCTTGGGAGTCTGGTAGTGGCAAGAATCGATCAAGATAAATGCTAAAAACTATAGATGCCTATAAGAGAGAAATGCACTCATGGAAAACATCAATTAGCTCAAGAAAAATGACTCACAAAGCAAGATCAAGGATACGCACCCACAATATTGAGAGAGAAAACTACATATTTTGGGTTGAGAGAAAAGAGAATGGCCCCCATTAGCTACAAATTGTGTAGTATTAGTAGTCGAGGGGAATGATTGAGGGCTTGATACCATGCAATGCACAGGCCTAAGCCTAGGTAGGTCGAGGGAGAGACTCCACATTGCATAGTCTCGACGGGCCGATGAGGCTTCTGTACCTAGAACTACGTAATTCACGGTTTGGGAAATTCGGTGAGATTTCACATTTGCGTAGTATCGAAAGGACAAGCATGAGGCTTGAGCCGTGGAGGTTCTTAAATGCGCGATTGGACATTGGCTCGGCCGGCCAAGTGAAGGGAAGATCTCGCTCTCGGGAGGAGGATGGGAAAGTGGAAGATATGAGTGATAGTGCAAAGTAAGAGTACAAATATAACGAAGGAAATATAAATTAGTGAGAATCCGAGTGTAGAATATAGACATGCAAAAGGAAAAACAAACATTCATAGGGAGTCATCGCGAACGGCGACTCCCTAACGGGTGAAAAAAGAAAGAAACTCATGCGACACTTGGAAAAAGGGACAGATAGGCGAACCAACACTTGTAGGAGATAATATAAGTTGAAATTTCGAGAAATTAAGAAGAGGGATAAGAGAAAAAACACTCACAAAAAATGAAACAACAAAAAGCGACGGAGTGACGAAAAGACAACAAAAGAGAAAACTTGCGTAGCTGCTGCAAACTCCCACCACAGCTCCTTGATCTCCTCGAGAAAAGTATAGCTCCAATATTGAATGTGAAAATGAGACCCAGAGGCATGTGTCATATAGATCTAGGTGGGATAGGGTTTATAACATGCATGTTTCCTAAAATTAGGGAAAAAGTGGCACTTGGAAGAAAGTAAAAACAACAACTTGTGCCATTCTTCTGGGAAACTTAATTATCCACTCCCTATTTTCTAGGGATTTGTTTTTTTCACTTTTTTTATTTTTTATGAGAAAATTTTCACATTTCACACTTTCAAAAATGATTGCACAATCCCAACCACAAGGGACTAGGCAAATCCTTGGCTCAATGAATCACAGTATGTGGAAGCTTTTGACGCAATTTATGAGCTCCAAGGCCGGGACTACCCAATACTAGAATTGTGTAGTTTCTCGGCTCAAGCCTAGCCTACCTCTTAGAATTGTCCAATGTCCGAGCTCAAGATTGGCCTCACTCTTAGGACTTCACGTCTGTCCTCAAGGCCGGCTTGCTTTGCTTGAGCGTGCAATCTCTCGAGCTCAAGGTTGGATGCGCTCTTAAGACTTCGTGGGTTCCTCAAGGATGGATCTACCTTCCAAGGTTTCACATATTTTTGAAGGGAATATCGACGATGCCGCGAGGTCCAAGGAAAAATATGTCTTTTGTTTGAAAAGGTTAGAGACTGAGGATCAAGACAAGGCACCACAAGATTTGCATGAAATGATAAGTATTTGACATAGCATGAATGCTTGACGATAGTGAATGATGAGCTCCGTGGAAATAAGGGAGGTTCCAAAAAATCAAAGCATGGGAAATTTTTTGGAGGGTGGTTGTAGCGGCTACCAATGCTTGGCGAACACTCGTATAACTCCAGACGTCTTCCGGATAGGTGCTTAAATAATGTAAAAGCGTGTCCCAAATGTTTAGGAAGCATTGTTAATATCATTTGATAACCATATATTATTTAGTTAGCTCGAGTTAAGAGATAGTCCCTACCATTCTCTTTATCGTATGACATTATCTGACGAAGTAAAAAATTAGTTGTGCTCGATTGGGGATGGGGAGTATGGAGATACACATGTGAAAAAGGCTTATCGGATTCGTGGTTTTCATCTTTGGTGTTGCTCGTTCCCGTGGAGGCTCCTCGAACGTGACATCGACAAAGTCGGCCTACTTCGAAAAAACATTTCTCTACCGCCAGTGAACCTAAAGCAAATACGATGGATTTTCTTGTATGTCACCTCCTTGTACACGAATCTTTTCTCGTGTTCACCCTTTATTTATTTTCCCCTATTTTTCTCATAAAAAACTTCCACATACACTTATTGATTTCATGGGGCATATGAGGGATCTCGAAAGCTTATTGAGAGAAAATGAGGACATCCCTTAAGAGAAGGATGTTTTTCTAAGACCTCCAAAATATAGTTCAAGTGTTAAAAGTTTCCTCTCCTTACTCTACTCCAAATTAGTTGACAAGACAAAAACCAAACACTCATGAAATACCGATTAGAGTATGTGTTACGAGATTATATATTCAAAGCATCATAATTACACTATGGTTCTCTTCGAGAAAGAAAAGATATTTTCCACTAGGTATCATCGACTAAAATATGAAAGGTCCATGCAAAGAGGGGGAATAAAAAGATAACCAAGTATTTATATGACACAATTTCCTCTTGAATTTGTCCGTGCTTTCTTTGAAACCACAAACACGGTGTCATGCACGATTTATATGCAATGGAAAATTGCAAGAGAAAGGGAATGACATAAATAAAATAGAAAGAAAATAAAAAAGAAACAAACCAACTACCCCTACCTCCTAAAATAACCAAGAAAAAGGCTAGCCTCGCGTAAAATGAAACTTCTAATGTACCCATCGGCCATCGCCCGACCTATAGTAGGCGAGACCATAAAAAACATGAAAGATATTCCAGTTATCAACACTAGAAAATAAATATACATCGTGACATGTTGTAACACCCCGTATCATTGAAAATGCAACGAAGAAAAATACATCCAAGAAAGAATTTGTGTTACATCGCACGATGCATTATGGTATTTACAAACATCACAACTAGGCAGTCTTGAAGAGTTATTTTGAAATTTGAAATTAGGAGAACAAAAATAAACTATAAACTTACCCTTCGTAAAGGGATCTTTCTATGAGTATGACTCCTCCAATGATTGAGGGTTAGGATCATGCAAAATAGATGGACTATGTGAAAATTGTGAAATAGATTGATTTTCCAATTTACTTTACGTCAATCAATAGATTAGGATTCCCGCGAGATGAAGTACTATCTTGAACATGATTGGGACTAACATAAAGACTACAAGAAACTAAAATAACTATCAAAGCATGCACTCTCGAAGTGCCCTACGACAACTTGCGGTGGTTCCAAGACATCGAAAGCTAGATAATCGAAAATCGATGGCTTAGAAAAATCAACAATAAAAAACATGGAGTCGTGAATTGATGAGTCAATAAATAAATCATGACAACCATGATCATAAATACCATCATGCGAAACTAATTCATCCTATTGATGCGACGAATCGCAGGAGGAGATTGAAAACAAGAACTTTCACTCTCTCTTTCTTCCCTGACGATCAAATGATGGATGGGGAGAGATCGGAAAAGCTCGAAATATTTTCCTCCCCGAGTTTAGATATATAAATGAAATTCCACAAGTCCTAATTATGATCCAAAATTAACATCATCGAGGAAACAAATTCTTTGAAATATACAACAAGTATGAAAAAATCATGGAAGATGTTAGGATAATGAGGGAGAGGGGAAGAAGGAGGCAAATCAACTTGGATCTTATATTCTTGTTCGGCACACGAGAATCCCATACATAGTCATGGTAAATGAGATCACTGGTGCGTACGGTCAACACTAACTACATCATGAATTTAATCCTCATGAACATTAAGAAGAAATGATCGAAACAAGTGGATCAAACAACTCACAATCATGAGGACCAAAGGAACCGATAGATGGAGGACGAGGAGAAAAAACATCAACGTAAACATCGAATTCATAGTCCAAACTTGTCTTTCAAATTACTCATCATGTGGGTGGGAAAATATGGTGGTAGAGACTTCATCGGATGAACTCTCAAGTTCTCCAACCTCAAATCCCACATAAATGAAGCTATTTTATGAGAAGAAGTTGAAGCGTCACTGCGGAACAACAACTTCCTTTGTTGCACGATTTAAGAGCTCCATAACCAGTGTATGTTGGGAGAATTGCAGTATTCACGTCTTTTTTGGATTCATCGAGAATATGAAGAAACTCAAAATTTGTTTTTCAAAAAAATCCAATCAACATCATCTTGCAAAGAAAATTCATAACATAAAATGGATAAAACGACCATGAAAATTTGTTAAAAGATTCATCACATGATTTTGTTAGATGCATGATTTTCTTATAAAGCATATTTATAATCATACATGTCAAAGGAAAGGTACAAACCCTCGACAATATGTTCAAAAGAGTTAATATAAGAAGTCGAAAATGTGTAACACCATTTCCTTAACACGCTTAGAATGTGAGGATGAGCATACTCGCAATAAATATTCTCAAGTGAATATCACAATGAGTGAAAAATTTGAGAAATCAGAGTGGTGTGCTCAAGAATGGTTGTTCCACCCTTGCCATGAAAATTTATATTCGACAAGCCACTACTATCCCCAAGGATAATTTTAGAATTGCGAGCTTTTTGGAAAAACATATAGTGTTAAGATATGGGAAGAATCCTTTTAAAATAGAATGAAAGTTTGAAAGAGACTTCATGGGCCTGCAAATTGTCATCTAACCCTCCTTTTAGTGCCACAAATGTTAAGCGTGTTGGATACGAAAACATTTGGGTCTCGATATGAAGTCCCAAATTAGACCTCACACCATTTGGGGTAGGAGCCCATCCTGAGCATGACCCATATGTCAAAATGGTGGGTTTTGAGTGTTATGCCTTGGCTGCGATAACACATAGAATGATGTATTCATGAATTTGGTGAAACAAATGTATAACTCAGCAATGTGTCAAGGGAGATGTATGAAAGATTCTAACATGACAAAAGGGGAAAATGAGGTGAGCCCCCTTAGAATCCTGACGATATTATGCATCTTGAAAGGAACACACAAGCACAAAATGGATCATAATTTAGCCTACGAAATAGTTCACAAGTTAACCATGATAGAAATATACAAAACCACATATTCAACAAGATTCATACAAATGAAAAATTAAATATTTCATGAGAATTAGCGTAAATTAAATAACATATATCAGCAAACATAAAAATAAAAGCCCTACTATATTCATAACATATGCATAAAAATGTGCAAGCTCTAAGCTTTTATTAAAGTGAAAGTTCCAATCATACACATGCAATCGATGAACCACTTTAGTCCCAATTTTGGAACATGAAGCCAAAACCTAATCCTCGAAGAGAAAGATACTCCTCTAGGCTACGGAGAAGCCAAGGCTCTCAAAAAAATCCCAAGCCTCGATCCTAAGCAAAAGACCGGCCAAAATACCTTAATATGACTAATGATGATATATTTATAATAAAATGGGTGACTATTCATCTCCCTTTGTGAATCTTTGACTTCCCTCATGACCGTTTCGTTTGACTTCCGATCGACCATGACCATTAGACTATATTACAAAATGACTCTTCACATTCCACAAATGACACTTGGAATTTCACTTACAATTAATCACAAAATAATGTTACAATATTTACTCATATCCATATAAGTCAAAATTGGGTAGATTTGACGTTGACAAACCTAATAACAGACAAAACAAGTTGAGTTTGGAGTTTGGGGAAACTCCAACTCACCCCACCTCAACTTGTAGCTTTCAGCTCACATAGTGAGTGCCACTATTTGTATTGTGTGATGACCTCCCCAAACTCCAGCGATGGGATTGGGGTCGAGCCGCACTCTATCCCCCATTACATGCGTACAGCGATTTGGAACCGATTTGAATTTCCTTCTTAAGCCGGAGAAACATAGGATTGACAGGAACAAGGCCACCCATGTAGCCTCTCCGCATATTACGACTCACCTCCAAATATTCCTTGGTGGTGATCTACCCGAGATGGTCCAAGAATTCTTCAACCTCCTTCCGACTTTATTCCTACGTTTGGCCTCGTGGAGTGAGCCAAATGAAGGGATATTATGTGATTTCGCCATGGAAATCACACCATTGTATAATCGTTCATATGAGGCATGAATGTTGGCGGCGAGATGAGGCGAGTTGTTTAGCTACTTTGGATGATCATCCAAACTTGTGATTTCTCCAAATGCTTTGTCTATTTCCTTGTTTTATTTCTCACTCATATGGTGCCCATTTAGTGTCTCATTGTAAGCTATGGAAACCAACTCCTAGTGAAGAATAGAGAGAATAAATGCCTTATAAATCAACCACTTCATGAAACACTCGACATGCATTACATAAATGAACAATTATTGGATGATGCAAATGAAAAAAACCTCCTTCTATATATAGGAGTCCATGGGACCACAATATAATCCTAAGCTAACCTAACAATAATAATATAAGGGCACAATAATAACAATATTGGGGTTGCAGAGGGTACAACGACAACGATAAGGGGGTTAAACACTAACAACAATAGAGGGACTCATAACTAGTAACAGTACTTGGACCTAACATGCCCCTCTCCTTCAAAAAAGGGTTAGTCCCCAATGTTTTGGGTAGCGAGGATGCTTCCGTATCAAAATTCTCATCCTCCCATGTAGAATCTTGCGGGTAAGTCTCCTCCACTCTGATGAGATTCACTTCCCAAAATCGATCGATTTCATAGCACGTCGAGTTATTGTTTCACGGATCTGCTTCGGAGTTCCGATATGATTTTTCCTTCCTCATCGAGTTTTGGAAATATTGTTTTCGAACCAGGAATTTTGTCACCTATAACCTTCTTTCAAGCATGAAACATGGAAAAGCTCGGATGCACTTGTGAAGAAGCATGAAGCTCCACCTTTGAAGGTGCCATTGTACCAATATTTAGAAACACCTTGTAAGAACTATAGTACTTTGGTGATAATTCTGCTTATCCTTCTTAGCTTTCTTGAGGGAAATATGGTTTTAGCGGTAAAAATACGATCTCCTCCACATCAAAACTTCTCTCACTACGATGTGTTGACTCTCCCCGGTGTTTCATTCCATTTTGTGCCAAAATTTAGGTTATCCTTTAAGAGTTGGAAAACTTCGGGTTGAGTGCTCGATGCGACACTGCTGCTTGAACCTTAGAATTTTCTCTTAAAGATGATGTGATGGACGCGGGATGATGCTAGTATGAATCTTAATTTCAAGCGTATGCAAAAAGTTCATCACTCTGGCGCGCGCATAACAAATAACCCCACGTTAAAAGATGTCTTCCAATATCTTTAGATCTCAAATTAGTCGACCAAGATACACCACAAAATCTGCAGATCTATGCATTAAAAGACATTAAGCGGTAAAGAATAAAGCAAGAGTTGCTCAATGCATCCAATAGACAAGAAAAGATTGTTTTCAGAGAATATTTTTTGACACCTGAGGAAGGGAACATAGAAAGATGTTACCATTCCCCCTCAATGGGATGGGTTCTTGCAAGTCCTCAACACTCTGGAGATCTGAAAATCCCTCTCTCTCGAGTGGTGTAGAAAACCCAGGACAAAAATGGAACTCAAAGAGAGCTCACAAGAAAAATATGACAATGATGGTGGATCAATGTTAGACCAAAAGTATAGATCCAAAGTGATCTTTAGGAAACAAAAGGTAGCGAGTGAATGGAAAACCCTTTCTATTATAACAAAATATTGAGTTAATCTAGATATTGGTGCATAATTAGAATATTATTAACTAAATCAAGATCCAACTTTTATGGATTACTTTTATTATATTTGTTGGAGGGAAAAAGAATTTGACTTTGGTCAAATACATTTATTTGTAAATAATAAATAAATAAATGATTTATTTATTATTTCAAGGATGATAATGGTTGAAGTAATAATCAAATAAATAATGATTTATTTCAATTTATTTATGAATGTTTTAGTCACCTCTATCAAGGAATATTATTTAAATAAGGTATTAAATAATTATTCCTAGAAAATAATAAGATAAATAATAATTTATCTAATTAATTTTCCTTGCTTTTGGGTTAAATATGACTAGGAATACTACTAAACTATTGTTTAACTAATTATTCCTCGAGGAAAATCAAACAAATGTGGATTTATTTAATATTTATTCATGGGAGTTTCTTGTTTAGACCATAAGAAACTTAATAAATGTGGTTTACTAAGTTATTTTTCATAGTGAAAAGCAATTTTACTTAGGGTAAAAGTGGTATTACACTATGGTGTACTTTGGTCCATCTAATAGTAATAGGTAAGTATTTGGAAATGTTGTCATTGATGGCAAAGGATAACGGCCAGAAGCAAAGTAAGATGAATCGGTCGAGCAACGAGCACTGAGACATGAAGCGAGCGATTGTTACGGTTGAATTGATTTCGCAAGGGTTTATAAAAGGAACTAAGCGGATTCACAGTTAATTGAAAGCTAAGTGGAACCACATTGAGTCTTGTTGAAATAAATGCCTTTGTACAGGCATTAGCGAGAAAATTGAATTTGGGGGTTCCTTGTGCGAAGAAGGACCTTGGTTACCGGATTGCGGGGTTCTGAATTATATATGCGAGCGTGGGTGAATTAGGCTCATGAAGAAGTAGATATCGGTGGGTGGCAGAATGCGTGCATCGGAATCGTGGAGTTATATGAGCTTTGAGAGGCGCGAGAAGTGATATGAAGGTATGAAGAGGATGCGATGAAGAATAAAGCTCGACTTGGATTGATTTCCATTCCATCGTAGTGAACTAGCATTATATACTTCCATTTTTGAGGAGTCTGAGCTCGGGGTGGCAATGTGCAGAAATGGCACGCGAGTCTGAGAATCGTCGAGGGCTTTTCAACTTACAATTAAGGGTGGAACGCTATGTATCGAGAGAAAAAGTAGGAAATGAGAAGTTACAAATCAAATAAATGAATTATTGAGAGTACACGGGACGGAACCATATAAAAAATGGGCAAGTGAAGGAACGATGGCAGTGGTTTTGGAACACCTTTATGGTTTTCATTTCACCACCTTTGTTCGATAAGTTGTATTCTAATTGACATGAGCCAGGCCATCAGTGACACTACTTAATACCATAAGTGGTTTGGGGTATATCACTTATCACATACCATCGCACGTTAATTTTTGAGCGAGGACTCCGTCTTGATATTGACGTACTTCGTCGATCTAGGCGGGTCCATCGAACGGTGATGCAAAGCTCGTCAACTAGCACGAAAGATAACTCAAGGGACAACACGATAAGCGAGACATTTATTCATAATGCGAGTATGAGGTTTTAAAACCTGTGCGCAATACGCGACACTCGTTGATCATGCGTCGGATCGGTTGGATGGGGCGCGACGTGATTGCGACATTCGGATTAAATGGTATGTATGTGTGGGTCCAATATTGTTTTTGTGTTGTGAGTTGATTGGTAATCAAGTCGGGGACGTGAAAGAATGAATTTATATATATATACGATGTGCGAATAATACGTGAAGGCTCATATGATATATTTGTATGCCATGGTATTAAATCCACCAATCCGAACTTAGTTTATGTGATATATTACGAGGTTAATTGAACCAAAACCAAGTTGTAAAGTTGAATGTACAAGGTTTATTAATGAACGGCGAGTCAATGTATGCAAGGGTATTCGAACATTAGGTACAGGTTTTATTAAAGAATGCATGATATGTGATGGTTTATAACCTTATTAAAGGAATGCTTCGCACGGTATTGAAATTGTTAATTGAGACTATTGTGAGTTGCCGGGTGTGGATTTGTATTGGAGGCAATTTTGGGATGCATTTTTTAATGCACGGAGAAATTTTAATGTGAGTTGATAATCTTTTGTGTTGAGATATATCTATGTATTCGGATAATCATGTGTGAGCGCTCGAAGTTCGTGCGGGATTCGAAAATTTAAAGCAAGAGATTAGCCTTACGATTAAGAGTTGGAGAAATGAAATTGACTATGGTTTGAACCATGAAATAAGAAAATTTTCCACATGTAAGATTTCATATTGTGAAGTTATTTGGGCCATGAATTTGTAAATCAGTTATATAGATATACGAGCGGGTACATAATTGCGATGAGCAATTGAATATACACGGGGAATGAAAATGTGGGTTTAACGAGTACACGTGCACGGAAGTTGCGGTAAAAAGAAGTATACGGGAGAGTTGTATAGCTGACCTTGAAAGTACAAAACCAACAAGCCAAGATTGATGAATTTTATGTATTGAAACTAAAAATGTAAATGTTTAATTGTTTTTATATTGTTTGTGATGCAAAGGAAAGTAATATCCTAAGAAAAAGAAAAATCCCTTTATAACATAGGCTTGTACATATTGTTATATTTTTAAAATGAGTTGGAAAAAGGAATGAGAAGCCAGAATCCAAAGAGTCATGGTTGTTGCTTCAAATTCCTTGTGGAATACAAACATTCATGTGATGAATTCTCTATATAATATCAACTTGATATGCATGGTGAGGTTAGAGAGAGTAAGGATAGAAGATACAAAGTATAGAAGATTGAGGCGGAGAAGATAAGGAAGAGGAGAAGAAAAGAGATGCTCGGCTGGTGATATACGAGTAAAGTCGACGACATTTCTTTTAATAAATTGAGGAAGTTGGAGCTTCCCTATTAAGTTGAAACGATAGGCGTCGGTTGTAGGCGGGGTTGGAACCTCCTGTAGGTTGGTGCTGAGAAAATTGATGGGAGTTGAACTTCCTTGCAATTTGTAGCTTAACGAAATTGAGGTTGGAGCCTCCTATGGGTTGAATTACTGTAGAAAAATAGTGGTGATAGGAGGTTGGAGCTTGCCTTTGCATCAAAACAATAATAAGATGTGGTTTTCTCCCTTTATGGGTTTTCCACTTAAATACGCTGCTCTTTGTATCCCCAACATGTTGCGTGTCTTATTTGAATGATTTATCAAATATCCTTAATGTTCTTGCTCTCATAATAAGGTTGATGTCACATTAATTTAATACTTCTTTGCCAACATATTAAGATTGTTCATATAATAAAGGTTGATTATAAAAGTAGCGGTAATTTAGCTGATAAAATTTAAAAGCTCATGTATGTGTTAAACTTGACCACCTCTCGGTTTAACTAAGAATTCAACGGTGGTATCGAGCGGGGTTCTTTTCTTCTTGATTTAACCAGCGAAAGGAGATCCTAGGTCTCCAAGATGGCTAGTCAGAAGGAAGCTCAACCAATAAGCCTTTCTTCTTTGATGCTAATTATGCCTTCTAGAAAATCGGAAATGAGAGCATTTTGTAATGTCTCTAGGAATAGAGGTATGGGCGAGTTGTAGAATTTGGATATGCCCCCAAAGACAATTGACCCGAGAAGAAGCTAAACAAGAATTTGTAGCAAATGAAAAGGCCATGTGCAATCTTAAGTGGACTTGTGAGGCTGAATTTATCAAAATAATGCACGGTAAGGCTATGCAAGATATGTGGGACACTCTAGAGAATATCCCAGTGAAATAAAAAGGTAAATACGCAACAAGTATATAGGCCAGTTTGAAAATTTAAAATATTTGATGATGAAGATGTTGGCTGACTTCTTCCTAAAAGTTACGAGAAATTGTTAACAATATGAAAGCTCTTGGAGAAACCATACCGAGAAAGTATAATTGTGCAAAATATTCCTAGAATCTCTTCCATCTCGAGTTTTAATCCCAAGATTATGCTGCAATAGAAGAGCCCGGTACGATTGGGAAGACCTTGACCATGAACGAAGCTACTTGGAAATCTAACGACGCATGAGATGAGGCTCCCACGAGAAGAAGCCAAGTATGAGGAGAGCGTACTTTAAAATAGAAAAGAAAGAAAAGGGAAGACATATGCTCTTGTTCGGATGAAGAAAAGAGGAAATTTTTTCGACGGATAGGCTCGGCCAAATAAAAGGTAAACTTCCTTTCAAATGCTTTAAGCGTGGAAGAGTTCAGGACACATGTTGCTAAGTGTCCTCACAAGAAATTAAGGAATCGAGGCTTGAGAATCGAGAAAAAATACATGAGGCCCAGCGAAGGAAAAGTTCGAGCGGAAAATCCTTCTATGCTCAACAAGACGGTAGTACATGCGAAGACTCGGATGAACCCTCAAGTGAAGAAGGAACCTGCGAATTTTATTGATGGCCATGAAGAATTGAAGGACTCCTACTAGAATATGAAGAAGAAGAAAGGTGAAGTCGACCTTGAGGGGGAGCTAAGAAGTGCTACGGAGGAGATTGGCCAGGACTCAAATTGAAGTGCGAGAAAACAAAATGACATTCTCCTCAAGTATGTAAGAAAGAGCAAAATTCGAAGTCCTCATGCGTGAAGGTAGAGCTTGAAGAAGCCAAGAAGATAAGGTATGTTACTTCAACAAATCAAGAGATAAAACAGAGAGCAGAAGGCTGGGAAGAAGAAGTTGTATGTTTGAGGAAGAAATTAGAAAATGCTCGGAGGAAAGTGTCTACAAATTCCTCTCAAACAACAAGATCTAGTAAGTTAAATGAAATTACGAATGCTCAAATATCTCCTATGATAAAAGATTTGGAATAGGCTATGAAGGAGAATCGAGTAAAAACGAAAAGAAAAGGAAAACAGAATTATTTTTGTAAAAAGCAAATAAGAATGATGAAGCAGCTCAAACAATTTATGCAAAGAAGAAACATGTAATGAGGAAGGCAGAGATATTAGAAGAAACCTCTAGTAGCAAAAAATTTAATAAATACTAAGACAACTTAGAAAAAGGATCATATACCCCCAGGTATTTCAAATTTGGAAGCCATCAAGGGAGATTCTTCCCTCCTATGAAAAATTCCACCTGTTATATACACCTGAAATTTGCAGGACACATTGCGCATCTTGTCATGCAAGGAGGATTAATTCAAACCTTGACAAAAGATGCAATCGGTGAAGGAAGCACATCTCAGAAAACAAATGGAGAAGAAAACCTTACATCGAGGTATGAAAATAGTTTAAATAGTTCTGTTTTTATTGTAAGTAATTTGGCCATAAAATTATTGAGTGTAGAAAGTACGGACAAAGATTGATATCTGACACCTCAAAGAGGTTTATGAATCAAAGAAATTTTAATTTTCATACTCAAATCCTTGCAAAAATTATGATCAAATGTTGTGTATCACAGTCAAGTTGGACATACGCCTTTAAATGTCCTCTTAGAATGTAGTTCATCATATCCATAAAGTATACCAAACAAAAGGATGCTTCCGGTGGATAAAGAAGGTGAATAAATGTGACTTGGATCTAAACGCTCAAGACACGAAAAGCCGGTATTTGGAGAGTGGTACTCAAAAACACATGAATGGAGACGAAGCAATTTTATAACTCTTGATGAAAAGAAATCTAGTAATGTTACTTTTGGCGATGATAAATAAAAAAAAAAATAAAAGGAAAAGGCTTAGTCAGCCTAGACAATGGTAGAGGAAAAGGCCCAAGATGCTCTTTGTTGTAGATGGGTTGAAAAGAAAATTTGTTGAGTGTCGGTCAAATATGTGATAAAGGCTGCGAAGTTCTTTTCGAGCCTGGTAATGATTAGATCAAGCACCACGAGCCGGGGCTACTTGCTCAAAGGAGTTTGAACATAGAGTAATGTTTGTGAAAGAAGGGAAGATGAAACTGTCATCTTAGAAAACTTGAGGAGTCATGGTTATGGCATAAAAGGTTGGGACATCTCGGCTTCGATCACATCATCAAACTAAGCAAGAAGAAAATTTGTCGGGGAACGTGAGAAATAAAAAGGCCTTCCTAATACCATATGCAAATCTTGTTAATTGGGCCAAACAGAACCCATACATCATTTAAGGCCAAAGATGAGTTATCAACAAGAAGGCCACTCCCGGCTTGTGCCTTGGACTGTGTAGACGCAAGAACTAAAAATCCAAGTGGAGAATCCTACTTCATGCTAATAATTGATGACTTCTCCGGAATGACATGGGTTGCATTCCTCGAAGTAAATCAAAAGCTACGGAAAAATTTAAGATATTCAAGAATTAGCAAACAATCGAACATGATGCAAACTAAATGCATCGAGATTAGACGGAAGGAGGTGAATTCTGATTATGACTTTGTTGATCTATGCAATGAACATGGGATAAAAGAAAAATTTACTATTGTAGGGACACCTCGGCTGAGAATGGAGTAAACGGAAGACAAAACGGTCTGTACAACAAATTTCGAGGAGCCATGATGCAAGAGAGTAATATTCCTCAAACCTTAAAATCGACGTTACCTGTTATGCATATCCTTAACAAAGCTCACTTAAGGCCAAGTAGTGACAGAGCTCCCTATGAACTATGGCATGGTAAGCTTGACTTCAATCAAGCATTTAGAATCTTTGGAAGCAAGTGTTACATAAATAATAATGATGAAAATCTTGGAAATTTGATGCAAGGAAGATGAAGGATATTTCTAGGATATGCTTCCAAAATTAAAGAATACAGTGCTACAACAAGACTCTTGAAAAATAGTAGAAATCTGCAATAGCGTGAGATTTGATGAAGAACTTCCAAAAAGTACAAGGAATACGGAGACTACATCATTCCATCAGATAGTCATGAAGAAGAAAACCAAGATGATGATGAAACAAGCAAGACAACGAGAAGATGCGGTGAGCTCTAAAGCCCCTCTAGATACACTCGAGAATAACCATCCTGAAGATCGAGGATCATTGGAAACAGAGAGTAGGGGTCCGGACAAGAAGGAAACTAACTAAACGGTGAAAAGAGATATACATATCCATGTTATCACAAATAGAGCCAAAGTTTGAGGAAGCCAACAAGGACAGATATTGGGTGAATGTTATAGAATAGAAGGTGGACCAAATTAGAGAAGAACAATACACAGAATTAGTCCCTAGACCCCTTTGAGAAAAATGTCATAGGCTCCAAAATGGGTATTCAAAAATAAAAACTGAATGAGCAAGGACGAGTGTCGAGGAATAAAGCAAAGTTGTTTACAAGGATATTCACAATCAAGGGACTTGATTATGAAACATTTTCCCTATATAGCCAAAATGGAAGAAATTTGTCGAGAATGTTTCTAGCCTTTGCATGCTACCAAGACTTCAAGGTGTATCAAATGGATGTAAATACATTAGAATGGAGATCTAGAAGAAGAAGTCTACATGGAGCAATCGAGAAGGCTTCTCATTACTGAAAGAAGACTATGTGTGTAGTTAAAGGCTCTATATGGACTAAAAAACAAGCTCCTCATGCTTGGTACTCAAGGATGGATAAATATTTGCAAAACCAAGGTTTCAAGAAGGCCCAGAAAAAAAAATATACATAAAAGCCTTGAAAATGAACTCTATGATTTTGTAGTATGTTGATGACATTATGTTTTAGGCAACCAAGAGATCAGCCTAACAAGGGTTTGTGAGGAGATGAAATCGAGTTTCGAATGTCCATGATTGGAAACTCGTTTATATTTGGGACTTCAAGGTCGGCAAAATAACACGAATTTTGACCTAAGCATGCAGAAAATACTTAAAAGAAATGTTGAAAAAGTTCAAAATGGAAGGCTGCTGAGAACACAGTAGCCGACTCCATGATCACGGGATGCAAGCTATGTGAATGATGGATTTGCTAATATAGATCAAAGACTCTACGGATCCATGATAGGAAGTACATTACGTGACATCAAGACTAGACATCATGCTAGCAGTAGAACTTGTGGCTGGGCCATCAAACGACACCTAAAGCAAGGAATCATCTTAACACGATCAAAATAATATTTAGATATCTGAGGCTGCAGTATGGACTTTGGTATCCTAAAGGAAAAAGATTCACTTTGACGGCATATCTGATTATGGTAGATTAGTTGTGTGGATGACGGGGAAAAGCACAAGTGGAGGTGCATTCTATCTAGGAGAAATCGGTGGCATGGCCCAGCAGAAACAAACATACATTTCTCTATCTACAACGGAAAGGGGAATACATATGACAACAACATGCTATACACAAGTCATATGGATGAAGCAAACCCTCCAAGACATGAAGGTAAGAATTTATAAACCTATCTCTATCAAATGTGATAATACAAGTGCTATAAGTATATAAAAAAATCCTAGTGCTTCATTCAAAGCTAAACATATCCCAATCGAAGTATCATTTTATCAGGAACAAGTAGCTCGGAATGTAGTAAAGTTGGAGTATGTACCAACAAGGAAACAGACAACAAATATGTTACCAAACCACTTTCTAGAGGAATATTTGAGTATTTGAAGATAGACTAGAGGTGAGTATCTATAGATACTACTCTACGAAGAAAGAAAAAAAAAGGCTTCGGTCCGGGGGGAGAAACATGGAAACAAGAATATCATTCCAAAGGAGATCAGCTAGCAACAAAAGCATGAGATAGGTCATAGGCGAAGTTGAAAGCACATTGAAAAATGAGCAACCCCTTGCCATTGATCTAGTGAGGGAGGAAGAGCAAGAAACGGGGAGAAAGGATCCAAAAAAGGCAAAAACGGAAGGAAGTGTATTGCCATCAATGCCAAAGGGAAGTTTGTTGGAAATGTTGTCATTGATGGCAAAGGACAACGATGAAGCAAAGTAAAAGGGCCAAATTAGTGCAAAGGAGCAATAGAGAGCATGAGACATGAAGCGAGGGCGGTTGTTATAGTTGAATTGATTTCGCAAGGGTTTATAAAAGGAACTAATTGGATTCACATGATTAATTGAAGCTAGAAGTGGAACCACATTGAGTCTTGTTGAAACAAATGCCTTTGTACGAGCATTTGCCGTATTCAGATTTGGGGTTCAATGTTTGAAGGACCTTGGTTACGGTTGAGGTTCTGGATATATATATGCAAGCGTGGGTGAATTAGGCTCGTGAAGGAAATGGAGAGGCGCGGTGGAATTGTAAAGTCACAACGCATTAGATTCGTAGAGTTATCTGAGCTTCGAAGGCACGGAAGTGATATGAAGCTCTCGAGAGGATCGATGAAGAATAAATCTCGGCTTGGATCGGTTACCCATTCCATCGTAGTGAACCGAAGCATTATATACTCGGTTTGAGGAGTTGAGGAGCTCGGAATTGGCAATAGGCAATGGCCCACCCACCGAGTCTAGAATCGTCGAGGGCTTTCAACTTACAATTAAGGGTGGAGCTATGTATCGAAGGGAGAAGAACCGAAGCCGAGAAGTTATAAATCAAATAAATGAATTGACGTGTAGTACACGGGATGGAATATGTGCAAAAGCCGGAAGCTGACGAAGGAATAGTGGCAGAGTGGTTTTGGAACACCCTGTGGTTTTTCATCGCACCACCCACTTTGTTAGATAGTGTATTCCCAATTCGAATGCGAACAAGGCCAACGGCGACACATGGCAGTAAGTGGTTTGGAAATATAGCCCTTATCATGTGCCATCACGTGTTAAGCGTCGATTGAGGACTTCGCATGATATTGATGTACGCGTCAGGTTGGAGGCGGGTCCATCGAACGGTAGTCGCTCGTCAACTAGCACGAAAGATAACTCAAGGGACGACGATAAGCGGCTGGGCCCCGGTTCATCGCGTAGAGTTTGAGGTTTAAAACCCATGCTTTTAATCTACCCGACACTCGTTGATCATAAATCGATCTGATTGATGAGGTACGTAGCGATTACGGCAAATCGGATGAAATGAGTACGTATGCGTGGGTCCAAAATTGTTTTATTGTTGGCGAGTTGATTGGTAATCAAGTCGGGGACGTGTAAGAATGATGTATATATACGGTGTGTGAATAGTACGAAGGCTCATATGATATAGTTGGATGCCATGGTATTAAACCACGGTCGAACTTAGTTTATGTGATATATTACGAGTTAATTGAACCAAAACCAAGTTATAAAGTTTAATGTACAAGGTTTGTTAATGAACGGCGAGTCAATGTATGCAAGGGTATTCGAACATTGGGTTGGGTTTTATTAAAAGAACAACGTATGCTTGAGGTTTACCGCCTTATTAAAGGAAGGCTCATAGGTATTGAAATTTTTAATTGAGACTGGCAGGTTACTTGATTGTGGATTTGTATTGGAGGCAATTTTTTTTGGGATGCATTTTTTAATGCACGGAAAGAAATTTTAATGTGAGTTGATAATGTTGGCCAATGAATATATCTATGTATTGAGATAATCATGTGTGAGCGCTCAAGTTCGTGCGAGTTGAAAATTTAGAAAATGAAGTTAGCGGAAGTCGATTAAGAGTTGGAGAAATTAAATTGACTATGGTTTGAACCATGAAATAAGAAAAAGCTTCCACATGTAAATATTGCCATATTGTATGAAGTTATTTGGGCCATCAATTTGTAAATCGGTTATATAGATATAAAACGGGTACACGGAATTGCGGTGAATAGGTGAATATACACGGGAATGGAAATGTGGGTTTGACGGGTATACACGCACGAGGGTGCATAGAGTTGCGATGTAGTATACGGACAGTACTTAATGACAATAGAAAGTACAAAACTAGCAAACGAAAGGCGAGTTAAGTTTAGTGTGGGCGAAAATGTAAATGTTTAATTGTTTTTATATTGTTTGTGATGCAAAGGCAACTATCCTAAGAAAAAGAAAAATCACTCCTAGCATTGGAAACTTGTACATATTGTTATGTTTTTAAAATGAGTTGGAAAAAGGAATGAGAAGACGAAGCCAAAGAAGTCATGGTTGTTACTTCAAATTCCTTGTGGAATACAAACAGTCATGTGATGAACTCTATATAATATCAGCTTGATATGCATAGTGAGGTTAGAGAGAGTAAGGATAGAGAATTCAAAGTATAGAAGATTGAGGCGAGGAGAAGATAAGGAAGAGAGGAGCGAGGGAAAAGCATGCTACGAACGGAGGCTGATATGCGAGGAAAGTCAACAAAGCATTTCTTTCCTAGGTGAGGAAGTTGGAGCCCTGTGGATTGAAACTTGTTGTCGATTGTAGCTAAGCAAGGGTTGGAGCCTCACAGCAGGTTGGTGCTGCTTGAGAGAAAATTGAGAGGTTGGAGCTTCCTTGCAAGTTTTAGCTTGCAAAATTGAGGTTAGACACTCCACCTTTAGGTTGGTGCACACTTAAAAAAGCAGTGGTGAGAGGAGTTGGGCCTTTGCATCCTGACAATAATAAGATGTGGTTTCTCCTTTATGGGTTTCCACTTAAATGTTCTTGTCTCTATCGTATTTGCACGTACCTTGAGATGATTTATCAAATCTCCCTTAATGTTTGTTGCTCTCATAATAAGGTTGATGTCACATTAATTTAATACTTACAGCAACTTATCATAGACTATTAATATACTAGGTTGATTATAAAAGTAAGGCCGTAATTTAGGCGATAAAAATTTAAAAATCTCATGTATGTGTTAAAGCGTGGATTCACCCCCCCCCCCCCTCTCAGTTTAACTAAGAATTCAATAGTAAGATGACCAAAAAATGGTGTAACGATTTCCCCCTAGTGTACGAAGCATTAGGAGCTAATCGTATCGAAGTACGTTGGAAGAACTCAATCACTAGACAGGAAGAGAAGGGCGAAGAGAAATATAAGGTAGACCAAAGCGCTAAGTTTAGACCCTAAGGAGGCGAGACTTACAAGTGCGACAAGTCTCTTTATGAGTAGTACACATTGCTATAGGTGGTGGGGGAGGCATACCTATGCCATATTTGAGACAAAGTACAAAGAATAATGTGTCCGGTAAATAAGGGGTAAAGACTATATAGTACATCTTTGGCATAAACATGATCCGGATAAAAACATGATAATGAGTCCACGTACATAATGTGCACGGGATAACAACCCGAGACTTATAAAATAATATGCGAGTACATGAGATATAAGAACAACGAAAGTTCCCTTGTAAATAGGAAAGGGCTGCGAAAATTTGATTGATACATGAAAACGAAAAGGCGCAACAAGCGGCAGAGGCCGACATCATCAAATCTATTGAGGCATAAAAGGATATAATGAAGAGGTCATCGGGCATGTAAGGACTGGAAAGATACCTCATGAGGTACGAAACATCTCACACACCATGGGACATCCTGTCCCTGATGTACTACATCAACGGACATCAAGTATACGGATCTTGATCATGCTGTGAACTGAAATGAGAAACAATCAGAAGTCGAAAAGAAATAGAGTCCCTTTTTCTGATGCGAGGCACCGAACAAGAGTGAAAGTTGGAACAAATTTGCACACCCTCTGAACTTCTCTTGTAATGAATGATGCGATGTCGACGGAAGGAGGTCGCCATAGGTTAGGCGATAGGATCTCTGACTAAGGCATGAGAGAAAATAGCGGAAGCGGCGACGGTGACACCGGGGGATGATGATGAAATCATGAGGTACTAAGTAGAAAACAAAGGCTTCCCATGTTAGAGCATAAAGGGAATGGATGACATGGCGACCCCTTTGACACAATATTAAAAGGGGATAGGGAAAAGTAGAGGTAGAGGTCCATAATGTGCAACACGAGAGAGGAACGAGGCAATGAAGGATGGAGGAATATAGCTGGAGGATACACGGGGGACTCGGGATAGACTCCATGGATGCGATTATGACTCAACTCGGATGCTCTAAACAAAAGGCGACTCAATGATGTTGCCCACCTGAGAAAAGTCAAATAGGACCATAAAAACATGGTACATGAGTACTTGCTCATGACGAATCAACATGAGCAACAATGAGTATGGAGCGAAGTATTTAAGTACAAAGTTGCAAGTGAAGAAATTCAATTTTGAGGGGTGGTGAAGTGACCCTTCTTGGACAAAATCTTTCCTGGTAGAGAAGTATCAATCATGAAAAACTAATAGATACCCATTTGAGGTTCGATGAGAAACTTCCAACGATATGAAAGTTTTCAAAGGCGGAACTATGGTTTGGCGCGATGGCGAAAGAAAAATCGGGGTTTTTCTTTAAATAAGGCATTCTCCTCCAAATTCACTCATTTGCGAGTGTAGGCTTGTGGTGAATGTAGAGAGGAGAGAAGGCCCCTAAATCTTGTGACAATCGTAGTAGACAAACGGACCATTGGAATCGAGACCGTCGATTGCAAGTACGAAGCCTAACCATACTCTTTCCAGTCAGGGGATCAAAATTTCAGTTTGGGTACCAGAGCTCATGAGAGTGACTGGTCGCACTTTTTGGGGTACGGTCGGAAACACAGGTAGTTCGTCTTGGGTAGAAAGCGTGACCTATCCCAGTATTTGAAAAAGTGTGACTTGTCAAAGAAAGGGGTTTGATTAACTTTTGGTAGGAAGCTGGGATTTTGTGGTTGAGGAGCATAGGTGCCCCAAACATGTTATGGTCATGCCAAAATGTATTTAGAAAAGTCTAAACACATTTTTATTATGTGGTGCTGCAAGTTTGTTTTCATTATGGTTATGCGGTTAGAGAAAGGGAATGTGGGATTACGAATCTCTTTGCGTTTGTAAACTCGTGGACTTAAGTTTCTAGGTTGGCATACATGGTGTCACTATCCCAAAGAGAGGATTTGGAGATAATGGGCGGTGCTCTCCTAGAAAACCACGGGTTGGTCAACAAATGTCTAGGGGAGGCGGGTTGCTGATGTAAGATGAAGGAATGATGAGGGATATCATCCCTAGAGTGATACGCGTAGTGATATGGGACTCTAGAGGTTCTTCTAAATGGGGAAGAATGCGGGTACTAGGGTGGACACGGCCAGATACACTAGGAGAGTTGTAGAGGGAATTTCTTCTCTGGACTCTCAAATATGCGTGCCCCCCCTTACCCAAAAAATTGGGTGTCGATAAAATAGCTACAAGGTGTATGTGGTTCGAATGCATGGGTTCGATGTAAGGGAGGATAGATAAATTCGGGGTGGTCACTATTTCCTTAATGTCGTCTTCAACGATGGAATATGGGGTGAGCGGTGGAAGAAATACCACGTGGTGCGGTGAGCTACTGACTCATCATGTCGTAAGAAGTAAAGTTCACATGCGCATTGTCACAAAGGAGTGAGCGAGAAAAAAAAGTAGATAATGGATCCACGGATGTTGAGCCCAAGGTGGATTCTTTGAAGAGAGGTGAGGCGAATCGAAGGGGAAGTCTCGGAGGGCTTCCTGGAGGTGGATCTCATGAATGATGATAGGTAGAGGATGGTCTTTGTAAAACAAAGTCATCTTGACATAAAGAGGGGGAATGTCAATGGGAGTGGGTAAATCTCAGGCGCACAAACATCTTGCACAAGGACGGGAGAGGCGGATGTGGTTACGGCCAGGTCTCGTACTCCCGAACTGCACACTCAAAGAGGTGCGATAATGCGCGTGGCGGGGAAAAATGGTGGAATAATGGCCATGGAGATCACACAGTGTAAGGGTTGGTTAGTTGTGAATAATATTAGGAGTTCTTGTTTGCCGGTCGGAAGAAACGGAAGGCTTGGGGAGATGAGACTCGAACATAACATTAACCATGGGCTTGATACGAGAAAACTCAAGGCAAGTATGGGTGGCATAGCGGCAACATCACATAAAAACTGGCAAGCACATAGGCTAAGGAGAGAAGCAGCGGGGTCGATCGAGGTAGCCTTGTCTTTTGATACCTTCTTGCGAGCTTTCTTTCCCCTTTTACACGAAGGCTATCTCAATAGGAGAAGGTTCCTATTGAGGTGGCTAAAACACGATAGGGAGAGAGTCATGAGAATTTGGTTGAATCGGGGGTCAAAGCAAGATAAGGTTTGGGTTGACCGAGCGGGGGTGAGGGCGGGGGATCGGTCTTTTAGTCGAGAATCCCCAAGGTCGATTTAGGAAGGGATAGGGTAGCCATGACGGGTACCGAAACACTCCGGGGAGGGGAGCTAGGAACGATGTCCCGAATGGAGGGGAGGTAATGTCCGGGCGGATGGATGCGAGATGGTTAAGGCAGAAGGCAGTTCCCGAAGAGGGTAGAGAAGGCTCATCGGAGTGGTAGGCACGGGTGAAGAGGGCCGGGGAGGAGGGGGTCCGGAGAAGGGAGGCCGAATCGAAGGGCTAGGAGTAAGTTTCGGAGGGAGGGGATGTTGGCTAGCGGAAAGCGAGGCCGCTTGAAGGAAGCCTAATATGATTACATCATGCGAAATTCAACAGGCAGAGTCGAGGAGACGGAGGAGAAGACGGGGAATGAACCGAAAAAGAGGAGTCTTTTTAGACTACGGGTGAACATTGGTCAAGGTCGACGATTTTCTTGTTATTACTTGAAGATATGATGGACTCGGTGAGACTTCGGTTCGTAATATGTCGGTGGCGGGTGGTGACTATCTTTTCGTATGGGAAAAGGACATCTTTACGGTGTTGCGGATGGTACAGCAAACATCGCATAGGTATAGTTACGTTACTATCAGAATGTTGTAATCTCGGGGGGCATCAATGACTTCCTCAATGCAAACGATCTTTCCCACGAGTAATAGGACAATTGTAGAACATGCCAATGGGCTTGGAGGAGTGACCATACCATGCTCGGAGAGTGATAGTGGAAGGGTCTAACTTCGGTAGGTAGAGTTTCTTCCAAACCAAAGTGGAAATCCTGCAATTGGATGCCCCCTGTGATAGTCTAGCAAAAAGAAACATTGGCGTTACCGGACCTTGATGGGGATTTGGAAGGCGATGGAGACGGGGAATAGGGGGATGTTCACAGGCCAGAAGTCGACATCAAAGACGATCAATCGATCTGTCTGAAGGATCTACAATTCCCATATATGATATTAGAGATTTTCATTGTGGAGAGGAACGAATGGAGGAGTTCTGACATTAAGATGGAAGCATGATATTGTGCCAAATCATCTGCTCTACTATATGAATGGGAAGCTTTAAGTAAGCGTTTCGGTGTAATGGTCATAGGGATCTTGGTATGAGCCTTCGCCTTAGGGTGAGGGATGCGGAAAGGACCATTGGTTGTCGAAAGAGGCTGCAGCAGAACACAGAAGAGGGGGCTTGGGGACGGGAGACGTAACGGGGAGGCTTGATGTGCGCGGGGCCAGGTCTTAGGTTAGGTAAATGGTAATGGGTTGGTTAGGTGCTGTCCGCAGAATATCGTAATCGAAGGTACCGGATGGAGGGAGGTTGAGTGGCCTCCGACCTTCGGAGTGGTTGAGTAGCCTGATGCTAGGAAAAGTTAGTAAACACGGTAGGTGATAGGCGCATCCTTTAAGGAAATGGAAGGGAGGCTTGTTGTCTCTGATGCCACTTGTGTCTCCACATTTTTAGCATCTGGTAAAGAGACCAATACGTGGGTCAGCAATGACCATAGCTTACCACCTAACAGAACAAGTCTTATTCGTACGGCAATTTGTCCTACTTGGGGGTGAGGCACCTATTCTTTGAAAGTTAGTAGTGTTAGGTGGATTACCTTGGGGTTAGGTCTAGGATTACTAGGGAAAAATTAATTTTGAGTGCCTTTGCTGCTTCTTTTTCAAAGTAGGAGGATTAGTCACACTTATGCATTGCATACACACCTTGAGGCGGTAGTTTGTTGCGAGTTGATAAGGCAAGGGAGGCGAGGTGTTAATGGTTGAGGAGATGGAGCATTAGGCTACGAATACGGATAATAAGGAGGTTGGGTAAAGTTGTGGTAAATAGGTTGGGAAAAATGAGGAGGCATGCCATATCCCAAATACATGCTCTTGGGAGGGGAAAAGTGTTTGAGGTGCTAATGGCTCACTGAGGGAAAACCACATAGCCCATGGGAGGTTGAGCATATGGATGAGAAGGAGCTCCAGTGATACCATCGGTGACATGACATGCCCCCACATTTGCGTTGGTACCCTTTGAGTCAAGGAAGATCGGTAGGATGGTATAAACATAACTCAAATGAGCATAGATCGAGGTCATATTTTAGCGAAATCTCGAGAGCGACTTCTTGTTTTGAAATGTGATGTGACATCTTTGCTATAATAGGAAAAAGGGATCTAAGGAACAGTCCATTTAGACACGATATTCGAAGGTAGGGGCTCGAAATAGGCTCTTTCATCTCCACCATTCCTGGACATGATCGGATAGGCGGTTGTAGATTATTGACGGAAAGAAGTCAAAAGTTCGGTACAGGAGTGTCATAATGGAGGAGAGTACAAAATAAGATAGAAATCTCGGGCAATAGTCGCAAAATTGGTATGAGAGGATGAGGCCCTATCAACATACCACTTAGAAGCTTCGCTAGTAAGTGTACGTTGGAACAGGCGAAGACGGACGAGTCATCGGTGATGGAGTTAGGCAGACACCACATGTGGAAAGATCGAGCCTTGGTTTCAGCAGATATTCTCTAGCAAAGACCTTCAAACTTGGGGATGTCGGAAAGGGAGCTTGGTTGGTATAGCGAGGAATGACCAATGTCCCCGACGTATAGAATGCGTTCGTCAAGTTTGGTTAAAATTGGGAAGGGCGAGGCCTACCATATAGAGGAGCAGGGAGTAGGCTGGGGTAGTTCTGGAAATTTGCGGTCCACTAGTATTATTCCCAACATGGGTTTGGGGTTCCCACCGATTCACAGGTCCTAAGAACGGGGGACATAGTGGTGACGGGGGGAGACTGGGGGTGGAACCGGAGGAACCTAATGAACCATAAGAAGGAGTTGGAGTGCGGGACTCGGTGGAGGACTAACTCGAATCCTACATGGAGGAGTAATTCTTCCTACACCGAAGCGAGGATGAGATCCGAAGTCCTCGAGATAAACACCTTAGGGGCGCGATGATGAAGCACAAACATGACACAAAGGAAGAGAGAGACCAACAAGGGCGAGGAGGTGTAGGATCAGCTAAGTTACAATGTTGAAACGAGGGTAGAGAGGTGCAAGATCAATTGATTACAATGTTAAAGTCTTTTGGCAACGGTGTTAACAAAGATCTTACTTCACTTAAGGTGTGTGTTAAGTGCGTAAATTTTAAATTTTAAACCCGAGACTTTTGTAGAGAAAAAGAAAAAGTGTGTTGTATAATAAATAAACACGGATATAACAATATATGAGCGGAAATAATAGAAAATAAACGGCTAATTATGCATTAATCTAAACCCAAGGAGCGAGGCCTCTCAACAAGTAGTCTTTAGGTGGGAAAAAATCTAGTCAAAACACACCAAAATGCTTGATAGATCTAAAGTTGGGAGGACGATGATCTAAAGGTCGGATACGCTGAAATTGGTGCCGGAAAAAAAACAAGAAATCAAAGGAAAATTTGTTGTAAATGAGGGGCGATAGGCTATAACCTGGAGAGACGGAGGGGACAGAAGGGAAAACCCAAAAAAAAAAAAACAAAAGAAGGTGTTTTGGATGGATAAATAACCAATTTGATGGATGCGAAGGTAAGGTATCGGATGAAAATGGTGTTCTGAAATTCGAGGAGCCGAACGGCGTCGACTCTTCCATGAAAGGTGGAGGAGTCTTGAAGCTCTGGGGGGCTAGGTTCCCACTTTGATGAGTAAAAAATAACAATTACATGTCCAAAATGGGTGGAGACGGAGGTCGAGAAAACACTGAATAAAGGCCAGACAAACCCGGAAAAATATTAGAAAAATTCTCGCAAAGTCCGAGTCATAGTTTATGACATTTCTGTAGAGGTCGAGGGTTTTTGTCTGTTTTCTACCTTATAGGTTTAGGTCATAGGTTTTGGCCCAAAGTGCGACACACTTCCAACACTCTCGGGAGCGGTTTGAAAAAAAATTTCGTCTCGGTTACCGGCGATGCACATCACACAACGTAATAAATTAGAAAATACACGAAAGTTATAATTTTCAATGTTTTAGGGTTTTATAGGTTAAAAGAAACATCAAGAAAAGAAAAACAAGAGGCTGAAGAGAAATCCTAGGGTTTGAAGCGAGTTGGATATCTGGGGATCTAAAAAACGACGGAGGTTGTATTAGTAAACCTTTGTGGGAGTCGCCCCTAGTTGTTAGTATGAATCTTAATCACAAGCGTAAGAAAAAGGCTCACTTTAGTTGCGCATAACAAAAATACCTAACAAAAAAGATGGCGGTACCCCTCGATAGGATGGGTTCTTGTAAGTCCTCAACACTTTGAATCTAAAATCACTCTCTCTTGATGGTGTAGAAAACCCGGACAAAAATGGAACTCTGAGGAAGGCTCCACGAAAGAAAATGTAATAATGATGGTGGATCAAAAGTCGGACAAAAGTATAGAGATCGAGTGATATTTAGGCAACAAAAGGTAGTGAGTGAATGGAAAAGCCTTCTATTTATAACAAAATATTGAGTTAATCTAGATATTGGTGCATAATTAAAATATTATTAACCAAATCAAGATCCAACTTTATGGAATATTTTATTATATTTGTTGGAGGAAAACGAATTTGACTTTAGTCCAATCCCTTTATTGTAAATAATAAATAAATAAATGATTTATTTATTATTTCAGAGATTAATAGTTGAATAATAATCAAACAAATAATTGTTTATTCAACTATTTATGAATGATTTAGTCAAATTTAACAAGGAATATTATTTAAATAAGGTTTAAATAATTATTCCCTGAAAATGTCTCGATAAATATTGTTTAACTCTAATTAATTTTATTTGCTTTGGGTTAAATATGATAGGGAATATTAATTAAGCTGTTGTTTATCTAATTATTCCTTGAGGAAAATCAAACAAATGTGGATTTATTTAATATTTACTCATGGGGTTTCTATTTTAGACCATATAAAACTTAATAAATGTGGTTTATTGAGTTATTTTTCATAGTGAAAGAAATTTTACTTAGGGTAAAATTGGTCTTATAGTGTACTTTGGTCCATCTAATAGTAACGGAGTTAGATGAAAAAAAAATGGTGTAATAGATGATATCCATAAAGTGCCATAAATAGAGGTCATTTTTACAACATTTAAGGAAGGAAGTGTTATACCGGGATTTAGCGGTAACCATTTGACCCATTGTGTTTTCTTATCGGATACAAAACAACGAAGATATCCTTCCAAAAATTTATTCACTATCTCGGGTTGACCATGTGTGAGGATGATAATATGTGCTATGAGCTAGTTGAGTACCAAACAAGTGTCCAAAAACTTCCCGGTAAAAATGAGATCTGTCACTTACAATAATCTTTGGGTTTCCATGTAGCTTTTGAATTGTTTCCATGAATGCGAAGTGCTTAACTATAATTGTAAATGGATGAGATAATGAACAAAAGCGTACCTTAGCAGTAGTATATCAACTACCACCATGATGACACTCTTTCCTTCGAGACCCAGAGTAAACTTTGTGATAAAATCCATTGAAATCTCCTCCCAATGTTGACTTGGAATGGATAAAGGTTGTAGAAGACGGGGTCTTAATTGTCTCAAATTTATTTTGCTGACAAACATTCAGCCTCAAACTTTTGAATATCATATTTAAGGCCATCCCAAAAAAAATGTTCTTCACCCTGTGCTAAGTTTTTAAAAATCTGAGTGTATCCTAAAGGAGAAGTGCTTGAAATTCCAAAAGAATCTTTTTTGTTTTAGTTAGGAATTATTACAAATATATAAGTGATATTTGTACCATAATGAATCATTTTTCCAACTAAATGTATTAGATGTACTAGGATCACACTCCCGACTTTGCAATAGTGTCCACACTTCTTTGTCCTTCTTCCATTCATCCGTCGCCCGGTTATCGAGCGGGTTGGATAATAGAAATGGCACAAAGCAATGCTTCCACCTCTTCTTCGTTTCTTTAGAGTGCATACGCGACAACATTTAGCTTCCCTTTTTGTAAATGATTTCAAAGTCATAACCTAACATATTTGTGACCCATATTTCTCTTCGAAGATAGTCTTTGTTCCAAAAATTGTTTAAGACTATGATGATATATTTTTTTCCTTGAAGTGTCTTCCCATTAGGTAAGGTCGCCATTTCTTTAGAGAATTTAGTATTTCCAACATTTCCTTCTCATAAATAGCTTTCTGTAAATAATTTAATTTGATTGGATGAATTTCAAAAGAAATGGGTTTTCCTTCTTGCATTAAAAAAACAACGCAATTCCATTTCCCGAGGGCATCACATTCCACAATAAAGGTTTTTGTAAATTCGGTGTAGCTAAGACTAGTGCTAGGCACATTTCCTCTTTAAGATGTTCAAAGGAGCCTTAGTTGCTTCAGGAATCCATGAAAATGCATATTTCTTCAATAATATTGTTAGAGGTGCGATATTCCCCCATAATTCTTAACAAACTTGCAATATTTCCACCAGTAGCTTGAGAAATCCTCGCAACTTCTTTATGCTTGTGGGTACTTTCCATTCAATGGATTTAATTTTGTTAGGGTCTACCTTAACACCCTCATGAATCTGTTATGACCAGATATTCGACCTCTTGTACTCCCGAAGAAACATTTGGACGCTTTGCATATAATTGATTCTCCTCTAATAGTTTGAGCACCCTATCAACATGTTGAACATGATCCTTCCAAGACTTGTTGTAGATTAGTATATCAAAAATACTAAGCACAAATTTTCTAAGGAAGGGTTAGAAAATGGAATTCATCAACCCTTGAAATGTAGAAGGTGCATTGGTAAGGCCAAAAGGCATGACCAAAAATTCATAATGATCCTCATGATTTTGAAATATATTGTTTTGAGAGATATCTTCCATCTTCATTCTAATTTGATGATATCTTGAACGAAGATCCAAATTGGTAAAACAATTTATCCATGTAATTAATCAATAATTAATCACAGGAATGGGAAATTTATCTTTAATAGTGAGATTATTGAGCTCTCTATAATCCAGACACATGCGCCATGATCCATCCTTCTTGTCAAATAAGCTCTCTTTTGGAGGCAGAGAAAGAAATTTAGCTGGTTGAATTATACTAGCCTCTAACATTTCTGCAATCACACGTTCAATTTACTCTTTTGGACATAGGGATATATGTAAGGCACATGATGTTTTGGAAGGAACACTTCACGGAATCAAATGAATAGCATGATCATAATCAAGAATGAGTGGGAGTCCTTTGGGAGTTTCAAACACCTTGGAATGATTACAAGACTTTTGGAGATCTAGAAAAATAGATGATTTGATGTTGGAACCTGCGATGAGCATAATTGTGCAATTATGCCTCGTTTTTCTTTCTTGGGAAGCTTTGTCATGACATTAGAGCTTATTAGCTTTCTGACTTCCCTATGATACCTCTTAATTCGACCTTTCCTTGAAAAATTTTAAGAAACTTTCTTGAAAATTAAAGCTACCCTCCCCAAAAATTGTAACCATTGTACTCCTAGTACAACGTCAACACCACTCCATTGGAATGGAAAGAAATTGGACTATTGATACATATTCCCCCATGGTTAGGTTCATATTATGACATTTTTCGAGAGAAATTTATAGTTCCTCCGTGCAACCATCACTTGACATTCTAGTGTTGAGTGTAGGAAACAATTCAATTCCTTGGGTACCTTACAATGGATAAAATTATGGGTGCTACTCAGATCAATCAACACTATCACCTTTTTCTTCTTGATATGTCCTTATCTTGATAGTTTGAGGAGACATGGTAATACTTTCCGTGCATTACACGATATGGTCGGACTCATTTATTCTTCTTCTATTGTTGGTTCCTAGTGTATCCTCTACTTTTTAAGTTTCTTGTTCATTTTATTCCTCATCTTCACAATCTATGTAAAATAATTTCTTCTCAACACTTATGACCTTTAGTGTATTTTCTATCAATGTTAGCCCAGCAAATCCTTTTGCTATTTTTCTTCAATTGTTGTGGTGTCAACCTTGTAGGTTGTGGAATTCTAGGAGTAGCAACACTTCCATCTTTATAGATGTGAGTGGTAGGATTGCTTATCGCCATAATTTTACATTTAATTTTTCTTGCCAATCCTGAATGCCTTCACCTGATGAATCGGTTCCCAAACGCGAAATTCATGTTGGATGTTATCCTTTAAAGTACCTATGAAAGTATCAATCCTATGTTCCTCTAGAATATTAGTTACTCTTATATTCAATTTTGGAGTCCTCAATGTGCTCCACCATAAAACCTTTTGTTTGAGATTTATCAATTGGCTAAATAAGGTGTTACTCTTTTTTATCCTCATAATGTGCTATCATTTCCTCTAGTAAAATTTGACCAAGTGACAAATTTTTTACGGGAGAAAAAAGCCATGCGATACCATAAAAATGTATTTTGTTCTAAATGTAAAGTTGCAATTTGTACTTTGTGTGTTTTGCACTGTTTAGTATGTGTTCCATCTTGTAGTATCCATGTTACGGGATCCTTATATCAAACTTCCTCATATCCATCTTTGGAATATGTTCATTGCCACATCAACATTGAGTTTATAAAATCATGATTAACATTTATTTTATTCTCATCATGAGTTTCCTCTACTATTTTTTTGCTATTAGGAAACATTTCTTGTATGTTAACTTTGTAAAACCTTCCATGTACGCCTGGAGTCATTCTTCATGTTTTCCATGTTTTCTTTCATGTCATTCATCTTAGCTTCCTTCTGACTTCAATACCATCCATATTAGCTTCCATGTCACACATATTAGATTCCATACTCTCTTCAAACAATCCATCTTAGCTTCCGCCTTTCTTCAAAACTTCATTTCATTTTTTGTTGCTCTTTGTGAGAGCGAAATTTGGTGCACTTTCTCTTTTGTAATTTTGACATGTTATGTTGCAGTTATTTGTCTTCATGAGTCATAGTGAAGCATTATAGCGCTTAATGTGTATTGAATATTTTTAGGGGCATTTTAGGGCCAATGCTGATATATTCTACAATATTCACTTGGAATCAATTCAAACTAACTTTTCACAAGACTTATGCAATTAAAAAAAAATACACGCCTTTTTCTTGCTTTTAAGGGCTCGATAATGAAACTAAATTATCTCTATAATTGTGAATCTTCAATATCTGAAATTTGGCCCTATAGTATCCCTCTGAAGCTTCTTTCAAAATGCTACGAACACGATGAGATTTGGATTCTTGAGAAACTTTATGCCCAATCTCCCACAGCCTAATTATGGTGGTTGAGTAGAGCGAACTTGTATGACACCACATGTCACTATTTCCTCCTTTGGCTCTGAGGTAAATTTTCCAAACTAGAGGTACGTACACTTAGGCCATTTTATAGTTCAATCGATGCTCGGAGAGATTTATGATGATTTTACCACGGTCACCTCTTTGAGATGAAATTCGGGAGCCTAAAAAAAACCCACCTTCCATAGAACATATCTCCGCAAATGTTGTGAAGAAATATTTGAAATATTTTACACGGCATTCCTCGGGATTTCGGCCACATTTTTAAAAATTTCATCTTCTAAACCTTATTATAACAAACGTTATAGTGAAGCTTCCACGATAACCTGTTTAGATTGAGAGTGGGAGCCTACAAAAAAGCCTAACTACAAGATCATATCTACCGAAAATATTGTAAACCAAGATCTAAAATTTTTACCGATGTTCCTCGGGATTTAGGCTTAAGCACCTTAGGTACAACACGAACCTTTGGAGAAAAATTTATAAGCGAAAATTCCACGATGACACAGCAAAAACCCTGGGAATCCAAAGCTCCTAATACACGAATGTTATGAAACCAACTCTAAAAATAAAAGAAACGAGAGAGATAAACGCCTTAGAAATCATCACTTCGAGGGGAAGCCTCCCACGATACATTACATAAATGAACAATTTCTTGGATGATCTGAATATTAAACCTCCTTCTATATATAGGAGTACATGGGACCACAATATAATCCTAGCAGAGCTGTTAATAATAATGTAGGCACAATAATAACAATATTGGAGTTATAGGTACATAAATAACAATAAGGGGAGTTACATAACAACGATAAGGGACTAAATTAGTAATAGCAGGGACCTAACACATTGGCCACTATTGCATGCCAATATTGTGTGGGCCAGGAAGCCTTGAGGAGTATTAGCATTATTTTTGCACTTACTGCTTGCATGTCGTGCAAGTAGAAAATTGCTTTGTGCAGGTGAAAAGCTCCTCATAAAGACTCCACATGGACTCTCCCAATGCCAATACTTCTCAAGTATATCTTCCTTAATTTCTTTGAGAAATGCTAGTGTGGAAGTTGCTTTCTAGACCTTTTCTCCAAAGTTGTTCCACTTCTTGCCTTACGGCTTGTAGGTTCTTTTCCATTTATATATTCTCGGCCACGAGATACTCCGGAGTTTGACATGGAAGCACACTGCCGAAGGCCAAGTTGGCTACAAAAATGGATTTTGCATTTCTTCTGAGTGTACGTAATGATCACCCTTTATCAGCAGATACGGGATACATGTGCTCATTTGGAAAAAAAATTCTTTCTCTCTCTTAAAATATTCTAACGAAGCTCATAGTAAGCTATATTGTATGTATCCATTACTAGACCATCATTAAGGGGAATAAGTTCCCTCTTCTTTTCTTGGAGCTTTCTATCTTTGTCGGAGGAAAGGAGAATGAATGGTGGCCAAGTATGGAGGTGCTTGGTATCGGATAATAATATTGGTTTATTAGCTCTAGTTCCACCTCCATGTCTGGATTACAATCAATTCTTCAGTGCTTGAGCAAGTTCCTTCTCCTACAATTGTTTTCCCTCTTCTTCTAGTAGCTAGTTTTCTCTTGCTTCTTCGACCTACTTTCCGATTTATTGATGATTCTTCTTCTTCTATTATCTTCCTTTCTTCTTCTTCTTGTTTCTTCCTTTTTTCTTCCTTCGATTCATTTCTTCTTCCCGCTTCCTCTCTCTTTCCTCCTCTTTTACGCACTTTTAGGACGATTGTATCTACTTTCATCTTGCGGCTACGATCTTCCACTAGGCTATGCACAACCTTCCTCTTCCCCTTATTGTGCATTAGGTTGTGCATTCTGCTTAGTTCTACCTCTAGAGTGACTTTATTCGAATGAGTAACTTGTGATGTTCTTGCGTAGTTGACTAGTGTTCGGGACTTGGAGGAATTGTAGCAATTATTCGTCCCTTCCTCATCGGGTTTGTAAAATGTCCCTTTGGCCATTGGAAATGAAAATTTGGATAATTTTCTTTCTAAACATTCCTAGGATCATATAAGATAGATTCCAAATGACCTAATGCAAATTTCTCTATCTCCTCCTTCGATCTCAAGAACCTTTATATTATTTATCTCGTCTGATCTAATTTGAAAAGGAAGTCTGGGTGAATTTGCTTTCTTCTTCCTTTTAAAACTCATGATATACAATGCAAATATGGTAACAAATTATTGCATGAAAAAAATTTCGGTGGCATACCTTGGTAGAATATGTGGAGACTTTTGGGCGCGAATACTCATGGGCATGTGCCATCGAGTGAGGAAAACCAATATTTTTAGTTTTGACACTACTTCCATCTCCTCACGGGACATGCAAGGTGGCTCTTCCTCAACTAACTTGTAAAATGGAATTAGGAAGTGAACAATCATATTTTCCATTACTCCCTATGACGCTACACTCACGAAAGAAGCTTGCGGTAAATATATGACAATTTCCTACAATGACTAGGTCTAATTCACGATAGGAAATGAATTATGAGCACATATTTCATGTAGAAAATAGGAATACATATAGAATCTAGATTGGTTACCCTTGGGAGGAGGTTCTTATTATTCACATGAATTCTCCACTTTGAGCCAACAAATCCAACAGTTAAACGATTTTCACTCCGTTCACAACTTTGATTAAGCAAGAATGGTCGGCCTTCCAAGAAGGTCTCGGTATTTCTTTGGCCATATATGTGGCAACATAATACTATCAATTTATTGTTAAGTTATGTGGTATTTCTACATGCTTAATGCGGTTTTACTTCAATATTTCTTATGGCGTGATTCAATTTATCAATCACATAAACATTAAGTAAAATCTTGATAGAACATAGTAATATATCTCAAAAAAAGACAAGAAAAAAATATAATTCAAAATTTACAATTCTTCTTATCGACGAATGAAATAAGTCTTCTCCAACATCGGATCATCCAATCCTCCAAGATTCACACACCACTCAAATACAACTCTAAAAATGCCAATTTTGGTTAATAGAAAAAGTCAACGTTGAGTCGGCAAACATGGTCTGGGGAGTTGCGATAAAGGTCAACCTTTTTCCTCGATGCTTGTGCCCTCTAATGCGGCCTCAAGAGATCAGAATTTTTTGCACAAGATGGAGGTCGAGCTCAAGATTTGAACCATGGTCAATGCTGGTCAATGCACCAAAAAAGAGCCCTAAAATAGTCCGCACTCCTTGGCTTGCTCAGTTGCATGTGTGAGAGAGGGAGAGGCCTCAAAGTATGGACAGAACCAATCGGATCACAAGAGGAAATGTGTGATGAGTTGATGAGAAAATGAGCATCAAGTCTCTCAAATTTATATCCATCCCTTTGAGGGTGTGTGACACATCTATTGGGCTTGCGAGCCTACATTAAAAATCTAGCCAACCTTGCACATGTGTGGAAAATAAAATCAAAATATATGTTCTACACATCAAACGAGATGATATTTGGATCAATATTACACCTCCCTGAAAGAAAAATCCAACAAAATATAATCAACATCATAACAGCGATTACAACATGGAGTTTGGGCCTAGTTGGCCAAATTAACAACCTTCTTGAGAGATTTGGTCTTGTAAGTGTTGATGGGAGTCTAAAAAAAGTTTGGAAGGCTCTTTCACCCAACCTTTGATGGCGTCGTTAGTGCTTGTGTAGCTGAAGTAATTGAATAAAAGTGGGAATCCATGTATGAATCTAACATCGGTAAATGATACATAAGGTGGCAATCATGTGAAATAAAAGAGGTAAGAATTTTTCCACTTTGGAACTGCGAGGTTCATGGTATTATTATATTTATGTGACATTATCCGATTTGGAAATGTATGCACGTGGAAAAACCGGCTACCTATATGAAATCATGTGTAATTATGCTCTTTGGACATTGATGTACTTTTGTCATTCTTAAATATCTACTTTGAAGCTTTTGATGGGAATACCTCATTCATATTCTACCATATGAGGTTTGACTCTTCTCATGAACAACCAAGTGTACGAGAAAAATGGCAAGTTCACTGAAGATCCTGAAACTTCCTCTCTTTTAGAAATTACGAAACAATATGTATATCTTGGATTCAATCCAATCTAGCAATGTACTAAAGTTAAATGTTTGAATCGCTTCTACAAATAACTTGTGGAAATTAAACAAAATCACCAATTACATGAAGCAAATACGAGAATCAAATCAAACCTATGAAAGATAATTTCTAGGGGGAAAGATTGCGCTCAGAAACCCCCCCCGATATCTTCTATTGTATATTTAGCATGGATACATGAAACAAATACAATGCCTTCTCTTCTCACAAAGAGTCTCTCGACACTCGGCTATTTATCTCACACCATCCTCACGGAGAAAACTTACCAATATTTAGTCAATTTCCGGCCTCTTGGCTTGACTGCCTTGCTCACGCAATTCATGAGGAATGCAATACCAAGAATATGAGATCTTTCCTTCTCTAACCACATTAAGTATCATGGGAAATACAATGAGTGGATGGATGCATGGGTGCAACCCAATATCCTATAGCCCATTAGTCAACATCCCTTTCACTGAATCTCAAGCCCAGGTCTCCATAGGCCCGGCATGCATGTAGTGACAATGAAATATCCTCGATTGCATGTGATATCGATGATTGTGAATTAAATAATATTTAATTTCACTTTATCTTCCACTAGTGTAATAAATATGTATAGCTAGCACAAATGAGTTTAACTCCTTTAGCTGAGTCAAGATGTTTACAACCTACATTAACAATACCCTTTGGACTTCGAACTTTTACAACTAGAATTACTCTTGCATGCCTACGAAACTACCTCAACTCGAAATTCATGAGTCAACTAGTTTATCACACTTAATTAACTATTCTAATTAACATAATATTTATATTACATTTTATTGTCCATCTTAATTAAGGGATAACTAAAATAGACATGCCAAATATAGCCCTCTGGTCTTTACCTAGTGTAGGTGCTTAATGCTAGGTGTGGTGCTAAAATTTTCTTGTTGAATCTCAACAATCCCTCTCAACAAGAAAGGGATTATCCTTCACCCCAATATTACCTCTATGGTATTCGAATTTTCTCTTGTGTGACACCTTCGTTAGAATATCTACATCTGATCTTCGTGGGAATGTACTAAAGAAACATTATTCTCCTCTGCACATAATCTATCTAGATGATGATCTTTGGATATCTATGTGCTTGGAACTATCATGAAACACGGGGATAAATATAGAGTTTAATGCAACTCTAATTATCACAATGTATCCTTTATCGAGGATCCATGCGAGAACCAAGCAACCAACCAGATATTTTTCATCCGGAATGGCCTCACGGGCGGCTTGACTTCTTTGCCATCTACTTACCTTATTTGAAGCCCAAGTTCCGGATCGTTGCTTCTTCTTTGTGCAATACATTGTCGACCCTAATGCTAAAGATCACTCCTAGTAACACTCTTTAAATGCAATGGATTGCCAACCCAATCCTCTATGAAGCCTTGAAGCTTCGCTCCTCTATCCATACCATAGACCATACTGCGATGTGCCCCTCGAGGTATCTCAAGACATGCTTCCTTGCCTTCCAAAAGAGCTTGGTAGGCTTAAAATTTTTGTTGACTCATATGGTTAAGCTTGCATAACAAATGTTTGGTCTCGTGTTCACCAAATACATTCGTGAACCACTAGCTGTTCAGCAGATAGTAGCATCCACTACCTCTCCAGTGATTTTCTTCTCATTCCTGGAAGAGGTCTCCATGGAGTTTGTAGCTCTCCATGTGAAACACACAAGTATATCCTTTGCATATACTTTTAGGACACAAAATTTTCACCGATCCTGCTTCGCATATTTCCAAGCCAAAAATCTTGAAGGAGTCCCATGTCCTTCATTTGATCCTCTTGCAGTCATCTCTTTTTGCAAGAAAGTATCAAATTCTCATCACATCTGAAAGGTGGAGTCATCTACACCAGTACAATCAAATCTTACCATCAACCACGATTTTGGCCTTAAGTTATCAAGCTGCGCCGAGTGAAGCGGCAGTGAAATAGCCGTCGATGCGAGTGTACCAAGCGAGGTGCTTGCTTAAGCCCATACACTTCTCTCTTAGATGCACTTTGCAGCGCGGCCTCCTTTATCGAATATTTAGAAACCTTTTGTTTGCTCTATACTTCCTTCCTCCTCAATAACTCCATTGAGGAACACAGAGTTTACATACATGATAAATGCACCCTTATCTGCATTGAAGTGAAAAGATGGAGTATAATGGAAGAATACCTTGCAGTAGGTAGGAGTATCTTCATAGTCAATCCCTCAATCTATGAGAATCCTTGGGCAAAAAATATGGCCTTGTGCCCTCCACACTCCCATAAATATCTTTCTTTAACTTGTAGATCCATCTAGATCCATCCCTTGATTTGTCGTGGTCTTGGGGCCCCATCTCCCATGGTACATTGTGTGTCAGTCATAATCTCTACCATAGCATATTGGGATTGGTTTCTTCACTACTTCCTCAAGGAAGATGGTTAGATCTGTAGCATTTTTATGAGCCATGTATCCATTAAACATGTTAGGGAGAATGTCTCTTGTCTACGCGGTGAAGTAGGGGCTCCTACATTCTCTACTACATCAAGTCTCAATCTATATACTTATGATGTGCCTTCTACCATTTACGATGGATGGCTGCATGAGTGTTTTCCTCCCACTCCATGTCCTTGGCATGTGGCTGATCCACATATTAGGGTTCTTTCTTTGGAACCAAATTCCTCCTCTTTGCATGCAAGTCTAGCTCCCTCTCAAGGGACAACGGCATGCTTTCCTCATCAAATTTGTCATCATCGTGTCTGATAGTCATTCTTCTTTTTGGAAAATACACTCGATAATTATAGAACTTTCAATGTGCCCCCGAAATCAACCTCATCACATTTGGTTCCCGACTATTTCAGCATCTTTGGTCATATGCACGTGGCAAGTTAGACAAAAATCTTAAAATGTGAAACATTGGGTTTTACCTGATGTAAAGCCTCTTAGATGTACTCATACAAAGTATCTGACGGGAATGACGATTTTGCACATGTACGGGTGTGTTCCATATATGCCCACGGATGCAACGGTGATGCCGATAGTGTAACATTACTCGTCTGCGCACCCACAATCATTACATTTCTTTCTTTGTAACCCCATTTTGCTATGGGTTATGAGAGTGAAATGTCAGTTCTCTTCCAAATTCCTTCTTTGTTGCGAAACTTCTTGAATTAGATAGAGATGTACTCACCACCATTATCGCTCCTAAGATCCTTCTTGCTTCCCAAACTCTTTCTCCACTAGTGCTTTAAACTCAAGAAACTTGAGAATGTACGAGTCTTTCTTTTTACTGAATAAGATACAACACTTACGAGAATAGTCATCAACAAATATCACATAGTACTTATGTTTTTATATCGAAGAAATAGAGAATGGTCCACACACATCTGTGAACTTTCTCAAGGATCCCTAGCTCAGCTCTCCTTCTCCATGAAAGGTGGCCTTTACATAATTCCCCTCATGGTACACCCCTTGCATATATCTAATCGAGCAAGTGTTCTACTCAGAAGTCCTATAAAAATCACACATGACTTTCAAGGCTCCATGGTGTAGATGACCCAATCTCAGGCTAACTCACCCTCATCCCGGCTCACCACTTTGTATGCCTAGCTCCATCATTGCCGCGCAGCCCATATACATCCACCTTATAGATATTCTTAACTCGAATTCCTATCTTATTCGCTTTGTCCTATAGTTTTTTGTCGCAATAAATATTTGCCTTTCACTTTAAAAACAACAAGATAGCCTCTATCCTCCATAACATTGTAACCGAGACTAAATTTTTCTTCAAACCTAGTACATGCATTACATATTTTAATTGAAATGGTTTACCTGAATGCCTCTGAAAGGTAATAGTACCAATCTCGGTAGAACTGTACCATCCATCATTCCCCATTTCGATATGCATGTGGAGATTCTTCTCCTCTAGGCTACTGAAAATTTCATTGTCTCCCATCATGTGAAAGGAAGCACCACTATCCAAATACCACACCGAACCCAATGCACTTGAAACCATGCATGCAATGATTGAGAATTTAAGCTAAAATTGTGAGGCCAGAGCCTCTCTAGCTACAGATCTAACAACAATTTTGTTATTCTTATTTTGTGGACAGTTTGTGGCATAATTCCCATGCTTGTGACATTGAAAACACTTCACCTTGGACATTTCCTTCTTCTTGCCATTTTTGGACTCGAATTTGGAATGGAGTTTCTTTCCCTTCCCCTTATTTTTTTTGGAATAAAAAGCACAATATTATTCATCCTTGTGCTTAGATGAATATCCATCTCTGGTATTCCTACTAAACTCCTCTTGCACCAAATCTGACCATAGTCGTTCCCAATCTAGAATTTTTTCCCTTCCATTGACAGAGTCTTCATAACTGTGCCAACTCTTGGGAAGTCCTAAAATATCTAAGCTCACCAAATCATCATCAATGACTATTATTCCAAATATGCCTAGTTCATCTCGACATTGGACAAACTTTGTTATATATTTTGGAATGGTATCTCCCTTTTCCATCTTGATCTTCCTGAGTTTATATTTGAGCACCAATTTCCTATGGTCACTACTACTCTGAAATAGATCCATCAAAGCCTTCCACATTGCATATGATGTGGCTCTCCCATGGAGGCTTGAGACAATGTGCTCTTGTACTCCCTCCAATAGGATCCTCCTCACCTTTGCCACTTTCTTTTGCCATGCATCAATTTTTGCAGCAACTGTCACAATGGGTTTAGGAATGTCATTGTCGATGAATTCATTCAAGCTATTGTCTTCGATTACTGTCTCCATCCTGTCATTCCAAGAAATATAGCTTGAGCTTCCCTAAATTTCATACTCCAACCTCAAGCCATTGGATGTCATTTCAATCCTGAATCAGCTGTAGCACCAAGAAAGTCTTTCTGCAAATTCGAATTCTATTCAGTCACAAACTCAAATTCTTCTTTATTGCGGTAATTTCATGTGCTTTGATAACATGTAGAAATTATACAAACAATATCTGTATATTTGGGATTCAATTCGATCTAACAATGTACTAAATTTAAATACTAAATCACTTCTACAAATCACTTGCAGAAATTAAACACAATCTCCAATTACATGAAGCAAAGAAAGAATAAAATTAAACCACAACACATATAATTTCCCGGGGAAAGCTTGCTGCTCAAAACCCCACTGTCTTCTATTGTATATTCAACATGGATATATGAAAAAAATACAATGCCTTCTCTTCTCATAAGAGTCTCTAGCACTCAGCTATCTGTCTCACACTGTCCTCACAGAAAACTTATCAATACTTAGTCAATTTCCAATCTCATGATAGCCTGCCTTGCTTAAACAATTCACAAGGAATGCAATCTCTAAAGAATATGAGATCTTGCCTTCTATAATTGTGTTGAGTATCATGGGAAATCCAATGAGTGTCTGGATGCATGGGTGCAAGCCAAAATCCTACAACTAATAGTCAACATCCCTTTCACCTAGATCTCAACTGGGTCTCCACTGGAACTGACATGCATGGAGCTAATAATATTAAATCCTCAGTTGCATGTGAGATCACTGATTGTGAATTAATTAATATTTAATTCACTTGATCTTCCTCTAGTGTATCAAATAGTTACAACTAGCACAACTAAGTTTAAATCACTTAACTAAGTTAAACTATTTACAACTTGCATTAACTAATGCACAACTGCACTTCGAAATCTGTTATAACTAGAATTATTCTGCATGCCTCACCAACTACCATCAACTTGAAAATCATGAGTCAACTGAGTTTATCACACTCAGTAAACTATTGAAAGTTATTTTGAGATTTACATTATAGTTTATTCTCCATCTTAATTTAGGGATAACTAAAATAGACATGCACAAAATATAGCCATGTGGGCCCCACCTTAGTGTAGGTGCTTAATGCACTAGGCATGGGTGCTGAAATTTTCTTGTTGAATCTCAACATCTCTAACATTGCTTTCTGTAGTATCCTTTAAGAAAAATCTCTTGGGAGCCATAATCAGAGTAACTGATCAAGACAGGTGCTCAAAAAATACAGTACCTATAAGAGAGAAATGTACTCATGGAAAACATAAACTAGCTCAAACAAAAGTACTCACAGAGAAAGATCAAGGAAACCACCACAGGACTAAGAGGAAAAACAATGAAATTTCTGCGCTAAGCGAATAAAAATGCATCATGAACTAAGCATTGTGTAGTGTCAATAGTTAAGGGGAAGGCTTGAGACTGCATAATTCACAATCTCATGTTGGGCATACGAAGGGAGAGACTACACATTGTGTCGTATTAGTGGAAAAGGATGAGGATTGAGCCCTCAAACTGCACAATACACAATTGTGAAATCCATGGACTATGATTTGCATACTCTCAGAGGCTAAGCATGAGGCTTGAGCCTTGGATTTGCGAAATGCATAGTTAGACATGGCAACTGTTGGCCAAGCGAAGGGAAGATATGCTCTAAGGGAAGAGGATGGGAAAGTTGAAGATTTGAGTGATAGTGGAAGTAAGATTGAAAATATGACTAAGGTAAGATAGATCATTCAGATTCAAGTGCATAATATCAACATGTGAAAGGAAAAACAAACATTCATAGGAAGTCGTTGAAAAGATGACCCGTAATGGGTAAAAACAAGAAGTTGATGCGACACTTGTAAAAGGAGAACGATATGATGAACCCACACTTGTACAAGATAATATAAGTTAAAATGACAACAAATATGAATAGAGACAAGAAAAAAAAATAATCATAGAATAAAAATGACAAAAAGTAACAAAATTCAACAAAAGAAAACTCACCCCGAAAAGTGCCACAAACTCCACCGAAGGCTCCTTGATCTCCTACAAAAAGATAGAGCTCCAAGATTAAATGTGAAAATGAGATATAAGGGAGTATATTATGTATATCTAGGTGGGATAGGGTTTATTATGTGCATGCCTAAAATAAAGGAAAAACAACACTTAAAGCATAAAATAAAAACTTGTGGCACTCTTTGGGAAACTAATTATCCACTCCCTATTTTCTAGGGATTGATTTTTTTCTTTTTTCTTTTTCTAGAAACTGACCATTCACACTGTCAAGAAGTATTACGTAATTATCAACCACAAGGGACTGGGCAACTCCTTAGCTTAGTGCACTGTGCATTTTTTGAGGGCAGGGAAATCTTTTGTGCAATTTATGAGCTCAATACTAGCCTACCCCTCATGATTTCATAGTTTCTGAGCTCAAGGCTGGCCTGCCTCTTAGGATTGAAAAATTTATGATTTTATGTTGGCATTTCTCTTAGGACTACACATTTAATTTCCTCAAGGCTGACTTGCTTTCCAAGATTACACAATTTATGAAGGGAATACTAGAAATGTTGTAAGGTCAAGGCAGAAGATGACTTGTGTTTGAAAAGGTTGAGATAGGGATCAATATAAGGCATCATAAGCACTACATGAAATGATAAGTCTTTGATATATCATGAATACTTGATGACAATGAATGATGAGTTCCTTTAGATAGAAGGGAGGCTCCAAAATCTAAGTCATTTCTCATAGATGTTATTTCAACTTCCAAATTTTCACGTATCTCTTCCTTTTCCTTCAACTTATTTCTCAAGACTTCATATATTTTCTAAGCTCCCTCTTTCTTATTTTTGAGAGAGATGATCTTGTTGGTTATCTTTCCATTCTTCCTTCCGAGTCTATCATTTTATTCTAAGGTGTTGATATATTATACCTCTAAATCACCCATATCTTCTACACTTTCTTCTTCTTCTTCTAATTTTTCTTCTTCATTTGAGACATCCATAAATAAGATTTCTTTTATTTCATCGTATGAATCCTCATCAGATACATCACTATATTTTTTGAAGAAGAAAATATTATTTTCGAGCCACTCTTTTTAACATCCTTCTCTTCGGTTCTGCTTCATCATCACTATAATATTTAAGAGGACATTTAGACGCATAATATCCCTTTTTACCACATCTAAAACAAAATTATAGGTAATTTACTCTTAATCTCAAATCCATTCTTTAGCCTCTTAACAAGGTGTGCCATTTTAATATCATATTAGTTGCTAAAGAAACCACAATTCTTCCCTTTTCTTAATGACTTTGATTCTTTGAATTTAGCTTCCTTATGTGTTCAATTTCCTGACCTCATCTCATATTATTTCAAGATTCCGTGAAGCACATCCATTGATAAATTTCCTAAATCCTTAAGTTATTCTATGGCACATACTTAACATCAAAATTATTTAGAAGAGATCTCAAAACCCTTTGGACAATTTTTTTTTTCCTTGAATTTTTCATCAAGCCCTCTGAGAGAGTTAACTGCTTCATTTACTCGGAGGAAGTAGGTAGTAGTATCTTCTCCATCATTAATTTTTAGACTTACAAACTATCTTCTAAATGTTTGAAGCTTGGTTTTATTTACCTTGTCATATCCTTCATAGATACTTATAGTATTGTCCCATATATCTTTACTTGATTCACAAATCATGACTATGGTGAATTATGAATCTAACAATACGTTTGATATATAGTTAAAAACCTTGGAATTTTCTATATAAGCATTCTTCCCATATTGGCTTATTAGCAGAGGAGATGGAATATTGTATCCATATGTAATTGGTTTCCAAACTTCAACGCCAAGGGACATCAGATAGTACTTCATTCTAATCTTCTAGAATGAAAAATTTGTTCCATGAAAGTGGGGAAATTTAATTGCTTCTTTACTGGTCATTATGATTGGAAAACCATTCTTCCAACTATTAGGCTATTCTAAATAAGTTAGTTCTGATTCTATTTTTTAGGGTGAATCAATGTTTCGTCCAATTATTAATTTTACCATTTTAAAATTTAAGCCAATATATTAGAATCTCAAAACATAAATCATTCAAGTACACCAAATTTTAGAATAAAAAGAAATCACTTGAGTATTTTTAACTCAAATTAAATTTAAAAATGATGAGAACACCAATCCTATTCCATAAATTTAGGTTCAAACCTGTGAAATGAGGACACCAATCCTCTTGTATAAGCCTAGGCACAAACTTGGAAATAAAATGAGGACACCAATCCTCTTGTGCAAGCCCAGAATCCAAATTGGAAATAGGATTAGGATATCAATCCTATTTGGGTACCAATCTATCCAAAAATTCTCCAACATAAGCCCCAATATAGACTCCAAAATTGCTCAACAAATACTCCAAAATAGGCTCCAAAACCATTTCAAGATAGGATCCAAAATGATTTCAAGAAAAACTTCAAAAAAGGACAATAATGAGTTAGATTTAGGGCCGCAAATAGAGGTTGATTGTAGCTACAACATGGCTGAAATATGGGGCAATAAAATGCTGAAAAATGAGCTAAAACAAGGTGTGAATACGAGGCTCAAACATGATGAAATTAAGGTTGCAACAAGGCTGAATTTGGGCTATAACATGTTAAAGTTTAAGGAAAAAAAGAGTTTGAATTAGGTATGAATTATATCCCACCTTGGCTCTAAGAATTACTCGAAAAATTTTTCAAAATAACTTAAGAATTCCCTAACCAAAAACAAAAAAATCCTCTTCAAAATCACTTTCCAAACTCCTTGCTTCTTTCTGTCTTGGTTCGTGAGATATGAACCTCGTAAATTCTTCTTCCATAGGTTCACAATATTCCTTGATATAAATTGAGTTGCTTGGTTGAATTGAGTAAGGATACAAACTATTTATGGTGATATTGACCCCTCAAATTAGGGATGACTTAACATTGGCTCAAACGATCTAAGTTTTGGTAGGGAAATCTATATATGCATTTCAAAAAAATCACATCTCCTCAAACATGAGGAGATGAGTGACATGCCACCTACAATTGGAAAGGTCTCAATGAACACTATGATATGGTGTAATTTGTTCTTGTGTTTTCCGTAATTCTATCAACCAAAATCTTGATTTACTTTAGGGCTATTTCTAGCTTCAAGGACATGCTTAACCATTGCTTTGACATCAATCATAATTTTTCAATATGTATTGAGTGGAAGCTTATCTACTGTAGTGAGTCACCTTACTACAACAAGTTTCCTAGTTTTTGAGTAGAGCCACACTCGTCTCTAGAATGGTAGTTTTCATTTAATTTTTAGTAGAGTGAGGGTTGAAGCCCTAAGTGCATTAACTGCCATCACTACATTCTCTCGGAAGTCAACGAGTCATCCTTATCGCCATTTAAAGTGATTTGGAACCCTTGCAGCTTCTACAACCATAGGTTGTTTGTAGTGAAATAATTAGTCGCTGCCATGAGCTTTGAAAAGTCAGCCTACCATTTGGAAGTATCAATCTTTAAACAAAATTTTCTTTTAACAATTAATTCTTGTGGAAATTTTTTCGAGTGAAGTCACAAGAATTTAGTTATATATTTTGAAATGTGTTAAATTTAAGCAATAAAGTTGGGATGTGGACCACATAATCATGATGATAGAAGTTTGAGATTAATAAAAAATATTTTATTTTTTACGACATCACAAAAAAAACTAGGGAGATATAAGTAAAAAGAAAAAAAAAGAGTTTATTTTCTTTAAGAAAATGTATTTTTATAGTTTTTTTTGGTGATTTAGATTCATAGATATGGTTTTTAGGATCATTATTCTTCCTCATATCTTTATTGGAAAATATTATGAGTTTTGTGCCATTAAGATGAGAACCACATTAATAATGGATGATTTATGTGATATTGTATATCATTGGTTTGAATAACCCCCAAGTCAAGTAGCTTATGGGGATATGAACAAAAACAAAGGGAATAACTTATATTGAATAGGAAAGATGATGTAACAACATTGTTTCTCATTAAACTAGGTTTTGATGATAATATTCTTCTCAAGGTTGCAGTAATAACTACAGCTTGAGAAGCTTCGAATATTCTATATATGACTTACATTGAAAGGGGACCAACATTGATCAACATCGAAATGAGCCACAAAGCATTGTAGTTGCTAATGAAGTGTATGGTGTAAGATAAGTAATAGGAGAATATATAGAAGATCTATAGATGACATACGGTGAAAGGGGACCAACATTGATAAACATTGAAATGAGTCACAAAGAATTGTAGTTGTCAATGAAGTGTATGTTGTAACATAAGTAATAGGAGAAGCTATAGGAGAGCTAGCCAAGAAGAATAATATAAAGAACACATGGACACTAAATTTTTCCTAAGTAATATAGTAAATCTATTGAAGAAATTGTAGAAAAAATAGTTATTTTTTATAAGATATAGTGTTTGAACATGGTAAAAAGAGTGAAGCTGAGTTACAAATACATGTGTCGAGGATAAAATTGAAACCACCCTTATAGCAACAACAACAGCCACCACAACTACATTAGAAGATGAAACTGAAAAATAAAGGAATCCATCAAATTTGTTGAATCAATTGCAACAATGAAAGAGATGAAAACAAAAATATGTTTTTGATCTTACAAGGATTGACTAAGAAGTTTAATCAGTAGTAGTTGAGGTACAAACAAACATAGAAAATAAATTAGACAAAGAATACAAGGATATATTGAAGGAGATAGCCAAAGTCAAGATGAAACTACAAAACAAGGGAAAATATGTAGAATATAGAGGTTGGAGCAAACATAAGAAAAATCTTATACAACACAAAGGCCTATGCAAAAGTAAAACAAGTTTTTGACTTGATCTCAAGTATTGTAAGCCTAGTTGAGACATAGACTAGCAAACATTAGTGGTGGAGATTAAGGAGAGTGTTAAATAATAATCTCTCCTATTAACTGAAGTCATTGAGCCTAGTTAGCTATTAGTTCATGTTATTTTTAAGAAAGATAAATTTAGTTGTTAGTTGTGTGTGTGAACTAAGATTAACATAACTATTCTTAACAGTTGTAGGTCTTTATAATCTTGTAATCTTAAGCAATTGAATAAAGAAATTCCTTGAGCAACAACTCAAGTTTGACATTGTTCCATCTATCTAAAAAAATATATAATTTATTAATTTTTATGATTTAATTTAATCTAATGTGAAATGTATCTTGGGTAAATTTTTTGATAGGGATTGACTAGTTTGATGTTTATAAACATTTACCAACCATTTAATTTATATAATTACACTAACTATAAACAAAAATTTACATAGAAAACAATACAATCTTAACACACTATTTTAAATTAACATGACTATTTTTAACAGTTGCAGGTCTTTATAATCTTGTAATTTTAAGCAATTGAATAAAAAAAATCATTGAGAAACAACTCAAATTTGAGTTTGTTCTCTCTATCTAAAAAAAATATAATTTAATTAATTTTTATGATTAATTTTAATCTAAACAATATGAAATATCTCTTGGGTAAATTTTTTGATACAAAATGAATAGATTAATATTTATAAACATTTACCAACCATTTAATTTGTGTAATTACACTAATTATAAACAAAAATAAACAACAAATATTTACACCCAAAAAACAATACAACCCATTAAGTAACCACAACTCAAAGCCAAGCCAAGTACGACGCTAATCACCTTTTGTGACAGCTGCTGTTATCGTGAACATGTCAGATCAACGATGTTGAGCCGCGGGCATGTATACAGCTGGTAGGTTCTACCATATCCATGGGTGGCTTCCATTTTTATTATTTATATATTTTCAATGCCATTTTTAAAATTTAAAACCTTAAAAATTTCCGGTATGATTTCCTTATATTAAAATAACAGGCGTCTGACGAGCGACTTCTGCCTCTGCTGTTTTTATTATTTCGAATCTCCCAATTCACGAAGCCTCGGAGATGAGTTTTCTCCGCGTCTTTAGGGAATTGACCAGGCCAATCACGTTTTTCTTTTGAATTGATTCTACATACACAGTATTCAGTATCCATTATCGGAGTAGCCTAATTATTATATTATTATTGCCTTTTTGGAAATCCTGCTAGACAAATCTAGAATTTGGGTTGTTCGTAGTTGTCCGAAATATGTTTTTGATTACATAAACTAATTTAATATTATGAAAAATCTCTACTGCATATAATTCTACAAGTTATAGATGGCTTAAACTTATGCCTACCAGATTTTTGTCGAGCGAAATTGACAAAAAAAAATAAAAATAAAAAAAATGCCAGAACGGACAAAAACGTTGGCAGTTCGACTACGCGTTCAATATCGATAAAAAAATCCGGCAATTATGACTTTAACGTATGAATTTCCGGACATCGCACCTAGATGTTAATGAAAAGGGTTAAAATTTTTACTTTGTTGATGGAGATATCCCGAATGGAATTGTGTAATTTTTGAGATTAGTTAAATATTAATTTTATCTATAATTCAGTCTATTAGGGTTTGGTTGGAAGGTGAAGAGTGTGAAGAGTGTGTTATTAAGATATTTGCCATAAAAATGTTATCTGTTTTAATTTTCTGGGCAAAAAATTTAGCCATGATAAAAGTTGGTGTGGCAGAGACTCAAAATTTCAGGTGATTTTGATAGATCAGATCATAGATTCAACTACCCAACAAAAAAAACTTTATCCATAATTTAAAAAACCAAAAATAATGGTAAAAAAAAACTATGTTTCTCCTCTCAATCATAACTACAGGAATGGGAAGAAAAAATTCAAAAATTCGTCAACACAATTCTAATGGCGAATTATTCGATGAAATTCGATTCCTCCAGGATGTTGTTCATTCGAACCCGTCCATAGTAATAGTATTACTCGTAATGCAGAATTGTTTTATGAGTTAGGAGGATAGTATTAGGCATGATTGTTTTATGAGTTAGGAGTGTTGGACTTTCTCGTTAGACTTGAAATAGGTATTTTTTTGTTTTTGGTTGTGTGAAGGGATGCCTTTACTTAGAATGGGTTGGTATAGAATTTTAGAGTAGGAAAATATATAGATATTTATGTGCACTTAAAAAGAAATAGAAATAATGGTAAGTTGAAAAATTTCTGTTTTTATTATTTTCTTTTTTATTTTCACAAATTCTAAATTGTGTGTAAAAAATTTTCGGTGAAAATCACATAAAAGAAATTTTTGTCGACGACAAAAATTTCTTTTATGTCATTTTCACCGAAAAATTTTTACACACATTTTATGGATCACAGAAGCCAAATTCCTAAAATTCTAAATTAATAAATTTAATACAATAATTTTTGTATTGAATTTGGGATTTTTTTTTTTAATCTAAAAATCCATGTTAAATTTAAATTTTTAGAGAGAAGAGAAAATGTGGATTTTTTTTTTCTTTCAGTTTTTGTTGAATTATGTTATATTATCTAGAGTTATTAAAAAACATTTAAATATTGTAAAGAAAAGAGAAAATGTAGATTTTTATTTATTTATTTATTGTAGTTTTAAAGTTGTTATATTAGAGTTATTAAAAATTATTCAAAATTTAAAATAAATAGAAAAGAAAAATAATCAAAATACTTGACAAAATATTTATATGTATATTATCAAATTTTTTCTTAATTAAAAATTTTTATTTCTAATTTTTCATATCCAAATTCGAACTTGGTAATTCTTTCAATACCTTTGCCTTTAATGATTTAAGCATTCGTTTAACCTACACTCAACCTTTAATGATTCAAGCATTTGTTTAACCAACACTCATCGTGAAATGAATTGGGACTAGAATTGCTTAGATTCCAAGGGCCGATAGTTATCCGAAATGGAGTAGAATAATCTGTAGATGATAAACATTAAGATTAAATGAATTTTTCTGGGGAATACAGCAGGAGATACGCATGTGAAAACATAAACGTGCGATCACGTGGTCACATGTCAAACATTCCCTTTGTCTGCAAACGACGTTTAGGAAGCAGCAGGTTATTTATATATACACTCTACGGCAAAGCCAAGACCGTAGTGTGCATGTCTGTTCCCGACAGAGGAGATCAGCCGCTCTGGGATTGACTTTTAGAGTCTGAGAACGCTGTTACAGAGGAAAGTACAACATGGGTAAATCACCTTGTGGCGCAAAAAAAGGGAAAAATCAAGGGGCCTAGACCAATAGGGCTCTGTCCAAATACATTCGATGTCCTGGCCATGGTGGATGGAGAAATTTTCCTGTAAAAACAGGTGAATGGTAGTAGATTTCTAATAGGTTTTCGTATTTATTGCAATAGGTTTTTTTTGGTTTTTTAAGGACCTTTTGAACCATTAAATATGGTAGAGACATTCATCTGGATGATAAAGCACATTTAGTATGGCTACGAATCTTAAACCAAAAAAACCTATCACAATGTAATTGTATTTTTTATTGTTATTTAAACTGGTTTTTTATTATATATATGCATTCAATACTTTAAATAAAGTTCTTAAAACACTTCCATGTTACAAAATTATTTATCAAACTTTTGTTTTTAATGAATTCCTACTTGACCCAAAAAAATCCAAAAAAAAATCTTTAAAAAAATCATTATTACCATTATCAGTAAACTAGATTTGAACATATATCATGTGGCAGAAGTCTCAAATCTGAAATCACTCATACTGATTTCAATATAAGCTTAACAGTGAATTGATAGGATACTGAATACGCTGAGAAATTTTTTTTTGCAGGTCTTAAGCGTTGTGGAAAGAACTGTATATTAGGTTCGATGAACTATTTTCGTCATGGCATTAAACTTCGAAACTTTTCCTCCGATGAAGAGGACCTCATTCTTCGGCTGCATCGCCTTCTGGGCAATCGGTATGTCATGACCGACCATATATTTATCCATGCAGTAGCTTCATTATAGTTTGCGGACTATTATAATATTAGTTTACTATGTGAAAGTGTGAGCGTATTATACATGCAGGTGGTCGCTGATAGCAGGGCGACTGCCTGGCCGAACAGATAACGAAATCAAGAACTACTGGATCACTTATCTGAGCAAGAAGTTGGCAACAAATGAATGTCAGGCCAAGATATCGCACAGTCTGAACACAAGACCAGAATCTCCTGCGCCTGTACAAAATCAAGTCTTCAAAACCATTCCTGTGAAAACAAAAGCGGTGAGGTACTCCGAATTGTTAAGATCAAATGGCTGCAACATTTACGGGAAAAATAGTAGGTCAGATCAGTCATTAAAATTGTCTGATGTTAAGGAGTTTGATGTAGTTGATCACAGAGCTGGAAGAGAAGAATAAGTTCCAACTCTGGAGTATATTGATGAAGTTGATTTTTTACATGAAACAACAGGTTGAAACAGTCGCTGAAAATTCAAATCACTTCTAGTAAGCAATAATGAATAAGGGTAGAGCAGTGTTGGATTAATTTTTTGAGATGGTTGTAACTCTCGGCAAGAGAGATTTCAAATAAAACATCTGTAGATCAGCGCAGCGGAAGAACCGCGGAATCCTAATACAGGTGTAGGGATGGCATTTATTTGCCAGAGACTAAATTATTTTTAGAGAGAGGCTCGCAGATAGATTAAGGATAGGAAGGAAGCGAAGGACAAATATATAAGAGATATAGAAGGTAAACTCGACATTCTTTTAGACCCGAATGTCCCTTTATATTTCTCATCCGCTCATATAGAAAAGAATTAGAAGGTAGGAAGAACAGAATCCTCAGATCTGAGGAGAAAGAGATTACAATTAAAATTAAAGCCATTTGGGCTTAAAGGCGGGGGATAAGAAGACAAGAGTTTTCTATCAACAATTCAATTCGAGGAAAAAGTATAATATTATTAAAAAGATATGGACACTGCATAAACCATGAGACATAATTTTCGATTGAGACGGTGGGCATGACACATTTCAGAGAAAAATATTCAGCCCGAGAACATGAGTTTTCGGTTCAGATGAAATTTGTGAATTTGGTTCCACAGAGGATGGAACAACCGATTACAGAGGATTTGAATGGTTGGAAAGACAGAAGAGTAAAGATATAAATTACACAAATATTTCACACAAAATAACACCAATCACTCTCTAAATACAATGACTCACTAAATATAACGCTCACTTAACTTAACTGACTCTCTAAATATGGTTAAATCTACAAGCTGGAGTTAATTAGCTATTTTAACACTCCCTCTTAATTATGACTACTAAACTAAAACATGACTCATGACAACTCAAACATCCCCGCTAGTATATGTCTCACCTAGACTTACAACACCCAAGTTTCTTTTGTGAAACTCAAACAATTTTTTTTGCTAATGGCTTTGTAAATATATCAGCGAGTTGATCACTAGATTTACAAGGCTTGTAGTGAACTTCTCCATTGCTCACAAGTTCACTAATAAAGTGATATATAGTATCAATATGCTTGCTCTTTAGATGAAAAACATTATTCTTGGATAGTGCAATTGTTGTGGTGTTATCACAATATATTGTTATTGGTCCTTGTTGTTTTTCCTTGAGTCGATCCCATATTCTTCTTAACCATACTGCTTGACTTGTTGTTGATGTTGTTGCTATATATTCTGTCTCTGTTGATGATAGTTTCATAATGGGCTGCTTCTTAGATGCCCATGAAATCACACTTGAACCAAGATGGAACACATAATGGGAAGTGCTTTTCCTATCATCCAAACTATGTGAAAAAACACTATCTATGTACCCAATCCAATTTTTCTTTTATGTACTTGCATACAGTATGCCACAATCTCTAGTTCCTGCTATGTATCTCAACATTATTTTTCTTGCACTCCAATGTGTGCTTTTTGGAGTCTCCATAAATATGGAAATCAAACTCACTCCTTGCATAATATTTGGTTTTGTAGCTGTGAGATACATGAGACTCCCAACCAATCTTTTGAATAGAGTTGGATTGACATTTGATGCTTAATCATCCTTACTTAACTTTGTACCTGTTGCAACTAGTGTAGGTAGACGTTTGCAATTATCCATCTTGAATCATTTCAGCAAACCTCTAACATATTTATTTTGGCAAATAAAAATTCTTTTTTCAGATTGCTCAACTTCTATGCCAAGAAAATATTTCATGAGACCAAGATCTGTCATCTCGAATTATTTCATCATGAATGCTTTAAATTCATCTAACTCGATATCACTTGTTAAAATGATGTCATCAACATATTAAAAAATAATCAAAATATGTCCATGTTCATTTACCTTTGTGTTCAAGGTAGGCTCAATGCTACTGTTGCAAAATCCATTATTGATCATGTAACTATCGATTCTGCTACACCATGCTCTAGGTGCTTGCTTGAGACCATAGAGCGCTTTCTTCAACCTGTAAACTTTATCTTTTTTACCTTCAACATCATAGTCTGGAGGTTGTTGCACATAAATTTCTTCTTCTAGAATTCTATTCAAGAAGGATGATTTGACATCCATCTGATATACTTTCCATTTGTTCCGAGCTGTTATGGCTAGAGTTTCTCTTACAATATTCAATCTAGCTACCGGAGTAAACATTTCTCCAAAGTATACTCAGTTGTTGTGAGAACCCTTTTGCTACAAGTTTTGCTTTAAATATGTCAATTTCACCTTTTTCATTCAACATTTTCTTGTACACCCATTTCACACCAATGAGGTTTTTATCCTTTGGAAAATTAACGAAATCCCATGTATCATTCTTTTTAATAGAATCAATATCTTCATCCATGTCTTGCACCCAATTTTCATCTTTGATTGCTTCTTCAAACGAAGAAGGTTAGAATGACAACAATGCAAAATTTGAATTAACATCCAAATCATCATAAATATATTTCAAACTTCTCATCTTTCTCTTACCATTGTTTGATTCATCGCTTGATTGGATGCTTAAAGAATTCTGGTTTATTGATTTGCTTGAAGATCCATGCTGCTATGAAAATATTAAGTCCTTGCTGGTGTGACTCTTTTTGGTGTATGCTCTTTTGGTTTTTACTGCTCCTTTTCTCCTACATCATCTTGTTCCATCAATGGTGTTTGTGCAACAACTTTTTTGTCTACAGTCCCATTCCATGACACTTGTTCTTTGAACACAACATCTCTGCTGATTATGGTCTTCTTGGTGATAGGGTTATACAATTTGTAAGCTTTTCACTACTCACTATAACCAATAAATATGCATTTTACACTTTTATCATCCAATTTTCCTCTTATCTGCATAGGCACATCTGCATAGGCTACACATCCAAAAACTCTGAAATGAGATACGTTGCATGACATACCTGACCATGCTTCTTCTAGTACTCTGTTCATCACACTCTTTGTAGGAGATCTGTTTATCACATAAACAACGCATGCAACTACTTCTGCCCCATATTCATTAGACATGTTTCTTGCATTCAACATGCTCCTTGTCATGTTCATAATTGTAATGTTCTTTCTCTTTGCTACACCATTCTGATGTGCTGTGTATCTGGTTGTAAACTGTCTTCTGATTCCATGTTGTTTGCATTAATCATGGAATGATTTCGAATCATATTCTCCACCATGATCTAATCTCAATAACTTGATCTTCCAATTACTTTGGTTCTCTGCTAAGGCTCTGAACTCTTTGAACTTTGCAAAAGTTTTAGAATTCTGCTTCAAGAAATAAACCCAAGTATTTTTGCTATAGTCATCAATAAAAGTGAGGAAGTAACAACTTCCACCAATCGAATGTGTCGTCATAGGTCCACACAAGTCTGTATGCACCAACTCAAGTGGTTTCTGTGCTCTGTACGAAACTCCCTCCGGAAAAATTTCACGATGTTGCTTTCCCAAGATGCAACACTCACAAGTATTAACAGGTTATTTGATGGGAGGTAATCCTTTGACCATCTATTTCTGTTGCAACAATATTAAACTAGAAAAGTGGAAGTGTCCAAACCGAATGTGGCATAACCAATAATCATTGGAACATGCAACTATAAGAGAATTGACCTGATCGCTATAATTCATAATTAGAGGAAATAATTTGTTTCTCGTCATCTGCACCTTTTCTATCAACTTCTTGCTTGGGGATTTGTCATAAATAACACACTCTTGCCCTTGAGAGATAACTCTGTATCCTTTTAATGTCAATTGACCAAAACTTATCAAATTATGTTTGAGACCAGGAACATAATATATATCTAAGATTGTCTTTGGCTCCCCATGCTTGGTCAAAATGTTAACCACTCCTTTTCCATCTACACCCACAGTCTAGTCAGTCCCCCAATTTATCTCTCTCTTTACAGATTGATCCAAATTTGCAACCAAATTCTTGTTGCCTTTCATGTGGTTATTGCAATCATTGTCTAAGAGCCACACCTTATCAGAAATTTCATGCATGTTGTTGCATGCTACAAACATGGAGTTAGTATTATCTTTACTAACATCAGGTCTCTGGTTTCCTTGATTAACTATCTTCTTCCTGCAATCATGAGCATAGTTACAAAATTTATTGCAATAATAATATATCGCCTTTGATTTTTCAGATCTTTGATTATCGTTGAATTTTTTGCTGTTTTTTCTTCCCCTTTCATGTTTATGCTCCTCTCAACCATATCTCTAACCACCATGTCTTCTGCCTCATCCTCTACCTCTTGATTGACCTTTGCCTCGACCTCTGGAACTATAAACTTGAATTTTCAAAGTAGTTTTTAAAGTGGAATCCTTAATTTTGTCTATCCTTGCCTCATGCGATAGAAGTGATCCCATCCACTCGTCAACTGCTATATTCTCTAGATCCTTGGATTCTTCTATGGTTGCTACCAAAACATCAAGCTTGGTAGACAAAGATCTAAGGACCTTCTCAATCATTGTTTGATCTTTAATTTCGTCACCATAAATTTTTAATTGATTTAATACAAACATGACCCGATTAATGAAAGAATCGATGTCCTCTGTCTCATCCATATGCATATTTTCAAAATATCTTTGATTCATGTGGCTCTAGAGACACACACAGGACAAAGAGGGCTTATGAAAGCTCGAAAATTGAATATATCATAATTCTTTTGAATGAGGACCATAGCATAGATCTCGTCATCTTGATCACAACAGTGTGAATGGTTCGTCAAACCAAGTTCGCATGTGAAATTTAGGGCTAGTTAATGTTTTGGGTTGACTTGGTGATGTGGTAAGTTAAGTTGGCAGCATTTTCACAGATTCCGTTGGCCAGATTCCAGCCAAATTTGGATGGATTCCGGGCAAAATTGTGGGATGTTTAATATGTCTCCTTCGACCTAAGGAATTTCATAAATGTATGGTTTATTAAATTAAAACAAAAAATATATATAAATGAGGGGTGGTAGGCCAACAACCCTGCTACCCCACCACCCCACAATAACTGCATATATATTAAATAAAATATATTGTTATCAGGGAAAATTTTAAGGATGGAAACTTATCTTAAAGTTTAGAAACCTTGGCGAATCCTACTAGTCCATAATATGCAATCTGTAAAATGTTTGGAGATATTTTTGTAAAAATACTCAAATTTCTAAGAATTTTATATAGGCTCTATATACATTTTGGTGATTTTTAGGGTAAAATAATTTCACACTATAAAGTTTGGGCGAATCATTTTTAGAAAAAAATGGAAATTAACGAATCTTTTTTTTAGAAAAGTATAGAAAATTAGCCTAACTGCGAAAATTATCCCCTAAAATTTTCTATGATTGTTATGGTTTGACGGGCCGTGACCCGCTCCGAACCCCTGGAACCACCGCATAAAAAACAATGGGTTGCCATATAAATGACAGAACCCCACCGCATATAACGGTAATAGGTTGGGTTGGGGCCATGAGTTGCGAACCCCAACCACCCAAAAAACCGTGACCATATGTATATTAAAAGTCTAGACTAGTGAGAGTTAAACCCACGACCGACTGGTTGTTGGTCCCACCCAGATGGAGGTCTCTCAAATCAACACACCATATATAACAAAAATAAAATCATATTTAATACAACGTACCCAAAATACATTAAAACAATTGCAAACGGTTATGTTGTAGTTTTTTAAAATATATATAGGCTTTGTTGACAAGGGGCGGGATTTGATCCCCCAATCTCCTCTCTAACAATTCCTAATTTAACCACTATGCCATTGGCTTCCTTTGGTATGTATGCCCAACAATTTATATTTAAACCCAGATCTTCAAATGCACCCAAGGAAGGTCGGAGCGGAGTGGAAATATGGCACGAAAGTTGAGGTGCTGAACCATGAGCTAGTGTACAGAGGCAGTGGAACTTTGGTTGAGCTTCATTTCCAGAGTAGAAGGAGGACAAGAGTAGAAGGGCAATTTTTGACATTTACAAGAGTAGAAGGAAAATTTTCGACATTTACAAGAGTAGAAGGAGGACAAGAAGCAATTGCAACTTCAATTGCAAGCCACGACAGAGGCATTTGAAGAATTGAAGCACAACGACCAAAGTCTTCAAATAGATCATGATGCATTAAAGACACTTCTACAAGAAGAGAAGGAGGACAAGAAAAAATTGCAACTTCAATTGCAAGCCACGACAAATGATTTGGAATAATTGAAGCGCAATGACCAAATTCTTCAACCCGATCATGATGCATTAAAGACACTTCTACGAGAAGAGAAGGAGGAGAAGCATCGATTCCAACTTCAGCTACAAGCCATGACAGAGGCCTTAGAGGAAGTGAAGGCAATGAAGGCTTAGAGAAGCCATCTTCACATGTTCCCAAATTGAAATCTAAGGTAAACGATTGTGATCATTCTTTAGTTTCATCTTCACATGCTATTGTTTCTGTGGAAAATGTGGAGATGCCCATTACAAGAACCGGCATGAGACTCCTTACTAGGATGGGGTACAAAGGAGGAGGACTTGGAATTCATGGCCAAGGCATAACTTAGCCATTGGAGGTTGTGCAGAGACCTTGCTATGCAAGTTTGGGATACATTCAAGGAGAATGTTGAAAGGTGTCAGAAGACTCCATGACATGGTGGAAACCATTGAGGAGAGAGAATGATGTGGATACTTCACCATCATCATATGGCATTGCATATTGCAAAGAGAGAGGTGAGGCAAGCTCTCATCGCCATAATGACATCAGAGGAAAGCATACATTGTTGAACTCGTCAAGAGAAAATATTGATGGGAACACTTCACCATCATCCCATGGAAGTGCATGTCACAATATAAGAGTCGAGGCAAGCTCTCATCACCATGATCACACCAGAGACCACCAGTAAAGGTATAACAAGTCTTGATATTATCAAGTTCATTTTGATTATAATCATGTTTCTAATCATGAATACAAATCATGCCATAAGAAAACTTTTTGTTTTTCTGGTTTACATAACCATGCCATTTCTGAGTGTTGGAAAGGAATGGTAGCACAAAGAGAAATGAGGCATGCAAAGCCTTCCCCACAGTAGGGAAATAAACTAGTTAAGTAGGTATGGAGGAAGAATACCTTTTGCACCCATTGTAACCAAATTGGTCATGAAAGAGCCATGTGTTCGAGGCTCCATATAGAGTAACAACTTAAGGATGAAGCATCGGTGCATGAACCAGTTGAAACGATTGTTTGACAAGTAAGTACGCCATAGGGAGATGACCCATTCACTTTGATAAGTGAGAGATAGTTTTTCTTGATATGGTAGTGTGTCATGGCCTTCTTTGTAAATCATGTGTTTCATTTCTTATGTCAAAGTAATGATGTGTTTTTCCATCACTTTTTAAGAAACAATGATGTTTTTTGGCCTTGTATTGATATCTGGGGTATTATTGATTCCATTTTTATGTAAGCTTGACCGCCGAGTATGTGTTATAAACTCGTGGCAAGTATGGAAATGTTTTGTTCATAGTTGGTCATATTTGAGCATGTAATTTGCAAGATATTGTACTATAGGTTTGTAGGGGATGTAGATGTCGGTTCATCGCTTATGGCTCTGAAGGAAAAAGGTGAAGGAGAAGGAAGGGTGACCTTTTAGGACACTTGTGATGCGGACCTAGTACATAGTAGTTGTATATTATTATTGATGCTTTTGGAAGACCAAAATCTCCTTAGTGGGGAGGAATGATCCAGGTCGCTCCAGATACGCACACAGGACAAAGAGGGCTTATGAAAGTTCGAAAATCGAAGTGATTAGAATTATTTTGATCTAGGACCAGAGCATATATCTCATTGTCCTGATCGCAACAGTGTGAACAGTTCATCAAACCGAGTTCATATGTGAAATTTAGGGCTGGTCAAATTTCTGGGTTGACTTGGTGATGTGGTAGGTTAAGGAGGAATAATTTTCACAGATTCCATTGGCTGGATTCCAGCCAACTTCAGCTAGATTTCAGGAGAAATTATGGCACGTTTAAATTTTCTCATTCAACCTAAAATCAAGAATTTAAAAAATGTGTGGTTTATTAAATTAAAAATATATATATATATATATAAGGGGTGGTGGGCCGCCAACCCCTCTACCCCAGCACCCTAAAATAACCGCATATATATTAAAAAAGTATATATTTTTATGGTTCGATGGGCTGTGATCCCCACCAAACCCCCAGAACCACTGCATAAAAGACAACAGGTGGCCATATACGTGAGGAAACCCCACCGCATATAATGGTAATAGGTTGGGTCAGGGCTGTGGGTTGTAGACCTTGCCCACCCAACAAACCAGAAACATATGCATATTAAAGACGAGACCAGTGAGAGTTTAACCCACGACCGACGGGTTTTCGGTCCCACCCATGCGACGGTCTCCCGAATCAATGCACATGTTAAAACAATACACCATATATACAAAAAAAAATAAAAATTATTTAATACAATGTACCCAAAATACTTTAAAACCATTGCAAACAGTTATGTTGCAGTTTTTAAAAATATATCCATGTTATGTTGAGAGGGGGCAAGATTTGATTCCTTGACCTCCTCTCCAACAATTCCCAATTTAACCACATTTCCAGCGTCTTCCTTTGGGAAGTCTGCCCAACAATTTATATTTAAACCCATATCTTCAAATGCACCCAAGGCAGGCTGGAGTGGAGTGGAACTAGGCCATGGAAGCCGAGGCACAGAACCATGAGCTAGTGTGCGATTGTAGTGGAACCCTGATTGAGTCTCATTTCCATGGGGGCCAAAATTTCCTAGTGTCAAAATTAGACAAATTTTATATGGATTTTATATCTTTCGGTGACACGAGTTTGATGGAGGTGTCAATTTCTGCAACATAGGTCTCAAATTTTAGCCATTTTCCATAATGGAATGACGGTGTTCGATTTTAGTGTGTGGAGAGTCGATTTCATGCCATTCGATGCCACATTTTCGATGGTGCATTCAAATCGAGTGATTGAGCAGCCTATTCTTTAAAAACAATCAGAGTTGAGGTATATGAAGTGTTTTTTCCATGTACTTCATTGATTATTTTTGTGATATGCTTTATGTCGTGTCGATTCTTGCTTGATGTTTGATGCAGAATCTTTATGTTTATTTGTTGTTGTTGATTCCTGCTTGATGTAAGATGTGGAATATTTATGTGTATTTGATGTGGTATGTGTTTATCATAGATAGTGATTTATGTGGTGAGATCCATCTGTTTCCTTGATGGCAGGATACTCTTTGTCACCATGTGTGAAGTTGTCATGCTAATAGGAGGTCTGTATGAGTGAGAGTTCCCTGTAGTGGAACGTCTCGTGGAGAGGCTTTGCCACTCATATTGAGGGCACATTTCCTTGTATGACAAGTAAAAATCATCCATGTACATCATTGTCAGTTACAACACTGAATGAAGCCACCAACACCATCAAGACACAGAGGCCCGGAGACGTAGTCCAAATTGGATGAACTCTGTTATTAAACGTCTTGTGTTTTGCTGTGTGATTGTGGACATGTGTTCCTCTTGATTATATCTACATGTGTTCATTAATTCTTTTTATAAATTGTAATTCTAGCACATCAGATGAAGTAAAAGGTATTGGTTGAAAGGGTAGCAAATATTTACCTAGATCACTCTCCTAGTATTGTGCAATTTAACAACATTGACTTTGGACATACCTTGATATTTTGTCACCAAAGTATCCCATGCTTCCTTTGTTGAATACATGATCATAATCTTTTGGAACACTCCTCGGTCCACTCCCTCCTGGATAATAAGCAACACTTGTGCAGTCTTCCTTTTGGCTTTCTTCCATTGTTACCCCTCTCCATTACTGAGGGCTCGTTCTTCTGCGTCATTCTGAGGTTCTACAAATCGAAAATTGACATGATCCCAATCATCATGCACTTTTAACATGGTCTCCATTTTAATGGCCCACACATCATAATATTTCCCTGTGAAAAAAGGAAGTTGTGGATGGAAGCTACTTGTTGCCATCTTTATTCAAAAAATTTACTTATGAAATCCTAAAGTTCTTATTTTGTAAGCTTTCAAAGCAAAAATAAACCCTTATAATAAAACCACAAGTTTTACTTTTTTATATAAGAAAAATATTTATATAAAAGATAAACTTATATAGTAATCTATTTTAAAAAAAAACTTATTATAACATCTCACTTTTCAAAACCTTTAAAAATCCTTTAAAAAAAATATTATATTAAACCCAATGTTGAAAAAGCCCTTTTTTGAATTCAAATACTCCATTCCAACTAACGTGTTTTGACCCTTTGAATATTCGTATAATCTTTAACTCTTAAAAAAATACTTTTGAATTCACTCGTATCATTCAAAAATTATTTTGAAATGGTACCTAATGTTTTAGTATGACCTACACAATCGCAATTTTTTTGTTTTGTTTTGGATGTGCGTTAAAAACACGGCCTTTGTTGATATGTGATGCATGCTAACACTCGTCTTAACCAGAGTGTCCCTCATTAGTCCATTAACGCACAGAATAACCAAGACTTCTCTTAATAACCAAGACTTGTAGCGTGCATTGAGATCGCTGTAAGGTTTCTCCTTGTAACACAGTTCTTTCCTGAACCGACCAACGTTATAACGCTCTCGCTATAACATAAAATATGCGCTATAGCTTCAAATAAGAGAGAAAAAAAATTCTCTTCTCACATAGATGATTGTTGATCTATCTTTCCCTGGTTTTTTGTAACCTCACTCTGGTACCAATTTGTTAGAAAGGCAGAAGAGTAAAGACACAAGTTACACAAATATTTCACACACAATAACACACATAACTTGCGGGTCTTCTATTCATCACACAAACTTTATTGATCTTCAATCACTTTCTAAATACAATGAACCCGGTGAAGAGTATTTATCCTAACTCCATTGACATGCACACACTTACCAAAATCACCTGTCACATAACTTTAACTTACTCAACATTCACTTAACTGACTCTCTAAATATAATTAAATATCCATGTGGTAGTTAATTAGATATTTTAACACGAATCTCTTCGACTGTGCGCAAAACAAAAAACTCTGGGTTCGGACGAATGGGGGATCGAATTATTTTGTCATTTTAAAGAGTTAATGATGCAAGATTTACTGGTGGCTACAAAAAAAACCAAAGTGACAAGATATATATTGGGAGTGGTTAACACTACCTTTGTTGTTTTGATCCCAAAAAAGGAGCATCCAGGTCATGGCGACAATGTTCCAAGAAGTACATTTTGATCACAGATACAGGGAACAAAACTGGATAGCTAACATGCTATCAAAGAGAGGGTTGAAGAAGCCGATAGGTAAATTTTACTTTTCTGCATTTGAAGATGGTTAGATGATTAATACAAGAAGCATCATTTATGTATAAAGTTAATGGAATAAAGCGGAAAGGCATACAAGAAGGTAGAAAAACATCTTTCTTCTATTATCCATGGATGATAGGAAATAATGGAAACACACAAACTCAGTTTTCTTTTCAGTAATCAAAAGAATATGGAAAATGTGTATTTATTTTGTTTTAAGAAAACATAGATGATAAAAAAATATAGAAATGTCATAGAATAGATAGATAACATGACCATTTTTTTTTTAACATTTTATTGAGAAGAAGAAAAAGACATATGAGAATGTACTAAATTTTTTAATACAAAGAGATAGGGTTAGGGTTTTTTTTTAAAACTTAAAAAAAAGGTTTGTGTAATGCTTAATGGTCAATTTTTTTATTAAAAAAAAATTACTAATAATCAAATTTTGTATGAAAAAACATAACCAATTTAATTGTCTCGCAATGGTTATTGATTTGTGTAGTCAATGTGGATCCTTGTTATGTTTCACAAACTCTTCAATGATCAGTAAATCTAAATGTATCTATTCCTATTCCATTTTTAAAAATTGTTTATTGGTTAAAGAAAATATCATGATCGATCTACTCATATACTGTTCAAATGGATAAATACTGAATCCATATCATAATGTAATGTTAAAACTATTAAATTTATGAAATTTATTTTCTTCTCATTTCATGAAAATTTAATTGTGGATAGTTTGTTTTCGGATCTATTTATTAATTTTTGTCTTTTTTTTTATCAATGTTTCTGGCCATAACATTTGGGTTATGGTTATTGTCATATTATTCATTTATTTTGATGATGAGTTACATGTGATGGCTTAACACATTGGTAAAAAACCAAAATCAATATTATGGATTTGAAAACAAACTCGTGACATAATACAAATAATATAGATTTGAATATGTAATTTATAATTATCAACATAGATTTATCTTACTTAAGATTTAACATGAGCCCAGAGAAATTTGAAAGGGATAAAATTTCTTCAAGTGCAAATTTTTTTAGAGTGTAAAATACAATGTGTTATTTTTTAGTATTTAAATTGTATTTTTGAATGCTAAATAGAATATATATGATCAAATAAACATTAAAATATTTTACATAACATGTACATCCTTACAGTTTATGGCACAAATTAATTTTATTATTATTATTAACAATATTTTTAAGTATAGATCAATATTAATTAGTATTAAAATATTATATCAATAACCAAATTATAAGATTTAAACATCCTACTCACACATTTTTTTACTTCTAATTACTTTAAAACATATTTATTTTTCTTTTTATTATAACCCACATTATTTTTCTATTTAAAACATAAATTTTAACTTTTATTTCTATTTAAAGAAAAATGGATAGATAAACAAACTTATAAATCCTTCATACTAAACTACATAATGAACCTTTCTTAATAATAAAAATGGTCATAGTGAGAAAAAAATTAACAACTTCAAGGTTCAATTTAAAGAGGATTCTATGCACATCATGATTAAGAAGGAAAGAAAAATTCCACGACCCATCACACAACCTTATCAGTTTCATAAAGAGGAGTGACGCCATCTTTTGTATCTGCATTGATATGTATCACATGCAGTTTATAAAGAACCAACTACTCTCCATGCAAATTGATGCAAGAGCGTGGCTTCCTTCTTTTCCCTTGGATCGGGCATCACAAATCCCACGTCCATCGTGCATTGCAGGTTAATGGACACCAAAGCTACAGGTAGGTCACAAATTCACCTGCAATTTCTCTTTGCCTTCAGATTAAGCCCCACGATTGGATTACCTGGTTTTAGTCGCAATAGATTTTGGCCTTAGGTCCACACCTGTGACCTCACATAGTTTCTTTATGTGCATTTTGGAATGGAACCCACACGGTTTACACACATAGTTCCAACGTCGAAAATTAATTGGCAATCATTTAGGCAAAGCTCGTCCTATATTCATCAGTGGGTCATAATTGTCTGTGGGGCTTTATTTAAAATTTGGCTTGGTTTTATTGAGTGTTGTCTGATGTAAAAAAATTTGGGAAGCGAGGAAAAAAGTTCTGTGGGGGATTTATTTAAAAGTTGACTTGGTTTATTGAGTGGTGTGTGAGGTAAAAAAATTACGGGAAGCGAGGAAAAAATTGTTGATAAAATAAGGTAAAAGAATTTAAGTTTGAGAATAATATTTTGTTTTTGTTGGAAGTAATGGAGAAAGCCATAATTATATTGTTGTTATGATGAAGATAGGATTGAGATTCTAATCTTAGATCTCATATCCTAATATCGAGGGAGTGGTTGAAACCATCCCGTTAGTGTGAAAGCCTGTACAATTAAGGCTCATCTGACTCAATAGTCAGTGGGTGTATGAGTGTGTGTACACTCTCCAGGTTCTCACCTGGAGAGCCATTTAGCTAATAGTTAATTTAGGCAGTTTTTAACATGGTATCAGAGATTCAGGTCGAAGCTAAGTGAATTAATGTTGTGTGTAGAGATTGAGGAGGTGAGGATACGTAGAGGAGCACTGTTGTTGGGTGAAGTGATGTACGAGTTGGAGATTTGGCTTAATCTACCTGAATTTCCTCGAAACGCAGTCACCGTGGAAGAAAAAGCATGGAGTGCAACTAGTGTGGTCTGGTGCTATGTTTTGGCATGTGTGATTCCAATTTTCTGAGAGATCTGCTGAGATCTGCATCCTGGGAGAGTACGCCAAGTTTTTAGAATTCCATGAGCTTGTTTTCGATGAAGTTAATTTTCTCTTTTGGGTGTCTGTTTTTTGTTTTGTGCTCTTCTCATGTCTATTTTTGACGTCGAGCCATTTCCCTCTTTCCCTCGCTCAAATCCATTGCGTTTGCAAAGAGCGACGACTGTACTATTGAACCAGCGAGCTCGATGAATTGACGTGGTGGATTATTGCTTAGAATAATCCACGGAGCATTAATTGTTCTTTTTCACGAGTTAAGTGCACATTTCAGCACTATTTTGTTTTGTATTATTTGAAATTCATCTGAGGCACCTGATTTTCACAAAGTAGTCGAATACTGGTAACTGCTCACGAATCCTCTCAACCAGCACGGACGATCTCATAGACTTCAACGTTGGGTTAGTTTCACCTGGCTACGTGGATCTATGGCTACATGGATCTGGAAGCGAGGAAGAGTTGTGGAGGCAAATCGAACTTCATGCACTTATCGAGATCTTCTCTAATTTTCTCAATGCCATAGGGGTCATAAGGACGTATGAGGTCAATTTGGATAGCGAGGTTACGGTGTTCACCCCCACTGTGAACAGAGAATTTTGCTGTGAATTTAGGCAGTAGGTTGAGGAGGCCGTGGATCAGTGGAAGCTACTGTGAGCGGCTTGGGTGAAGAGAAGTAATTCAATTGACAGTTTTTAACACCATAAAATATCTCGATGATTGATCTATGTCATCTTTTCAAATTCCGTAAAATTCTCTCCAAATCAAATTTACAGAACAAAAAAAATTTGGCATATATCGCACATCTCGTTTGCTGACAATTTGTTTGCAGGTTGTGGAGATCCGATACACCACAGTGAAAATGTGCAAGTTCTTGCTACTAGAGATCCATAATATCATATTCGGGAGCAACGTCGCTCGTAAATTATATGTGGAGGCCAATTCCATGGTTAGAATTACACATTGATAACATTTCCAGCTTGTTGAGAGGTTGTTTGTTGCTCGTCGCAATAGCCAGGCACACTGAGACCTACGTGGAATAGAAGCCATAGTCTACAAGGTTCTACTTTTGAAGCGCTACCAAAGGGAGGTTTCCCACCTGTGTGGTAACGAGGTTGTTGGAGCTTGTTAGAGTATCGAGTGGAGTCGAAATCTGTATACAAGATAAAACATGAAAAGCTGGACTTTTTAACAACATGTCTATATTTTTAGATATGTTTGATTTTGATGATGATGATGATTTTATCATGTGGACATTTGGAGGCCTTAGCTTGGGTAGCATGGGTAGCATTTTTTTCAGAAAAATAATGTGGTTCTGTTGATGACCATGACAAACAAGAGGCACAATCTGGTGTGCAAGATCCTGATATTGAAGAGTCACTAGTTGATCTTCAAGAAGGATGTAAAGATGAAAAAAATGTTGAAGACAACTTTGTGGAAGTTCACATGCGTGACACCGAAAATAGTGAGAGAAAACATTCTCCTACTAAGCCTATCATAACTTTCAGAAGGGCGAGGATAAGCGTTCAAGCTTTCCATCACTAGGGAAGAAATGACGTGCAAATACATCACTACCTCATGGCGAGGAAGGTGAAGATGAAGCCTCACGTCAAAATGAACAAGTATGGAGTCACGAGCATAAAGACCAAAATGAAAATATCTGTTACCAAGTTTTTCATGTTTTTTATTGTAAGCCTAGCTGAGACTAGACCAACAGGCGTATGCTATTGTTCAGTACCCTTTCTCCATTAAGGGGGAGTGTTGGAAGTAATGGAGAAAGCCATAATTATATTGTTGTTATGATGAAGATAGGATTGAGATTCTAGTCTTAGATCTCATATCCTAATATCCAGGGAGTGGTTGAAACCATCCCATTAGTGTGAAAGCCTATATAATTAAGGCTCGTCTGACTCAATAGTCAGTGGGTGTATGAGTGTGTGTACACTCTCCAGGTTCTCACCTGGAAATCCATTTAGCTAATAGATAATTTAGGCAGATTTTAATAGTTTTGAGGATTTTTTTAAAGTTTGTAATAATCCATTTCAATTTTAAATTCGAAGGAAAATTTTAATTTAAGAATTACAAAATCCCTGAGATTGGAATGGTTGATAAAAGAGGGTAAAAGAATGCAATTTTGACAATAATTTTTTGTTTTGAGGATTTGTTTTTTAGTTTGTAATAATCCATTTCAATTTTAGATTCGAAGAAAATTTTTTATTTAAGAATTGCAGAAACCCCTGAGATTGGAATGGTGTAAGTTTTATTTTTTTATTAGCAGAAATAAGATTTTGAGGATTTTAATGATCTCATTCGTGTATGGTTTTTGTATAATTTAGATGTGTGTATATTTTATAAGATCTTGGAATGATTATCCAAGACTTTTTGGAGATCTAGAGAAATAGATGATTTTGATGTTGGAACTTCTTGTGAGCATAATTGTGCAATTATGCCTAGTTTTTATTTCTTCAGAATCTTTTTCATGACATTAAAGCTTATTAAATTTCCCGACTTTCCCGCGATACCCCGTAATTCAACTTCCTTCCTTTCGAAAAAAAAATCAAGAAAAATTCTTGAAAATTAAAAGCTACCGTCCCCAAAGATTATAACCATTGTAATCCTAGTACAACGTCAACCCCTCCCATTGGAATGAAAATAATTGAACTATTAAATACATATTCCCCCATGATTAGCCTGATATTATGGCATTTTCCAGAGCAATTTATAGCTCCTCCATTTGCAACCATCACTTGACATTCTGGTGCTTGGTATATGAAACAATTCAATTCCTTGGCTACCTTACAATGAATAAAATTATGGGTACTACCCGAATAAATCAACACTATTACCTTTTTCTTCTTGACATGTCCTTCTATCTTGGAAGTTTGAGGAGTGGTGATTCTTGCCGTTACCGTTTTCTTCTTGATATATCCTTCTCTCTTGAAAGTTTGAGGAGCCATAATTAGATTGTTGTTATGATGAAGATAGGATTGAGATTCTAGTCTTAGATCTCATATCCTAATATCTAGGGAGTGGTTGAAACCATCCCATTAGTGTGAAAGCCTATATAATTAAGGCTCGTCTGACTCAATAGTCAGTGGGTGTATGAGTGTGTGTACACTCTCTAGGTTCTCACCTGGAAAGCCATTTAGCTAATAGTTAATTTAGGCAATTTTTAATAGTTTTGAGGATTTTTTTAAAGTTTGTAATAATCCATTTCAATTTTAAATTCGAAGGAAAATTTTAATTTAAGAATTACAAAATCCCTGAGATTGGAATGGTTGATAAAAGAAGGTAAAAGAATGCAATTTTGACAATAATTTTTTGTTTTGAGGATTTATTTTTTAGTTTGTAATAATCCATTTCAATTTTAGATTCAAAGAAAAAATTTAATTTAAGAATTGCAGAAACCCCTGAGATTGGAATGGTGTAAGTTTTATTTTTTTATTAGTAGAAATAAGATTTTGAGGATTTTAATGATCTCATTCGTGTATGGTTTTTGTATAATTTAGATGTGTGTATATTTTATAAGATCTTGGAATGATTGTCCAAGACTTTTTGGAGATCTAGAGAAATAGATGATTTTGATGTTGGAACTTCTTGTGAGCATAATTGTGCAATTATGCCTAGTTTTTATTTCTTCAGAAGCTTTTTCATGACATTAGAGCTTATTATATTTCCTGACTTTCCCGCGATACCCTGTAATTCGACTTCCTTCGTTTTGAAAAAAAAAATCAAGAAAAGTTCTTGAAAATTAAAAGCTACCGTCCCCAAAGATTATAACCATTGTACTCCTAGTACAACGTCAACACCTCCCATTGGAATGAAAATAATTGAAATATTAAATACATATTCCCCCATGATTAGCTTGATATTATGGCATTTTCTAGAGCAATTTATAGTTCCTCCATTTGCAACCATCACTTGACATTATGGTGCTTGGTATATGAAACAATTCAATTCCTTGGCTACCTTATAATGAATAAAATTATGGGTACTACCCGAATAAATCAACACTATTACCTTTTTCTTCTTGACATGTCCTTCTATCTTGGAAGTTTGAGGAGTGGTGATTCCTGCCATTACCTTTTTCTTCTTGATATATCCTTCTATCTTGAAAGTTTGAGGAGTGGTAATTCCTGCCAATGCATTACACGATATGGTTAGACTAATTTCTTCTTCTTCTAGGGTTGGTTCCTAGTGTATATCCTATTCTTTTGAAGTTTCTTGTTTATTTTCTTCCTCCTCTTCACAATCTATGTAAAATAATTTCTTCCCAGCACAGTTATGACCTTTAGTGTATTTTCTATCTCAACTATAGCAAAGCCCTTTTGCTCTCTTTTCTTCAAATTGTTGTGGTGTCAACCTTGTAGGTTATGGAAGTCTAGGAGTAGCAACACTTCCATATTTATAGATGTGAGTGGTAGGCTTCCTTGTCACCATAATTTTACATTCAATTTTTCTTGCCAATCTGAATTCCTTCTCCAATGAATTAGGTTACCAAACACGAACTTCATGTTGGATGTTATCCTTTAAAGTCTCTATGAAGACATCAATCTTATTTTCCTCTATAATATCAGTTACCCTTATATTCAATTTTTGGAAGTTCTCAATGTGCTCCACCACTGAACCCTTTTGTTTGAGAATTATCAATTGGCTAAAGAAGGTGTTTCTCTTTGTATCCTCATAATGTGCTATCATTTCCTTCGTAAAAATTGACCAAGTGACAATTTTTTTTACGGGAGAAAAGCCATCGATACCATACAAATGTATTTTGTTATAAATGTAAAGTTTCATTGCATACCTTTTGTGTGTTTTTCACATTATTGAGATCAAAATATTGCTCCATCTGTAGTATCCATGTTGCAGGATCCTTGCCATCAAACTTTCTCATATCCATCTTTTGAATATGGTGGTTCCTCCATCCAACAATAAATTTTATGAAATCACGATTAACATTTTTTTTGTTCTCATCACGAGTTTCCTCTACTATATTTTCGCCATTAGGAAACATTTCTTGTATCAACTTTGTCAAAATTTCCATGTCTTATTTTAGATCATTGTTCATGTTTTCCTTGTTGCCTTTCATTTTTTTCTTCTACGCCATCCATCTTAGCTTCCATGCCAACTTCCATGCCCTCCATCTTAGCTTCCATGCCATCCATCTTAGATTCCACGCCTTTCTTTAAACCATCCATCTTAGCCTCCATGCTTTTCTTCAAAACTTCCATTTCATTTTTTTTCTCTTTGCAAGAGTGAAATTTGGTGCACTTGCTCTTGTAATTTTGATATGTCGTGTTGCCATTATTTGTCTTCATGATTCATAGTAGAGCCTTATAAAGGCTTAATGGGTGTTGAATTATTTTTAGGGGGGATTTTAGAACCCAATACTGATATATATTCTACAATATTCCCTTGGAATCAATTCAAACTAATTTTTCACACAAGAGTTATGCAATTCAAAAAAAATACACACCTTTTTCTTGCTTTTAAGGAGCTTGATATTGAAACTGAATTATCTATGTGATTTCGAATCTTCAATATCTAAAATTTGGTCTTGTAGTATCCATCTAAAGCTTCTTTCAAATGCCACAGGTCTGACCTGATTTGGACTCTTCAGGACAAAGTTATTCCAAATCTCCCACAATGACCTAATTATGGACTAGTTCAGTAGAGCGAAATTGTACGACATACCATGTATCATTGTTTAATCATTCAACTCTGAAATTGATACAAAGGAAAATACAGTCTGTGTACTTGTGGGCACATCTTACATAATTCCAATCTGATGCTCATAGAGAGAGTTATGACTATTTTCCCACGGTCACCTCTTTGAGATGAAATTCAGGAGCCTGAAAAAACCATAATTTCTACAGATCATATCTCCGAAAATATTATGAAACAAGATCTAAAATTTTTACATGATGTTCTACAGGATTTCAGATTTTCTCTATAAAAATTTCAACTTCTAAACTTTCATATAAAAAAAATTATAGCGAAAACTCCACGATGACCTGTTTAGGTTAAATTCGGGACCCTGAAAAAAACCATAGCTTACATAGATCACATATCCAAAAATATTGTTAAGCAAGATCTAAAATTTTTACAAAAATGTTCCTCAGGATTTCAGCTTCGCTCTGTAAAAATTTCAGCTTTTGAACCTTCATAGAAAAACTCTATAGAGAAAATGCCACAATGACCTGTTTGGAGCAGTGAAACCCTGAAATCCAAAGCTCTGATACCGAATGTTATGAAACCAGCTCCAAAAATAGAAGAAGAGAGAGATCAGCACCTTAGAAATCAACCACTTTGAGGGGGAAACCTCCAATAGATTACATAAATGAACAATTCTTGGATGATACAAATGACAAAACCTCCTTCTATATATAGGAGTCCACGGGGTCACATTATAATTCTAGCCAACCTAACAATAATAATGTAAGGGCACAATAATAAAAATATTGGGGTTATAGGGGTACAATAATAACAATAAGGGGGTTACACTAACAACAATAAGGGACTATACTAGTAATATAGGGACCTAACAAATAATCATCTACAAATAAAAGAAAATACTTGTTGTTTCCAAGTGATAAGGTTTGCATAGGGACACAAATATTTGAATGTACTAAAGCCAATTACTCATATGATCTAAACTTGTAATGAGGAAAACTTGCTCTGTGTTGATTCTGTATGGCACAAACTTCACATATCTTATTATTGGACTCTGTGGAAGAATGAAAACCTCTTAATAAATTCTTCTTTTGCATAAGGGATAGAGATCCAAAATTAAGGTTTCCAAACCTTTTGTTCCAAAGCCAAGAATCATCCACTAAGTACTTAAAAAAACTACATTTGATTCCATTATTAACAAAAGCATCCTATTATCAGTGATGGGAACTTTAGCAACAAGGACATTGTTGTAAAGAATCTTACTGTACTTTCCTTCAAAAACAATATTGTAATTGTTGGAATTCAGTTTCCCTATGCTACTCAAGTTGTGCCTTAAGTTTGGAACAAACAAGATATCTTGAAAATACATAATTTATCCATTATTAACTTGTATGACAATAGTACCTTTTCCCATTACATCTCCTTCATTATCATTTCCAAAACTAACTGCCCCTTTCACATTCTCACCTAGCTTCACAAACAATTTTTTATTTCTAGTCATATGATTTGAAAAACCACTATCCAAATACCATGTAAAATAATCACAAGCTTCAACTTTGTTACATGTGAGAAATAAATTTTGAGAATTTTCACCTTCTTCGTTGCTGAAATTTGAATGAGAGGTATCTCTTTTCTTTTAAAAGTAATGAATTTCAAGGTGATCATCTTTATTACAATAGGTGCAGCGAAAATGACCTCTGCCAGAACTATTGCTTCTTCCTCTACCTCTACCACCTCTACCTCTGACTCTTTTATGACCTCTACCTCCTTTGAATGATGATGAATACAAATCATTTCTTACAATGGATGACTGTTTCTTCTTATCATATACTACCTTCAACTTTCTTTGAAAATCTTGATTCGAAAGTTCCTCATTCTTTTTCAACTCGTCTTCATGTACTTGAAGGCTTCCAAACAGATCAACAAGGGTTAGTTGTGTTAAATTCCTTGATTATTTTATAGAAATAGTGACACAATAAAACTTCTTAAAAAGAATTCTTAACACTTTTTCTATAGTCCTTCTATCTTCAAGCGTTTCACCATGAGCATGAATAGCATTAACGATATTTTTAACTCTAGTAATAAAACATTCAACAATTTCATTTTCTTTCATAGAAAGAGATTCAAAATCTCTTCTCAACATTTGAAGTTTGATAAATTTTACCTTTACAGAGCCCTTGGATACCTTATCCAAGGTTTCCAAAGCATCATGGGACATTCCACATTCTGCAATCTTTGGAAAAATTGAAATATCAACTCTTGTTTGAAGAATAAACAGAGCCTTAGCATCCTTTTCCATATTCTCCTTCAATTCTGTCTTCTGATCAACTGATAATGCATTATAAGTAGCTTGATCAGCTCACTCTATGTACCCTGCAGAAACAAGCATCCATAAATCTTGTGAGATGAGAAAATTTCTTATCTTCACACTCCAATACTCAAAATTTTCCCCATAGAAAAGCGAAATTTGATATTGGATTGAGTGGGCCATTGTCTCCCTCTTCTGGCTGCAAACAACCACAAACAAATGCTCTGATACCAAATGAAGAATTTGGTAAAATGGATTTAAGTGCTCACTAAGGAGTCATGCCTAGAAAATACAGATTCAAGAAAAATAAACTCTATTTGAAAAAGTGATTAGTGGTTATCAGTTATAGCTTATGAGAAACAAAAAAAACACAGATATCATGTTCAGGTTATCACTGTCATAAATTTTTATTCCAAACAGTAAAAAGGGTAAAAAGTACCTTTATTACAAAATAATGAAAAAAAAGAGTATCTTTGTTTTCACACACATAAATTTTAGACTATAGTCTCTATCACAATGCACAAGCAACAAAGCTTTATCACTAACAATACTCACTAAAAAAAATTGCCCTAAATAGGAAATTACATTCTCTATAAATCGAGCTTGATGGGCTTTAATTCAGAAAATACAAATGGAAATGTGGATATTAGGAGGAGAAACATGGCGATTCCAAAAGAGGCCAACTTATTAGCTCTAGCTGTCACAGACATGTCAAAAACTCAAGCACTAGTTCCTTCAGACAAATCTAGGATTTTGTAGGTATTGCACAGGAAATGATACACTCTATTAAGTCCAGGGGGAAGAAGGCTTGCTTAATGAAGATTTATCTACCGAAGGCCTATGATTGTATAGAATGGGATTTTTTGAAAATTATACTGATCAAAACAGACATGTCAAGGTCACTTATCATATGGATCATGGTATGTTTACAATCTACCAAATTTGCAGTCATCATTAACTGATTACCGATTCATTTTTTTAATGCACAGAGAGGTCTTAGTTAAGGTTCTGCCCTTTCTCCTTTACTATTCTTGCTAGTTATATATTGTTTAAGTTGGATGATGAGAGCCATTAAAGAAAACAAGGATATTATTGGGATTAATATTTCCAAAAAAATATATTTCACTCATATGTTGTTCGTAGATGAATTGCTCTTTGGAGGAGTGGACTCGATACATGAATGGGGTAAAATATTCAAGATTCTTAAGGGTTTCAACTCATCATCAGATTTTCATATGAATGGTTCAAAATCATTATTGTTATATGCAGACATAGAAATTGAAGTGATGACACAGATTAGGACATTATTTGGGATAGAGATACAACATATCAAAGAAGGTTTTAAATATCTAGGATACTTTATACTTCACTAAGGATTCTGGTTTAAGAAGAAATTGGAAGGTTGAAATGGAAGATGGTTATCCATAGGTGGTAGATTGATAATGATGAAGGTGATACTTCATAACTTAGCAAATTTTTGGATACATATGCACATTATGCCTAAGAATATCATTCACAAAATGGAGTCCATCATGGGATGGTTTCTATGAGAAAGGTTACAAGCCAAAGATAAATTCCACTTGACGAAATTGGAGGTGATTGAGAAACCGATAGAGGAAGGAGGTTGAGACATAGTACACATTTCCAATTTCAACAAAGAATTTGTCATTAAAAATTTATGAAGGGAAATATTAAGCAATGGTTTATGGGCAATTTATATGAAATAAAAATATATGTTTTGTAATTGTATGACGACTTGGGCGACTCTAGTACCAGATACAAGCATTCAAATCTAATATATTGAGTGGCATGATGAAAGTATTACCACACTTGCTTGTTTACACCCGATGGGAGATAGGAGATGGGTCCAAGATTATCATAGGTTTGGATGCGATGGTTGGAAGGATGGAAGGTTACACTTTATCGGTTCCACTTTTGCAACACATACATGATAAGGGAATACATTATATAAAACATATACAAAGTATACAGACAGGGAAATTTTTTGGAAAAAAATGGAGTTTTGCTATCGAACTAGAAATATCAGAAGGCCTCACACAAGAATGGGAAAAATACAAAAAAAAAAATATAAGCAGGCATCAGGACCAATGAACAACAAGATAAATTGATTTGGTATGGTAAGACTAAGACAAAAGCTCCAATGGTAAAAGAGATATATAAGAATTTATCTCCGAAACCACTAGAATAGAATAATAATAAGTGGATTCGGGGCATCTGAAAGTGGGATATATGGCTAAAGATGATTTTTATTTTATTTTTTATTTATTTATTTATTTATTTTTCTGGTTGGCGCTGAATGACAAAATACTAACCTGGAACATGTTTGAGTAAAATAGTATGATCGGTCTTGGTATCTGCGTTCTTTATATGAATTGTTTTCAAACTTCAGAGCACCTACTATTTAAATGTCAATATGCAATGGAGGTATGGCCCGAAACTCTATAATTATTAAGAATAAACCCGATACAGTGTAGTGGTAATCTGTCTAATTTCATCGAGAGATGGTTTCTAACAAAAAAATAAATACATAAGGCTCTCCCTTTCTTCGTACTATGGACTATTTGGGGTATAAGGAATGTGAAAAATATTAACAAAATATGGGTAAGCCTTAGAGCGACATATACAAGATAATAAAAACTTACGAGGAAATGGGGCCGAAACACAGATACAAAGGAAGAAGGCAAACATAGCACAAAGAGATATGGAAATTTTATCCAATAGGATTCTTTGACGGTGCTTGTAAAGAGAAACACATCTGGCGGTCATTGGCATCAACTCTGATATTTTTTTCATTTTTTTTTCATTTTTTCATTTCTAGTGGGAAGGAGGCAAGAGGCAAGAGATCTAATAGCACAGCTGAATTTATAGCATTATGGGGAGTACTAATAGCAGCGAAATGGCTCATGATGGACTATATTCAAATCTACGGTGACACAAAGGGAATTAAAGGGAATTATAGATTGGGTACAAAACAACTCAAATACAACCCACACATCCTATGAAACTGGATGAGAAAGATTCAGGTCATAGTGACAATGTTCTAAGAAGTAAATTTCGATCAAATATACAGGGAACAAAATTGGATAGCTGACATGCTATCAAAAAGCGAGTTGAAGAAGCCAATAGGTAAATTTTACTTCTCTGCATTTGAACAGGGTTAGATGATTAATAGAAGAAGCATCAACTATGTATAGAGTTAACGACGGAAAGAGATTTTGACTACTCCCAAGATGGTAGCAAAACATTTTTCTTCTATTATCCATGGATGATAGGAAATAGTGGAAACACACAAACTCAGTTTTGTTTTGAGTAATCAAAAGAACATGGAAAATATGTCTTTATTTTGTTTTAAGAAAAATAGATGATAAAAAAAATAAAGAAATGACATAGAACAATTTTCAGAATAGATAGATAACATGGCAATTTTTTTCAAGCATTTCACTCAAAAGGAAAAAGAGACATATGAGAATATACTATTTTTTTAATACAAAGAAATAGGGGTCAAGGTGTTTTTCTACTGAAATTTTTTTTGTCTAATGCTTAATGGCTATTTTTTTTATTAAATTTTTTTTTCAAATAATCAAATTTTGTATGGAAACTCATAACCAATTTAATTGTCTCGCAATGGTTATTGATCTGTGTACTCAATGTGGATCCTTGTTATGTTTCGCAAACTCTTCAGTGCTCAGTAAATCTAAATGTATCTATTCCTCTTGCATTTTAAAAACTGTTTGAGTGCTTAAAGAAAAGGTCTTGATCGATCTACTTATATACTGTTCAAATGGATAAATATTGAATCAATATCATAATGTAATTTTAAAACTATAAAATTTTGAAATTTATTTTCTTCTCATTTCATTAAAATGTAATTTTGGATAGTTTGTTTACGGATCAATTTATCGATGTTTCTGGCCATCACATTTGGGTCGGGTTATTAACATATTATTTATTGATTTTTAAGATGAGCCATATGTGATGACCCAACACATTGTTAAAGAACTAAAATCAATGTTATGGACTTGAAAACAAATTCTTCACATAATACCAATAACATAAAGTTGAATGTGTAATTTATAATTATCAGTATGGATTCAGGTTTAATATAAGTGTAGAGAGATTTTAGAGATTTCAAAGGGATCAAATTTTTTTATGTGTAAAATTTTTTAATGTAAAATATAATGTGTTATTTTTCATTAAATTGTATTTTTTAATGCTAAATAAAATATATAGGACTCAATAAACATTTTAATAATATAAACTTAATTTTTTTTATGATATATACATAATTGTTTTAAAATAATATTTAATGTATAAGCAATGGACATTAAAATATTTTACATAACATGTGCATCCTCAAACGCAAACCTTTTCAGAATGTAAAATAGAATATATTATTTTTCATTATTTAAATTGTATTTTTGAATGCTAAATAAAATATATAAAACCAAATAAACATTTTAAACATATAAAATTAAATTTTTCATGATATATACATAATTATTTTAAAATGAGATATAATGTATATACAATTGACATTAAAATATTTTACATAACATGTAGATCTTTACATTTTATTAACAATATTTTTGAGTATATGTCAATATTAATTGGTATGAAAATATGTTATCAATAACCAGCTTATAAGATTTAAACATCTTAGTCAAACTATTTTTTTACTTCTAATTATTTTAAAACATACTTATTTCTATTATTATTATAGTTTACATTATGTTCACATATTTTTATTATTATTATTATTATAACTTACATTAATTTTTTATTTAAAACATAATCTTAATTTTTATTTTTATTTTAAAAAAGAATAGATAGACTAACAAACTTACACATAAAAAAAATTAACAAGGAAGATTCTATGCACATCATGATTACGAAGGAAAGGAAAAATCCACGACACATCACACAACCTTACCAGTTTCATAAATTGGAGCGACGCCATCTTTTTTAAAAGTTGGCTTCGTTTTATTGAGTGCTGTCTGATTTTAAAAAAATGGGGAAGCGAGGAAAAAATTTCTGCAGGGGCTTTATTTAAAAGTCAGCTTGCTTTTATTGACTGCTGTCAGAGGTAAAAAATTATAGGAAGCGAGGAATAAAAGAACTTAAAAGAATTTAAGTTTGAGAATAATATTTTGTTTTGACGATCTGTGTTTTAGTTTGTAATAATCCATTTCAATTTTAGATTCGAAGGAAAATTTTAATTTAAGAATTGCAGAAGCCGCTGAGATTGGAATGGTTGATAAAAGAAGGTGAAAGAATGTAAGTTTGAGAAGAATATTTTACTTCGAGGATTTGTTTTTTAGTTTGTAATAATCCATTTCAATTTTAGATTCGAAGGAAAATTTTAATTTAAGAATTGCAGAAGCCCCTGAGATTGGAATGGTGTAGGTTTTGGTTTTTTATTAGCAGAAATAAATTGTTGAGGATTTTAATGATTTCATTCGTGTATGGTTTTTGTGTTATCTAGAATAGTGTAGATTTTGCATTGGTACTGTGTATACTTGGGTTTATTTTCCAATTGCAATTTTTTTATTTTTTATTTGAGATAAGTTTGATATTAAAGTAGGGGTGTTTTATTGTGGAGAACAATTTTATTTTTTAATAAAATTGTCGGGTAGAATTATGTTTAGGGAATTTTGTAGTTTTAATAAAGTACTTTGTTAGATATAATTTAAATAATATGGAAGTAATGTAGAGGCAATAATATGGTTAATAAAAGAAGAGAAAGGATGCAATGAAGAGGTAGAGGGAAACTTGGATCTTGGTGAAATAATATAGGCATTGAGAGTTATTCAAGCTAGGTTGGAAATCATAGAAATGACTCAAAGAGGAGTAGTAATAGAAGTTGATGATGTGAGTGATGATGAATTAGAAGCTTAGGTTTCATAGAAATAAACTAAGGAAATTGGACCTCTAGATGATAGAATCATTATACCCTTGAGATATTTGAGGTGAAAACCAAAGATGGAAGTTCTCACCTATTTACAGAGTTTGAAGCCACAAGAATTAATTGACTAGCTAATAGAAATGGAGAAATTCTTATATATAGACCAAATTCAATACCTAAGGGAGTGAATTCCTTTAGTGAAATTAAAATGACATGCATCCTGTAGGTGAGATATTTTGTAGTTGGCTAGGCAAAGGAAAGTCAAAGACTAAGCCAAGGCTTATAAAATGGTGGCTAAAAATAAAGGTAAATTTATACCTATTAATCACATTTTGAATTTGCATATGAATTTGAAGAACCTTAAAGGTAGTACCTGTGGTTTGATTCGTAAAATAATATTGTATTTTTGTTTATATGATGAAAGGACAGAGGGCCTAGATAGGTAATTTCTTTGGATATTAATAGAACACATCATCAACTATACAAGGATAAATTCATAACGGGGTTATAATTCCACAAGAGAAAGGGGATAAAGGGGGCTCAAAATAATATATTATTATTAAACCCATCTTGGAATTAGTTGGGAAAGTTAATTAAATGAGCTTCTCAGGGAAGCCACATATAACATTTTAAACATGCATATTTTAATGATAACTTTTGGTTGTTCAGTATTTCTCACTCCTTTTGGCTCATGTTTTTTCCCAAAACAAAAAGATATTCATAAAGAATCATTGCTAGTTAGTGGTAAGTTTCTATAGGTTACTCCAATAAAGAAATGAATTCCTATGTGCATGAGAACAATTGGGGAGAACTATCCATAGATAATATTTCCTTGAGTTTCTAGCATTGAGATTTCCTGTGCATATGTGCATGAAAATAGTTGGAGATAACTATCTATAGTTGAGTTTCTGGCATTCAAATTTCATATCCAATAGCATTGAATAACTAGAAAGAGGTAGAGAAACATAAGAGAATACATTGCAAATAGGGGCGTACCTTTCTTTGGTTTGTGTAAGGCCCAGGGGGAAAGAAAACTAGTGAATCAATATTATTGTGTAAGTGAGAAATAATGAACCTACTAGAATGATAGTTGGGCTCATGTCTGATATTTATAGTTAGCCTAGGAACTCATATTTTTGTATTCATAATGTTAGGGTCCTATAATTTTTAAAGGGTCACTTGATTATAACTGATGAATACTATATTAGAGATGTTGTGAAATAATATTTCATCTTGAAAATTATTTCCAAAAAGGGTTCAAAGGGTAAAAAAGGGTTGATTTTACATGAAAGTCTCAATAATTCATTTTATCCTAAGTTTGAGAAATATTATGAGATATGCACCATTAGCCTAAGTTTGGGATCAAAATACTTTTATCCTATGTTTGAGCTATAATGTTTTTTATACAAAGTTTCTGAATATGTAATAAATGTTCCAATCGACAAAGGATAATGTCACTTTTGATTAATTCACTCAATTTTTCCAATCGCTTGGTCATCAAGCCGCCATATCAATGGTTTACAAAAATTTTAGCCCCCTGCCCCCCCCCCCCTTGCTATCCTACCTCTACTAGCAGGGGGGCGGGGGTACGAAAAGGTGGTTTCATTATTGCGATACCCACCTAGCATGTCAATCCCATAGTGTTTCGCACCCCCCCCCCCCCCCCCCACTCACAAACGATAAACCACCTTTACCCCCCTCTGAAATCTGCCTAACCTCCCTCCTTTACCACCATCTTTCCCACGTACCTCCCTCCACTCCCCTACTACCACGTATCTCTTCCCACCTGTTCCAGCTCTCACCTAATGTTCCATTCCCCATGCCTCCATTCATTCATCAACTAACACCTGGCATAGACCATAATCCATTTAAATGCATTCAGGAGATAACCATTCGAAATCTCAACAGACCCGCATCCCTAACAGAAATTACCCTTTAACCATAACAAAAAAACTTTCACCACCATTTTCGTTCCTTGTTCTTGTAAATAGCTCACCCTTCCTTCATCGCCAAAGATCTGCCATTGCAATCAATGCATAAATAAAATTGGTTGAGTTAGTTAACAAGATTAATGATATCATTGGGCCATCCATTTTAGGGGCAGCTCAACAATCCATTCCAAATGGCTGACATGGTTAAAATAAATTACCATTTTTACCACCTCACCAACACACAACTCATCCTCAAATTTCGAATATCAGAGCCTAAATTGTACAAAGACAGTTTTCCACGTAATCATGGCTATTGCAACCTTAGACAAAGTTGTTTGGTTCGATAAGCATTATTAGTATGAGTTATTTAAAGTTTGTTGATGAATTAATAATGATAGAGTCCTTTTAGGTTACAAACTCTTTCCAATAGAATTATCTCTAATTTATCTCAATGTAATGAATTCCTTTTGGGATTAGAACTCCATATCAGTTTTGAGAGTCTAGCCCAGGTGGCAGTACTATGTAAAAGGGTTTTCACTCTATAAATAGGGAAGTTTTAGAGTTAGAGAAAGTTGATAGATGTAAGGTCTTAAGCTACTATCGTAATATTTTTCTCAGTTAATAGAGATTTGCATAATACCTTTCTTTCAGATATGAGATTATGTTCGAGTTCTTATGCATTTGTGTCCTTTGTATTTTTAATGCTATCTTAGCTTACTCTTACATAATTACTTGGAATTCATAGATTATTATGCTCCAACTTCTTTTATGTATCCCGTTTTATGTCAGAATTATTTTTATAAGAACTCATGTGCCTCAGCTTCCATGAATGAAATTTTTGTGTAATTGAATTCCCATTCTGCTTCCATGGCCAATGGTAGCCCTCACACACCTTTCACCTACAAAAAATTATCCAAAAAAAAAAATCTGAGAGTTATCCATCTTAGTTTTAAAGCTTTTTTATTGAATATCATATCTTTTCTTGAGAGAGCCCTCTCTGGTTGTAAGGGCTAACTTCCAACCCTAAGTGGTTTGAAATAGTTAAACAGAATTGATTGTTGAGCATCCCATTTAGTCCCAGTTTGGTGATAATATTTTGGTGCATCTTCCGGGAGCCTGAAGCTACATTTTTCCTGAAAATTTGTGCTCAATCAAATCTACTGAACTCTTGAAGGTAACAGGAGGTCAGAAATATTTGAGGCTGCATTCTACCTTGGTGACTCCACTGATCTTTTCATCTTAAAGGTGGCTTCTAAGAAGATTCATACAATGAAAAATCCTGACCCTAATCCACCGGAGATATGTTGGGTATGTGTTATATTCTTTCCATGACTAGCCCCACGCGTTGTACGTTGCGCTGGGCACAGCAGGGGGGTCACAAGGGAGGAGGCAACCCCCACTGTTGGGGTCCGGGGCAGCACCCCGGCGAAAATTGTTTTGGTTTGAGGACCCACTCATAGGCGGACCCACCCATGTTTTGTGCATGATTTTGCACATGGTTTTGGGGTATGATGGTTTTCGGCCCCTAGTATTTTGTAGATCCGGTCAAGGGAACTACGGTTATGTTCTAATCCAGGGTTAATGGATTGGAGTTTATGTATGCTTAGACATATATATGTTGTAACACTAAAAGGAATATAATTAAAAATTAAGCTGGTCGTCCTGATTTGGGATCTAGGGGAAAATCTATGTGTTTATCTGTTTTATGTTTTATGCTCTCGCTATTGTTTATTTTCTGTTATAAGATTCGTGTGTATATAATTTCTGTTCAGGATTAAAACCTAAAAGATAGTTGATAATATAGAAAGAATTCTCAAAGGTATTGGAAGCTCATCAAAATTAGGTAATTTATATCTTTCAAGAGTTTCATCTTTTCCCTCTGAGGTTGTTTGAAGTTTTGAAGACAAGAAGTTTGATGAAAACATAGAAGAAGTTATTTTTAAATCTAAATTTGAGAATGAATGGACTAAAATTATATTAGACCTACAAATATTAGGAATTGATACATCATATCTTGTGTCAAAAGAAGAAAAACAAGCGTTTTGGGAAACTGTCACATCAGAATTTTCACGATCATGCACATTCATAAAAACTAAATAGAGCAGAATGAGAGGTTTACCCGTTGGTCCTACGTTTGAAGTAGATCCACGTGGAGTTCAAATTCCCTGCAACCGTCCTTCCTCCTTAACCTGAAATACAAGAAGAAACCAGCACAAAGGACAAGTTGTACAACATATTTCTACTCTATATGTTAGTGAGATTCATATAAAACATTAAATAAATCATAATGGATGCTTGTATAACAAATATTCTTCATACATTAAAGCATACACTAACACGTTTATTTCGGGAACAGCATGATACTTCTGTATTATAAATAGTACGTACAAAAGTAATCGTGGAGAGATCACCCGATCCTTCCAAGGCCTTCGCAGACCGTCGTCCGGATCCGTCCAGCCCTTGCCTCGCTAAGACTCCTTCCAAACTGGTGCATACGAGATAACATATAAAAGGATGTGTATCTCAAGGAAACAAGGGTTTCCTATAATGAACTGGGAAAGTGCAGGAGGCACGGGGAATCAGACTTGGATAGGGAATACCAACAGAGTATAATATCAATACTTTCTCTCTCTCCCTTAGGCCATACACATGAGGGCTTTTGATAGTCCCTCCAAGTAGTTTCAGCAGTTGGAAACAGTTGGCCACGGGCTGGGGTGGTTGAACTACCTGAGTAACCATCAACCCAGCGCGAAATTAGGGATTTTTTATATATTTTTTAATCATTTTAATGGCATACGCGGAAAAGTCTAGCTGTACTCACGTATACACGCGGAAAAACATGGGCATAGTCGCGTATGGAGGATTTTACACTGTTTTTAAGTGAATTTGTCCAAGTCTGTAGGAATGGGTGCCCAAAAAGCCATGTAGCAATCATGAATCATGTCAAGGTGAGAAATGATGCTATAACATATGCCCCCTAATATATGAGGTCAGAAGGGGTACATGATGGCCGAAATGTATTATGCACATAGAAAGAACTTCGCAAGGACAAGAGAGGACTTCACCAGATTTCAGCCTGCAAAAAACCAATGAAAGAAACCAGAGAGTCAACTCATGCTGAGGCGGGCATACCCATGCTCAGTCAAAAATACATCATATGGAAAGTACTGAATGGATCCAATATGTATACAAGTATAGCTGAACTGAAAGTACACAATGAATCATCTGAGCATGGCCTGGAAGTGTAAGTCTGAGTCAATGTCCAAGTATCACATATAGAAAGCCGATCAAAGATGGTGCAACTGGATGTCTGATCATATAAGTAACTGAATCTCCAAGTACCGGATCATAAGAGGTGGATCAAACGGTACAATCACGCAACTCGGGGACCAACATATAAGATGCTGCTGTGCTGAACTGCAACATATAAGGGTGGACGGCAACACTGGCAGAAACTGAAAGGACTGTCAACAGTGAACCGAGAAATGCCGATACAACCCGAGGTCTTCACCGATCACAACGGCACAATTCTACACAATGGGAATAAATGAGCTGAAGTCGACCATGTGAGAAATCATTGGATTACCGGGCAATGATGTTTCCCGTTAACCAACGCGAGACAACCCACCGATAATGATAATGAGTGTCAAGGTGCCCCAGTACAATCTGACAAGTGTGAATGAATGATTTGAAGTCGAACACTTGAAAGAATCTACCAATCAGGAGGCAATGATGAATCCCCACTGTCGATAGCGAAGAGTCTGCCACTGATGACTGCAAACCCTAAGGTACTGACAAAAGACTCTAGATCTTGTTCCCAGAGCAATGAGTCGAAGTCGATGGGAAAAGATCTGCTGGAAGGAAGGCATTAAGGCATCCCACATCAGTCCAGCGCGAGTGTAACCCGCAGGCCAAGATTTGGAAGGAATCGGACGAAGGAGGGTGATGGAACCAAAACCGAAGTACGTTTCCGACGTGCACAAGATGAAGCTAGCGCACGGAAGAAACCCTCTGAACCAACCAATAATGAAAGCTGACACAGAGGCTAGAAATCCACCGATAGGGTCAAATGGAAATCCAGGTACTGCACGAATCCCAAGTGTGATAATGTGTGCTGACGTCGAACACAGGGGAAACCACTCAGTCAAAGACCCATGATGATGATCAAATGCCGAGCACGAGGTCACCTATCAATGATGGAAATAGGCCCAAGGTGCGGCTCTAGGTTTGCTCTCAGAGCAATGTGTCGTAGTCGATAAGAGACAAACCCGCCGGCAAGAAGTCAATGGGGACCTTCTCAAACCAGCACGAGCAGAAGATCAAAACATCCGATGTGATAGAACATGATACTGACAAGACCGGGAAGGCCGACTGAATAATGAGTCAAGAGACACCGCAGAATGGCCGACTCAGGCTAGACTTCCCTTGAACAAAAGCACGACTCTGTGATGACCATGGCAGTAAAAAGTGACACTGTATAAGTCTGTCTTGCAAGAGGCAAAACAAACTCTCCATATGATTGGAAGAGATAACCAACCGGGGGAGAACTGACAAGTGAAACATGGTAAAGGCTGAACCTAGGTCAAACTAGAACCATCCCAAATGAAGGAAATATATATAAGTATATGTGCTTTGTTCAAGGGCGACAAACTGACTCTGTACTGCCATCAAAATAATGAAGATACATCCCGTTCCTGCTCTTTTTTGTTATATTTAATTTTTTTGTCTTTTTCATATAATAAGCCTGAAAAATAATAAAAGAATGCTATGGTACAATGGATAGAACGAGTATCAAGAAAGCAGATGCACTAGTTCCGGGGATTGGAACAATCCTATGCTCAATGCAAGGTGGCGAAAACTGGTCAGTGATACTCAGAGGAACGTTCCATCCATGGGTATAAAGGTGTCAAGTCGTGATAGCTAAGTGCATGCAATGGTTAACTTGTAAAGAAAGTCAAGGTCAAAAGTTGGCTTAAACATCGAGTCCAAATGAAGCCGGCTAAAGGCCAGGATAAACAAGTAGCCAATATGCAATGCAGTAATACAACTTAACGACACCATGGAGCCTCTAGGGTATAAGCCAGAAAAATGATAAGTGATGAAGGAGAAGAATGAAGCTTCAACACAGAAGACATGGCGGGACTAAAGAGGACTCCCGAGCCTACATAAAAAGCAGCATGGGCAACAAGTGATAGCGAGGAACTAACTAGGAAGCCCATGTAAAGGAAGGCTCTACCATCAAGTCATGATTGAAAATCGGCGAGTGAAATGGGTGTAATGCTCATGACCTGATGGGATCGACCCTAAGGCAAGTGATCAGTATGGAGGCTAGAATGCAAGATGCAACGGAAAGTGATTCCCTAACCTATATGCCAGTGAAGATCATATACCTGCCGTGAAGAGCCGGAAATCATGGATCAAAAACCGGAAAAAATCTCAAAATCGTCAAAATGTACCTGAAAACATACCAAACTGGGCACTTCCAAGCAATCAAGTTATACAGCATAAGATAGATCGAAAAAATAAGCATAAAGAAATTTTTGCGAAAATTTTCAATTTTTAGCCATAAATACACAAATTACCTCTCATTTGGTTCATTATTGCATAGCTGATTTGGAAAAAGAGCTCTGGAGCTAAAAACTTGTTTCGTCAAATCAGGAACAACCGACCGTTGGAATTCAGCGAAACTTCAGGTAGGCTCCTTAATCATCCTGTTTATTCATTTTGTCCGTTTGAAAATTAAAATTAAGTGATTTTTTGCCTGGAAACCCTTCTTAAAAAATGCGTATCTGCGCATACGCGGGTTCAATGAAGGCAAGCCGCGTATACACGCGACTGTGCACAGGAAAAGTCGCGTATGCGCAAGTCCGTAACCCAAAAAAGTGTTTCTAATGCAAATTTTGATGAAATTTCTCAGGATGACCATCTCATGGAGGGAACGTGAGCATAGCGCAATAGACCAAGAGGTCATGCAGGATCGCGCAGCACAAAATTTCCTCCGAAACTGTGGATTGTTCAAATTCTTTAAAATGCCCAATATGAAAAGTAATGTGCGATTGCTTGAAATGCTCGTAAATTACCGGGAACCAGATCAGGATTGCTTCATAATTGATCAGATGCCACTACGCATAGAAGTGGAGGATATATACTTCATCACTGGACTCTCCAGGAGGGGAGATCCAGTGGACTTGCACGGAAAGCCCCTGGGAGGGTTGACTGTGGAAGACTATGTCCAAATATATTGCGTAGATAATTCCAAGAAGGTTGGAACACAGATTGCTATCAGAGATATCAGGGATTTGCACATAAAGATCCTCCTGTTCACCATCGGCAGAGTGGCAGGATCTGCCTCACTACACCAGGCGTCCAGGACGCACATGAGCATAGCTGTAGAGTGCTTAATTCATGTGTATGATTGGTGCACAGCCCTGCTACTGAATATGAAACAACAGCTGACCTCCATTCGCCAAACAAAGACAAAACACTTTGGCTATGGGACCATTTTGACAACATTCTTCTTCGAGAGAGTTCCAGCCTTGAGACCCAGAGTCATCTCGACTATCAGCAGCCCGCGGGACCCAAGAATTGCCCGTTGGGCAGACATGATGAAGAGACTGGGGGGTAGCGAGGTACCCCGAACCACTTGGGACGATGAGTTCTTCCTGTGGTGGAGAGAACAGATCATCGCAGTGGACGACTATCCCTATGCCGGGATGGATTTCCGAGGAGATCCAGATCTAGTACTTCCACCCGGAGCAGCATGGGGAGCAGTCAGTAAGTTTTGCAAATTTTTTTAACTTATATGATTTTTTTGGATTTTTCAAATATGTATGAAAAATGAAAAACAAGCATGTTTTTGGATTGGATTCTTAATGACTGACAATTAAAAAATGATCATGTTTCAGATGTTGGACCAGTTCGTCCTGAGGGCCTAGCACGTCACAAGCGCCGCAGAGGTGAGGCGGAGACAGCGGATTCTGACAGGACACTTCAGGCCGTACAGAGAAACTTGGAGGGACTGACCCGCCAAATCCCTCTGGCTGCCGTGGAGGACTTGCCAGAAGCCGTCCAGAGACGGGTTGTAGGAGTACCCCGGGACTGGGTTAGACTGTTCCGCCGTGTGGCCACTGCAGTGATGTTCTATAGGAACACAACTTCTGGGCAAGGTCCTCAGGAGTAGACAGATTTTATATATTAGATGACTGTATATTCTTTTTTGAGACTGAACATGATGGGGCATAAGCCCAAGTTTTGTACGGCATTTATGGATCCAAATTTTGTAAAGTTTTTTGACACTCCGATGATATATACAACGATATTTGATGTGATGTGATAAATATATCAAATGTATGATGTTTTTGATGATTAAAATTTATTGTATTGAATGATTAATATGCCAATCTAAAGCTTGATTAGCCAATGACTCAGCAAACCAATTGTCAGCTCGAGGAATATGAATGAATGTTAAAAATTGAAATGACCTTTGTAACAAACGTACCCTCAAGAACAATCGTAATAAAATTGGATCTCGTACCCGATAAGTGTTGTTCAACTGCGACACCACCAGCTGGGAGTCGAAGAAAACTACCAACGAATCAACACCCAAGGATATTGCCTCCGAGAGTAGATGAATTACTGCAGTGTATTCTGCTACGTTATTGGAAGCAGGACCAATGCAGACCCCTCTTGATACCAACAGCTGACCGGAAGGATAATGAAGCACCCAAGCCGCGGAAGCTAAGTTCCGGTTGTGTCTACTAGCACCATCGGCGAAACCAAAATGACTCATGACATCAACACAACCTGCCAAAGCAGATCAAAAACATCACCATCTCATCAAAAATCGAAAATCAAACAGATATGTACAAAGCAAAAAACTACTATATACAAAGAAAAATGCTAGGCCAAAGCCTAGGCATAATACTTCTTCAAATAGAGCCCATTTCGGGGCTCCGGAAACTCGTTCCCTTCGAAGTCAACCAAGGTATACGCTCCTTTCTTAAGGACTTTTTTAACGATATAGGGGCCATACCACATCGACTTAAACTTTCCTGCCCCCAAGGCATCTTTTTCTTGGGCATAGACCAAAACAAGGTCACCTTCGGAAAAGATCCTAGGCTTAACTGCCTTATCGTACTGAACTTTGACTCTGTTTTTATGCGCTTCGTTCAACGTGGCGGCATCTCGACGCTGCTCATCAAGATGTTCCAGATGAAGAAGCCGCTCTGCCAGACTAGAAGTGTCAGGAAGAAGCTCAACAGCCAGTTTAAGGGAAGGAATCTCGCATTCAATGGGAAATACGGACTCCACCCCGTGGACTAACTGAAACGGAGTAAAGCCAGTTGCAGTTTTAACTGACGTCCTGTATGCCCAGAGTGCAGGATATAGCATAATGTGCCAGTTGGATCTATGTTTATCAATTGTCCGTTGAAGAATTGTCTTCAAGGATTTATTCACGGCTTCCACTTGCCCATTGGCCCGAGGATAATATGGAGATGAATGCTCCTGCCGGAAACCCAATTTGAGAGCCAACTCAGCCATCATACTATTCTGAAAGTGACTGCCATGGTCAGTGACAATCTCTCTAGGTATACCGAAATGAGCGATAACTTGGTTGAAGAAGAAAAGAGCTGCAGTCTCACCATCGTTCCCAAAAGTAGGCATAGCCTCAACCCACTTCGTAAAGTAGTCTACTGCTACGATAATGTACTTGTGACCTTTTGCCGAAGGCGGGTTACAAGTAGTATAATCCATACCCCACTTTGTAAAGGGTCCGACAGTAACGACTGGAAAAAGCGGAGCTGGATGAGCGCGCATTTTTTGAGTATACACTTGACAAGGATGACACTTCTTGACCGATTCAATACAATCTTTGAAAATCGAGGGCCAGAAGTAGCCAGCACGCAAAATCTTTTGGGCTGTAGCAAGCCCCGATAAATGACCCCCACAAGCTCCACCGTGAGAATCATTGAGCACAGCCTCAGCTTCTTCGAAAGTTAAGCAGCGTCTTAGGATTGAATCAACCCCTCGACGGTACAAAGCATCACCAATAATCAGATAACTTTTAGCTAAGTGACGCAGCCTACGACGCTCATCTTTCGAAAAAGAAGAGGGAAACTTCGCAGTCTGGAGATACACAATGATATCCCCATACCAAGGATCTTGTGGAGAGATTAAAAACAAGTGTTCGTCCGGAAAGGACTCATCATAGATCATCTCCTCACCACAAGGAAACTCGGAGATCAATTCCGCAAAGACTAATGACTTCTTGGATTTGGCAGACATGAACTCTAGATCGAATTCCTGTAATATCACAATCCATCTATTATATTTGCCCCCAATCACCCGCCTGCTGAGGACAAACTGAAATGGATTGGCAGCTGCCAAGACATAAGTTTTGCGAAGAATAATGTAATGCCGGAGTCGCTGCACAGCATGGACTGCTGCTAAGGCTAATTTTTCTATCGGGGTGTATCGCAGTTCAGGTCCTACCAGTCCTCGACTAAGGTAGTAAATAACATGCTCAACCAGAGCATCATCCTCCTGAACCAGAACCATACCAATGGTAGATTCTGCTGTAGCCAGATACAAAAGGAAATCTCTGCTATAATCGGGTGGACTCAGCAAAGGAGCAGAGGTCAATGCCTTTTTCAAGGCATCGAATGAGCGTTGAGCGTAGTCGTCCCAAAGAAAAGGAACTCCTTTCTTCAACAGTCTCATATATCCTTTTGTAATCTCAGCATAGGTAACGATAAACCTCCGAAGAAAATTAGACTTCCCTTGGAGACTTTGAAGCTGACGGATTGAAGACGGGGGAGGCAACCGAAGTATTGCCTCAACTTTGAAGGGATCTACCCTTATCCCTTCCCTAGACATGATAAATCCCAACAGCCGACCGGATGTTACCGCGAAAACGCACTTGTTCGGATTCAAACGAATTTTATAAAAACGACATCTTTCAAATATTTGTCGGAGGTGTCCTGGATGATCCATCCTCTTTCGAGAATGAGCAGCTAGATCATCTAAGTATGCCTCGATGATTTTCTTGATGTCGTGGAAGGCGTAAGACATGGCCCGCTGAAAAGTAGCTCCAGCATTTTTAAGACCAAAAGGCATTTTGTTATATGCAAACGTACCCCAGGGACAAATAAATGCGGTCTTATGTTGATCTTCTGGACGGATAGTAATTTGATTATAACCAGAGAAACCGTCCATGAAGGAGAAAATCTCGTTACCGGCACACTCGTCAATAATCTGATCAATGAAGGGTGTGGGGTAATTATCTTTAGGACACGCCTTATTCAGGTCTCTGAAATCGATGCACACTCGAATCATTCCTTGCTTTTTATCAACCGGAACGGGGTTTGAAACCCATTCAGTCAGAGGAACTGGGAAAATGAATCCCGCCTTAAGCAGCTTTTCAACTTCAGCTTTGATAGCTGCTGCCTTCCTAGGATTAACCTGACGAAGTTTTTGCCTGACCGGCTTAGCGTTTTCATACGTCTTGATCTCATGCTGGACGATAGATGGGTCTATGCCAGGCATTTCCTCATAAGACCAAGCAAAAACATTCCTATACTCTTTGAAGAGCTCGGTATAGATTTGAACTTCTTCACGGGAACATTCAGCTCCAATGAAAACGTTCTCGATAATGTTGGGATTCCTGGAGATGTTCACCGGGATAGTCGGAGAGATCACAGCCATGTTCCCTTCAGCATAAACCTGTGCTCGTGCTAAGGGGCTCAAGACTGGGTGAACAGGTCCAGGAGACTGAGGACTTGGAAAACTAGCTTCGACTTCGCTCAAGTCAGGTAGGAAGTAAGACCGATGATGCAAGTCATCCCATGGTCTCTCTATACCTGTCATTGCTTCCAGGATGGCCTCTTCAGATGGAAGAGTGGTATCTAGACAATCCTGGGCAGAAGAAGAAGTAAGCGTCCAAGCCGGAGCCACATCACCATCCAACTCTTCCGGCGAAAGAGGAGCCGGATAAGACTCTGCAGTGTCAACAACAGACTGATATGCAATCTCAGCTGCAGAAATCGGGAATGCCATTCCACCCACTTTCCCTTCTTCTAATGTGGCAGTTGGAGAAGGTAAGGTCCAAGGGTCCGAAAAATAATGAGTTCGAAAGAACTCTCTTCGAAGGGGAGCCTTGGAGGATGAAATAGCATTAATAGACACCTTAGGAGGAGGAAGATTAAAAGAACCCATCAGGGAAGAATACATTCCAACTCCCAGATTCTCGACAGGCGCCTTGGTATTATCCAACTTAGGTACAGATGAGTCAGAAGGCGCATCCAGGTCTACAGGAGGACAGTCCAGTTGATCCACTGTGACTATCCTCCCTTCGTGGGGGAAACATACAATTCGAAATAATGAGGATGCAATGGCATCCATCTCATATATCCAGTTCCTCCCCAACAGAAGGTTGTAGTCCAAGGCTGCATCTACTACCTCAACTTCTATGTTAACGGTTTTGCCCCCAACACAGATGGGCAAAGCCGGGACAATACCATGGGGTCTGTGAGAATGACCATCGAATGCAGTAAGAATAGTGCTAGATGGAGCAGCTTTGGGAGATCCAAGTGTCTTCCAACATGCGAAAGACATCACGCAAGTAGAAGCACCCTCATCAACAACCGTGCGAAAGATGTTAGTCTTCCGATACGATGATTTAATATGGAAGGCCATATGATGAGGAAGTCTCTTCTTAAAATTCTTCATATCAAAGGTAATCAGAAGAGAATTTTTCGGATCAATAGCCCCAATGGCAGTGAGCAAAGCACTGCGCTGAGCCGGACAAGACTGGAGTACCTCTAAAGCTGACATAGCACAAGGACTCTGCGCCAGATCTTCTACAATCGAGTAGTTCTAGGCAACCCTCATGTTTGAATTAATCGTTGACCGCTTAGAAGATGCTTTCGACATCCGAGGCATAGACTCAACAGTTGGCTTCGTGATGTGAAGCGGCTCAGTAGCATCAGGAACTTCCTTAGCTTTCGAAGATTCCTCTCCGCCATAATCACGAGATCTCGTAGCGACATCCACGTGAGCACTCATCATAAAGATATTCGATGGAACTTCCCCTTCCTGAGCACCTCCAGAGGAAGCCCCAGGATTTTGGTTCGCGCCAGCAATTAATTGCTGCCCTTGGGGAAAAGGGTTTGTTAGCATAGCCTGGGAACTAGAAGAACCCTGCTGAGATAACAGGCGCTGAGCATCCTGAATTTTCGGGCAAAGGTGTGTGAGATGGTCTCCAACACAAAGCTTGCATGGAAACTTCACTTTCTTTTTCTCCTTTTGGCCCTCACCAACACGCTCGTTGGTTTTATTTGCATTGCCCTTCCCATTCTTGCCCTTCTTCTTGTTATTACGTCCCTTCTTCTTCCCATCGGATTGTTGATTTCCTTTGGGTTCGGAAGATTGGACAGCATTTATGGACAAAGATTGGGAAGGTGATGAATCAGCAGGCACAACCTGACCAGAAGGAGCAGATTGTAAAGACAACTGCTGCAATTTAGAAAGCAGGCTGGCTGCACTACTATTGACCGATCCGACAAGCCCGTCACCATGCGAACCAGGTTTGGGTTTCGATAAATCCAACTTGGAGCGAGGAGCATTGGGCAAATACTTATAAAGTACCCCAGACTGAGAATAGATCAGTTCTAACTGCTGGGCCCTAAAGATGGCCTGCTCCTCGGAGTATACCCCTGATAGGGATACATCCTTTGAAATGTCTGACTGAAGTGATTTCAAAAACCACTCGAGAAGGAACTCACCTGGAATATGGGCTTTGATAAGCCTCTTCCTTCTCCTCCATTCCTGAATATGATCAGAAATGTGAGTTGCCTCATCCCGCTTAAAATTAGCCAGGAGTTCGGTCCCAGCCTCATATCTGACAGGCAACTGGAAATGGTTAAGAAAAGTGACAGCCAGTTCTCCAAATGTGGCGAAACTGCCCCCAGTGAGCTCTATATACCACTTTGCGGCGTTTCCAGTTAAGGTGCGCTGAAATAATCTCAATCTAATCGAGTCGTCGATCAGAGAGTTTGAAGAGCACCATAAGTGGAAAGTGGTGATGTGATCTACCGGATCTTCACCATTCTTGCCTTCAAACTTAGGAATGTCTGAAGGAAGTTTGGTTGGAACCGGAGGCCACCCCGGACTGTATCGAATCGGGTCATTAGTTAACTTCGACAAGTCTGGCAAGTTTAACGTTGCCAGAAATGGTAATCGAGGCGGAGCCTGGGAATTCCATCCTTGATAGGATGGATTTCCAACATTCTGAAAAGAATAGCCTGGATTTGATGAGGCACCAGGCTGCCAGAAAGGACCCGTAGAAAACGGAGAAGAACCTCCTCCCCATGCCGAGTTACCAAGACCCAGACTAGTTCCCCCCGCTGAAGTATTGACTGAAGATGTAAGCCCCTGGTAGGGGTTCCATGCATTAGATAGAGGAGAAAAAGACCGATAAGCACTCGATGCAGGGAAAGAAGCATTCCCTGGATGACTCGCGATGAACTGATTCCCTGCCCCCGACGTTGCAAACATAGGATTCCATCCTGTAAAATAAGCCGAACTTGGCCCCTGAGCCCAAGGATTAAAACTTTGGGTCTGGGACGTAAAAGGAAACGACCCTAAAGAAGGATTGGGACTAGGAATATGCCCAAACTCCAAAGGGGAAACCTGGAACGAAGTCGATCCACTAGCCACAAGCTGTGGACATGGGCGGAGATCCCAGCCATCTATGGTGAAGGAAAAAGAGGAGCTGAAAGGTCGGGACATCCCCCAAACTGCAGGACCATCTTGAGAAGCATATGCCGGGGTGAACCGAGGCCAAACATAGCAAGAAGCACTCGAAGATGCAGCAAGAGTGCCCCCCGCCCTCATTGCATAGGTCCGAATGCCCTAAAGACTCACTCACGGTAGAAGCCGCGTTCCCAGTCGTGGCCATCGAAAGATAAGAAAGATATGGAAGATCCGGCGGTCTCTCAGACTCCGGTCCGACGTACTCTATAACAAACGGATGATCAAGAGGAAGAGGAGATGGACTTGTAGCTGCAGGCTCAGGTATATCTTCTATCTGAAAATCTTCCTCCTGAGGAAACAATACCCTCGAGGTGAGCGAAACGCTCCTCTCGGAACCGACACCGGAATCAGCTAAGAAACCTTCAGACCTTAGTGGAGGATCTCTCTCCACAGCGTCAGACTCTACAGGGTGAAAACCACCTGCTAGATCGCTCCTACGCCTTCTCGAAGAAGGCTCTGCACTCTCGGGAGATAACCCCCGGACTCTCCTCGAACGTCGAGGCGCTTGATCAGCCACTTTTACACATTTATTATATTAGACTCAAGAAAAGTGAAAAGCTAGGCAAGCTAGGAGCAAAGAGCACTCACTAAAATCAAAACCCTGAGAAACAGCAAGCAAACAGCCTCCAAGTATTTCCGCTCCGGGTGATGAGGACCGGACACCAAAATACAGGAAAGCGAAGTATAGGGCCTTCCGAAAGCAGTCTGGGATGATTAGGGCCCAAAACAACTAGCGAAGGTATCAGAAACAGTTACGCCAACCTCCTAACGATAGCCTTTGCCGGCTCAAGCACCCAAGCTTCGCAAGGGCACCCCCTAGAAGTACTGTTGAAAGTGATGCGACGTCTGCCTGTGCAAAATACGTACCTTCGTTCGTCACATTGTGAAACTTAGAACAAAGATCGTACACCAATCCGTATCGTAAGTCGGGCGACCCGTTTTTGGGCCGATTCATCAACGGGAGGGGGGCATCTCTCTTTCAACCTTCATCGCTCGCGCTTAACTCTCGATGAGAGTTTGCACCACCCTTGCCAGGGTTGGATTTTGCTCAATTAATCAACTTCTATGTTTGTTTGAGCGGCCTTGGAGAGTTAACTCTCCACTCACCTATTCCAAGGCCCTACAACCTAGCTAGTTGGTGATTGACACTTAATAAAACTTGCTAGTTGATTTTAGATTAAATCGCTTATTTTAAGGGCTATTGTATTAAGTCACAAGGATATGGAGTTGAAACCAATGATGTTCTGACGCGAAAGAAATTAATAAAAACCTGACTACATGCACATGCAGTTCTTTGTCTTTCGATGAAGAGCAATTTCTATATAAGTTCTACGAGACTAAAAAATGTATTTTTCTTTTCGAATTACAAACTCACACTCACAAAAACTAAGAAGCTAACTAAATGATTCAATGCACCTAATGCAAATGACCACTAGCATGTAAATTCTAAGATGCAAAAATTCCCTTGAAACAAGGTGAAATTTCCCAAAAAGCTCCTTCAGTTTTAACTCATCTTTTGTTGTCCAGGAAGCCAATTCTTGAAACAAGAACTCTTAGTATAAGACAACAAAAAATACTTGACAACAAGAAAAAGAAATCAAATGACAACTTCTCCTCAAAATCAAACCAAAAACTAGAAGCAAGAAACTTCACTAAAGCTCCAAAAGATAAGGCCAAACGAAAATGAAAAACGCAACAACAAAAACAAAAACAAAACCAAATGTTTTTTGAGTTTTTGAAATGCAAAAAACAAAAAGCAAAACGAATGTTTTTGGGCTTTTTAGTTTTATAAAACAAGAGCTCAAGAAGACCAAGCACAACTATCCCAATTCAAGCCAAAACGAGACCGAATTCCAAGCACAAACTTCAACTATGCCCCCAAACCTTATAAAGCTAATGATAGCAAGGTCAATAAGAGCAACGGAAGACCAAGAACTCAGCCAAGCAGCCTAGACGAATAGTGCAAACTTGCCGCAACAAAAGACTCCAAAGAAGCAAGAAAAGTTCTTTGAAAATTGCAACAAAACCCTAGCCTATGAGACTCAAGAAAACCAATCGAAAACAAAGCAAAAAACGCAATGCAAAGCACAACACAAAGATAGGAGCGAGTCAGTGAGCAGAAGCTCTCTGTTCTGATAATGCAGAACAGCCAAGAATGCTCAGAAAGCAATCTTGGAACTCAATCCAGGAGTGCCAGCACCAACAAGAACACTCTGCCAAAAAGATTAGTTTTCGAACAAATGAAAGAGAAACAAGACTTGAAACCATCACACTCAAAGAAGACAGAGATCAAGACACAGCCTCCATGTACTAAAAGACCAAACACTTAATTCAAATTTCAAAATCTGCCTAGGTATACGCGACCTAGCAGTTATGCAACCAGCGTGTATACGCATCTGTGTATAGGGAAACTCGCGTATACGCGGGTCCTTTTACACAAACTCGCGGGTATACGCGACTGTGTGCAGACAAAAAGGCGTATACAAAGAAAGATAATGAAAAAAAAAAAAGACAAGTCTGGGAAAGACACCAAGACTTCAGACTGACTGCAAGAAAGCAAACTGGACTGTAAAAGACAGAAAAAACTGTTGGCAACCTACCAAATAAAGACCACAATTTGGTCAGAGAATCATACAATGTGATCTCGAAATGAGTCGCTACCGTTGGGACCAATACCCTAGAGGTCAAGCGATTCAAACCTTACGGCAGCAAGCATTTACTTAACGCAGACTCACACGATCATGCACATTCATAAACTAAACAGAGTTAGTAATGAGAGGCTTACCTGCTGGTCCTACGTTTGAAGTAGATCCACGTGGAGTTCAAACTCCCTGCAACCGTCCTTCCTCCTTAACCTGAAATACAAGAAGAAACCAGCACAAAGGACAAGTTGTACAGCATATTTCTACTCTATATGTTAGTGAGATTCATATAAAACATTAAACAAATCATAATGAATGCTTGTATAACAAATATTCTTCATACATTAAAGCATACACTAACACGTTTATTTCGGGAACAACATGATACTTCTGTATTATAAAAATAGTACGTACAAAAGTAAGTGGAGAGATCACCTGATCCTTCCAAGGCCTTCGCAGACCGTCGTCCGGATCCGTCCAGCCCTTGCCTCGCTAAGACTCCTTCCAAATGAGTGCATACGAGATAACATATAAAGGGATGTGTATCTCAAGGAAACAAGGGTTTCTTGAAATGAACTGGGAAAGTGCAGGAGGCACGGGGAATCGTACTCTTGGGATAGAAAACCGTCATAGCATAATACTGGTCACTTTCTTTCTCCCTTAGCCACACACAGAGTGGCTTTTATAGTCCTCTCAAGTAGTTTCGTTAGCTTGAACAATAATACGGTTTTTGTATGAACTACCCTATAACCCATGATTGTGTAAACACAAATTAGGGATTTTTACATATTTTTTAATCATTAAAATGGCATACGCGGAAAAGTCTAGCTGTACTCGCGTATACACGCGGAAAAACACGGGCATAGTCGCGTATGGAGGATTTTCCACTGTTTTTAAGTGAATTTGTCCAAGTCCGTAGGAATGGGTGCCCATAAAGCCATGAAGCAATCATGAATCATGTCAAGGTGAGAAATGATGCTATAACACGTGCTATAAGGCACGCCCCTTTATTTCAACGTAGGCAATTATGGTAACACAAGTAATGAAATGAAAACATTCACAACCTCAGCTCATGGTTTGATCATCTCTTAGGAAAGGGGATACCAAAATCTTCAAAGAGAGGGATACTCACTTTTGGCACTATCCATGGTTAAGAAATTTCTTAAAGTTTGACTTCTCCAAAAAATCATCAAAATTTGTGGCTAGATCATTTGATACAAAGAATTCAACCATTGGTTCTCTCATTCCAGCATGCTATAACAAATAATTCACCGAGGATAGGTTATAAGGTAGATTCGTTAGTTAATTGGGGAAGAAAATATCAAAATATCTTGATCCCTTATCACTAACCCCTACATTCCCTTTAAATTAGGTATATTAGCTAAGAATAATATTATATGCATACTTGGTGACCCTTATTTTGGTGAGAGAACAAGGTGAAAGAAACACGACCTAAGGTGGATTGGACCCATGTGGTTGACGTGTGCAAAAAATGTAAAGGGCAGCTAGGGCAACAAGTGCCACGGGTGTCAAAGCCTTGAGAAGGTGGAAGTGAGGTATAAATATTGGATGAAATTTAGATTTCTCTAGTTCTATTCCATTGCTATGGCTGATATTATGGGTCTAATAATTAACGTTGAGTATGCATAGGTTGCTAGCATGAAAATGCTCGTAGGACTGGTAAATTGGTCCTCCACTTTTTTTGTTGGGTGGGGATAGTTTCAAAGAGTGTAGGCTTGGAAGCTCTTTTGAACTTTGTGGGATCCTAAGGATAGTGCTTCTGATTCGTGCTGGCTGGGAGTGTCATGGTGCTGGTCAAGTCTGAGGATTTCGGTTAAATCTCTGCTCTAAAAAATATCGGTGACACTCTGGTAAGTTTGTTATTGTGGAATTTGTCTTGGAAGAGTATTTCCTTTTTCTTAGTGTCGGTAGAGTGTTTCTTGTGTTGTTTAATTCTCATGTACTAGTGTGGCACCTCTCTATGGAGATAATGTAAGCTCAGACACTTTAGGCATTAGAGCCCTAGGGGCTAGGAGGTGGTAATTTTCTGCCTGACTTGTTGTAGTGCTTCTCCTAGTGTTTACTCCCCTTTGGTTGTTGGTTGCACCCGTACCCAAAAGGGGGGGGGGGGGGGGGGGGGGGGGGGGTTGTTTTTGGAATTTGACTATGGATTTGGATGCTTGAGTTGTAAAGTTTGATAATTCTTCACGATGTGGTTCGTGACCTTGGGGTTTATTGGAGCAAGTATCATCTTCATATTGTAGTTAAGTTCGATTATTGGTGCTCTACTACTAATTTGGAGATGTTAAGGCACTGAGGTTGGGACCGAAGATGAATGGGTCCTAATGGATAGCCACCAAAAAGGTATGAATGGGTGTAGGTAGTTGAATACGAAGGGATTGCAGGCATTGTGTTGGTGGTGGAATCGACATAGGACTAGGTTCAATCGCCAGGTCTTGTAGACTAGCCACCATTCATGGAATCTACAGATATACAGATGAGACATATAATGGAGACCTTGGAGGAAATGAGGTAGTAGACACATGATGATCATAGCTAAGTCATTGCATTTATGAATGATTTGCCATAAAACTAGTGGGAAATTCTTAATAATTTGGCATCTCTATGAAAGAGAGAGAGGCACGCAAATCAGAGACTTTATGAGATGGAGGCTCACCTAACTTAGGTGGAATTTCGTTCCCATCATGACCTAGGCCCTCCTGTTGCTTCAGGTGTTTGTTGTGCATCTAATTTTCCCCATTAATATGTAATGACTATTGGGTGTATATTGATTCTCCATGTTTTATTGGACATTAGGTCTTTTTGCTTCTCAATATTATGTAAAACGTGAAAATTTCTTGTCAGATTTCATATCACTCTCGTGTCCAACAAATTTCGTCGGAGTGAGGATGGGAGAGAAATGGCATTATGTAATATTTTGATCAATTAATAAAACATTTTGGCTGACAGAAAAGGAAAAAAGAGAAAAGAAAAGAAATTCAATATCAAGAGGGGCAAAGTAATTGAACATGTACACACACACACACACACACACAAATATTTCTTCCCAGTAAGATTAATACGAGAAAGATGTGTAATTCATTAAATTATTAATAGAAAATTAATTTGTGACATTTAAAATATTCATAATAATAAAATACTTCAATGTCAGTCACAAATAAAATATATAATATACAATTTTAAGTAATATTAACTTATGTTCATAAATATATTAATAGCAAAAATAAACATTTTTATGTGGAGAGTATGAGCAAGAGATAAAATGTCTCAATGCACATGTTATGTAAAATATTTTATTGTCCATTGTGTATACATTATATATTTAAAAAAAAAAAAATAGATATAATATAAATAAATTGAAAATATAAGTTTTTCTTGTTAAAGCTTTTGAAGTGGCTCAATATCTTACATTTTGGTCAGTTTTTAAGTATTTGTTTTTGTAAATTATCCTATAAATACAAAAAATATTTTTTGGACTTACAAGTTGTGGTTATGTACTCTATATAACATTGAAAAGTACAATGTAAATAACGATACATATATAAAATTTAAACAATGAATAATTACACATTGTATGTATATAGAAAGCAAGAATCACTAAAGATGCGTTACGATCTAGCAAGGGATGAGAGGGATGTTATAAAGTGTAGCAAGAAAGGATAAATTTGACTTGGGCCTGTGTAAAATTTATTAATTCAATTTTCCACATTAACATGATGAATTAGATGGCGGTTAACTTGTGTAACATGGCCCTTGTCTACTAGTTATCTCAACAAATTTGAGTAATAGGCTAGAAGTATATTTGTGCATGTAATGAAATCTAGTTCAATTATTTTCAGTTTGACTCAGTTAACTGAGCCCAATTCCGTAGTTCAGTCAGTTGAAGGTCAGTTTAGTAGTAGGATTGTTGTTAACTGGGTGATATCTCAGTTAAACTAGTCAATCATCTAAAAATATCCGGACACGCATGGAATTGTAATTTCCTAGCTAAATTAGAGGAAAAGGAACATTGTAATCATCAATTGTATACTAGTTGAATGCTCCAGTTAGTAAATAATAATTCTTCATTCACTCAGAATGATAAAAAATTGAGCCTCCTATACTTTTTCCCAAAATATCCTAGGAAAAATCCACTAATTGTGGAGAACTCCAGTTGACTGGAATAAAATTAGGGCTGACCGTAAAAATTGGCATGCCCTTATCCGCTCCGCCAATAAAGATGTGCATTAAAATTTATGCTTAGGGTGGTGGCCACATGCGCACCCCCAACCGTTGAGAGGCTTGATAGATAGCGGAAACAATGGAATACAATATCGGAGTTTCTTTACATACATACAAAAATCAACCAACATCGGATCCCTTTTACAGGACTTTGTAATATCAAACAAATTTTCAATTGTAATACAAGGTACGTCATAGATCGAAAACAACGCAATTTCACAGATTACAACGCTGATGATATTGCATGTCAGTAAATATAACAATTTACGCCTATTCCATAATACATATAATGTAAAATATGTGATTTGGCGATTTTGCAAATCGCAGGAATTAACTTATAGCAAATCAGTGGTCGCAACGTTTAACATATAACGTTAACCATAAACTTATATCAACCGCAATGTGCGATATGCACTTAAGCACTATATCGACACGTGGCTCCTCTCACATCATCACATCTCCGCTTATATTATTTAACTTGTGATGTCTTCCATGTAAATAAAACCATTGCCAAATGCGATGTGTGTAATCTCTCCTGTTGCGATTTAACTCTCCACAATTGATCTCCCACTATTGCCTCTTCGATCTAATCACCACCGTTCATTCTGCCTACGTTGATCTCTGTTGACAGAATCCCAATTCAGTAACACCCGTGTCCTCCCATTTTCAATTAGAACACAATATCTTCCTCATACGACATCGGTTTTTCGAACCCTTCATAGCGCCAGAATCAACAAGATGAGATCTACACAACCATCCTAGTTTCAATCCAATCCTAAAACTTTGAATTTTAAGTAAAATTTATAAACTCCTAATCAATTAGGAAAATCAACAAGAGAACAAGTTTACAGTGTAGGGTGTGATTCATATTTCAATAAAGACATTGTAATAGTTTATCATTCTCATTTGATTAAAAAAACTAAGTAGAGGGTTTTTCCCAATTGGGTTCCCTTGTCAACTCATTGTTTTCTTGTGGTTTCATTGGCTTTATTTCATTGCATGTGTTTCTAAATTGTGATTTCCATTCTGCAGTGTTGTAGAGGAAATATATAATCTCTTGAATTTAATTATATTTCATCAGAAGTAGTAAATTTATATTAATTTCTACATAGTATCAGAGGAGAAATCACATTGGAAAGTAGTCTATTGAGCCTTTCTTCAAATATTTGAATTTTCAGATTCAGTGAAGCAGTTTTCTTCAATGTAAGAAAATATATTTCAATGAATTGATATTGGAGTATTACCTTGAGGGAACCTAAAATTTCATAGCTTGGAAGGATAGGATGGAATAAGTTCTTGATGATAATGGTGTGCTGAAGTACACCAAAACTGACATTCCAAAACCAGCTGACATTGAATGTTTAATAGTTAGTAAATTGGAAGAAGGATACTACAAAATCCGGGATGATTATCCTAGAGGGTTTTAGAGACCACATAATATCTAATTTACATGGAAAAGAGAGTCCATATTCTATGTGGACAACCCTCATTGAGCTAATAGAAAATGCTAGTGATGCCAGGAAATTTGCATTTAGGGACAAGCTCATAAACATATGCATGAAGAAAGGTGAAATAAATTCCGCATTACCTCTCTAGGTTCAGTGTCAAGATGAGCTTAGAGGATTTGGAGAAAATATTCCCTCTTCAAAAATAGTGACTGTAGCTCTCCTAATCCTTCCAACATCGTGGCACAACTACCAAGAATCTGTGAATGGAAAGGACAAATTTCCAAATTGGGAGAGGCTTTGTTGTGATTTGGTGCAGGAAGAAACATAGAGGAACACTAGAGAAGGAGTAACATCCAAATATTAGGAGGAAGAGAAATTTTCCTTGGTTGGAAAGGGAAATAAGGGAAATTTCAAGAAGACCCAAAGCAAGCCAGAGTCTAGATAGAACAACGGCAAGAAGAAGGAATTCTTCAAGATGAGAAAAAGGTGAAGCACTTGCCTCGAAATTTGAATTAGACTTCACCCTGATTGCATCCATGGCTAGCACCATAATGGGGAGTTTGTGGTATATATATTTGGATGCCTTGTTCCATATGATAAGATGAAAATACTTCCTTCATATCCTAGAGGAGAAGGATCTCCATATCCACACAACACTTGGGGATGATGGGCAGTAAATTACCAAAGGAATTAGTATTATAACCTTTAAGAGGGAGTCAGGCTCCCATATTCATTTGAAAGATGTCATGTATGTACCTGGGATGAAGAAGAAATTAATATTTGTAGTTTTATTTTAGGATTGTGGCTATGATGTTTTTTTAAGTAAAGGGAAATAATTTCTTAGATATGTGTCTACGAGGCAGGTGAAATAGATTGGATTTGATGTGAAGAAATTATACAAACTTGAGGTGGAAGCTTGCGCTGAAGTTAGTAGCAAGATAGGAAAACTGTAGAGTCGACATGTTGGAGAACTCTCGCAAAGATGCATAGGACACTTACACCATCGGGCCTTAAAAATCATGCAGTATATTACCAAAAGTCTCCTGAAACGTACCCTTGACCATCATGATGTCTGCAAGGGATGCAAATTAGGGAGATACGTCTAATCCACTTTCCACGACCAACATAGGAGAGCTCTATAAATTTTTGAGTGAGTCCACTCTAATGTATGTGGACCATTTTATATAGCCTCTACAACAAAACATGGTATTATGTAATGTATGTTGATGACTTTTCTTGAAACTTTTGGATCTTCTACATGAAAAAGAAGGATGAAAAAATCTCAAAATTTGTTGAATTAAAAGAACTAGTTGAAAAGGAGACTGGAAAGAAACTAAAAACCCTTAAAAATGATAATGGAGGAGAACTTGTTTCTAGCACCCTTAAGGATTTTTTTTGCCAAGGATGGTATTAGAAGGGAACTGATAGCACCCCCATAAGCCATAACAAAGTGGGGTGACTTAAAGGAAAAATAGAAGCATAGTGGGAGTAGCAAGAGCCATGTTGCATGATCAAGGGTTTCCATTACATCTATGGGTAGAAGCATGCAACATCACAGTTTATTTGTAGCACAAAAATCCTCATAGAATACTTTGGCATCATCACAGTCGAAGAATATTTCTCTGGGAGGAAGCCAAATGTATCTCATTTAATAATTTTTGGAGCTACTTTGTATTGTCATGTCTCCAAGGATAGGAGGAAGAAACTTGATCCTATATCTAAGATGGGGATGTGGGATAAACAAACCCTCGTTATAACTAGAGGGGGTATTTTCCCTCACTAAAGGTAATATTAGTGAAGAGATATATTAAATTTGACGAGGAGAGGGCTATGAGATGCTCTCTAGAGAAAGATATGAATATCCCATAGGAGGTGGAGCTTTTATTTCCAAGGAGGAGCCTCATGCATAGCTTTAGGATGTTTTGGAGTAGCCACATGTGGAGGAGAAGATAGGAGGTCGAGTGAAGGCACCCACTCAACTAGAATATTATAGAGATGGAAGGAAGAGAAGCATAGTATACAACAGTCTGACACAAGATTAAAAGGAGCATGTGGGATCTCCTACATCACAAGGTAGGTAGAGGATGTCACCACACATGTACATTAGATATATGGCTCTCATAATAGACCTCATTGAGACAAATCCTTCTTCATTTGAGGAAGAATTATATCAATCATTTTGGGTTTATGCCATGGTGGAAGAGTATGGATCCATCATGAATAATAGTGTATGCAAGGTGGTGTCAAGACTAGAGAACAAGTCAATTGTTAGTTCAAGATAGATCTACAAAGTGAAGTTTGTAGCTGATGGGAGCATCAATTAGTATAAGGCCAGTTTTTTCTCCAAAGAATTCTCTTAGGTATAGGGAGTGGACTGTGAGCAAACATTTTCACCATTGGTAAGATATTCCGCAATCAAAACCATTATAGTATTGGATGTGCAGATTGGATGGAATATCCACTAGATGGATGTCAAGACCACCTTTCTCAATGGAATTGTTGAGGAAGAAATTTAGATCGAGTATTCATAGGGATTTGAGAAATATAACAGGGAGACACATGTATGTAGACTCAGGAGAGCCTTGTATGGTCTCCAACAAGTGCCCCAAGAATGGTATGCTCGGATCGACACATATCTTAGTGGATTGGGTTTCACAAAATTGAAGCAAATGCCAATATATATCACATTGTGGTTGATGGAAAGTTTCTTATCTTTTTTTTGTAGGTTTATGACTTAATACTTATAAGGGATGACCAGTTTATACTTTCTTGAAAGGAGCACATTGCGATAGAATTTGAGATGAAAGACATGGGCTTGATGATTCTTTGGGTTGGAAGTATGGAAGGGTGATGCTGAGATGTTTGTAAGTCAAGTGATCTATTCCTCTAAAATACTTCAGATATTTCACATGGACAACTAGAAGCCTATAGACACACCTCTAGATACAAACTAGAGGAAGGAGAGTGCTTCTTCAGGAGAAGTGGTAGATTCTACCATCTCTAGGCAACATGTGGGATCCTTGATGTATTTGGTGAAGACAAGTCCCAACATATGCTATGCATTTAATCAGTTGAGTGATGCCATGGTGAAGCCTACCAGGGTTTATTATAAGGCATAAAATAATTTTTGGAGGTACCTTAAACATTAGACAAAATTTGAGCCTAAAAGTTCCCATGAAATTTTCATGTACATAATATGTAAAGCAATAAAAATCCTTTAAATTTAAAAAGAGGTACATGTAAATTTTTTAGAGGGAAACAAAAAAACTACTTTTTTTAAATGTATTTTTGGCTTACCTCCTTATAAGTTTATTTAAATTCCAAGTCTAGACACTCGTTGGATGAAAATATAATTTCTACATCTAATGAGTACCCATTATGCATATGTTTGAGAAGACCCAAATTGACAAAAACTAAAAATACATTACAAAATCATTTTCGACATGTATTTTTTTTATGTATCTTCATTTTTTATCAATATGGGACTTCTCAAAAGTATGAATAATGGGTTCTCGTTGGATGCATAATGGGTTCTCATTGGATGCATAAGTTAATTTCACATCCAACGAGTGTCTACACTTGGAATTTCAGTAAACATGTAAGGATATAAGCCAAAAATACATTTACAAAAAAATAGTTTTCTTCTTTTCCCTCCAAAATTCATTACTCTTATTTTATTACTTTCATATTATTTTATTATTTTTCCTTAAGAGGTTACTTTTAGGATGAAATTTCCTGTAATGGGCACAATTGTGTATGGGTTATGGTACATGAGAAAAAAGGGAGTCAATATCCAAGGCTTCACTGATGCGGATTGAGCAGGGAGTCCATCAGATAGGAAAAGTACTTTAGGTGTTATCTTCAGTGTTGGGTTTGCAACTATTTCCTGGTATAGAAGAAAAAAAAGGTCTGTAGCACTCCTCTCAGCAAAGGTTTAATACATGGATGCAAGTCAAGCAACATGCGAGGCCATATGTATGAGGAAAATGCTTGGGGGTCTTTTTAGTTAGGAGATGGATATGACAATTATTTATTGTGATAATCAAAGTTGTATCAAACTCTTTGAGAATCTAGTATTTTTAGATATGCCAAAGAACATTGATATCAAGTACCATCACTTGTGGGATTATGTGCAAAGGAGAATTATGATGCTAGAGTGCATTCCAACTAAGGAGGAGGATGCATATATATTTACAAAGGAATAGTCAAGAGGTAAGTTATAATTCCATGGGTGCATGATAGGGGTGGTGCAAAATCCCTTTATTGTTAAGAGAGAGTGTTAGAAAGTGTATCAAGAAATGATAAATTTGATTGTGCCTTAGTCAAATTTAGTAACTCGATTTTTCACATCAGCACGATGACTTGGATGGTAGTTAACTTGTGTGACATGGCCCTTGTCTACTAGTTAGCTCAATAAATTTGACTTATAGGCTACAATTGGAGTTGTGCATGTAATGATTGCTAAAATCTCATAATTTAGTTCATTTATTTTATTTTTGACTTAGTTAACCGAGCTCAAGTCCCTGTTTGAGTCATTTTAGTATTATAACTATTTTTAACTCACTAATCTTAAAGTTAAACTATTCAATAAGCTAAAAATAGCCTAGACATGCATGAAATTCAAATTTCTTAACTCGAGTGGAGGAAAAGGAACATTCTAATTGTTGGGCTGCTAATATGACATTATTATTATCACTTTTTAACACCTATTTCATCCATTTCTACTCTTCTTTATCATGTCATTGATTATAATTTATCATATAATTCCATTTTATGATTACTTATGCTCTTATGGATAAATATTATTTCTTCTCCTTTATTTTTAATAAATTGATGATTATTATGCATAATTTTATCAATGATGGTTTATTAATATATTTTGTAACAACACTCACCATTTTAGCCTCCAAGATATTTTCTGAGATTGTATATTTGATCTCAGATCATCATCGAATATTCAACTGAAAATTCCACGGAATAAGAAGTGTCGGTTGCCGTTGGACATTTTGGGCAAATGGAGAAGAATATGGAAAATCTGAAACATGGGTTTTGTCCAAAATTAATTGAATTAACTTTAGTGAAGAATGGTTTGCCTAAATTCGACCTATATTAAGAGAAACAGAACGTTCTCTAGAGATGATTTTCCCAGATTCGCTGTTGTGGCCGTTTTCCAAATTCTTCCAGTTGCAACACCAAATTCGACTTTTTCCTGTTGAATGATTGATGGAAAAATCTTTTCTTGTTGATGAATTGGTTTGGGAAAATCCAATGTTGTTTTGAGGCATCATATTTACTGTTTAATTTCTCCTCTTTCTGATTATAGAAGGAGAGCATGTATTATGTATTGGGAGATGGAGATTTTCCTGTTGTAATTTTCAGAATTGTTCATCGACTCTTGTTAATTAAAACAAAGTACGATTGCTTGTAAAATCTACTACATATGATCAATAAATAATTTGCATTGCTGCTCATTCAATTATTCTGAAGTATCTTAGCAGTGCTCACTAGCGGCTAAGGGCTTGACCTCTGGTGGAGTTCACTGCATCTTTGTATTATATTTCCGCTTCTTGCAACATGTGAGTGATTTGATTTAATATTTATTTATTTTAATCCAATTTCTATTTCAATTCATTAGTTTACAGTCTGCAAAGAGTTTGGTTTTGCTTTTAATGTTATTGCATAGTTTACTTTCATTAGCATCATTTAGTTCAAATTCTATTTTCATTTAATTTCTTTAAAGTAGGATTATCAACTATAAATAATACTGGTTATTTCTCCCACGTTCTCAAATTGATTATCTTGTTTTTAGTTGATTTTATCAGTTTCTAAAGGAAATATTTATCATTACTGCATCCTTGACTGATACTTGTTGACTGAATGATTGCATTTCGAAGCATTTAAGTTCATGTCATTGTAGTTAGATTTTTTTTCCAAGCATCCATTACTTTTATATTTAGAACATTATACTACATATTTCAAATCATTACTCTTCGATTTAATTGCAGCCTCAGACAGAGTACACCCTTGAAATAAAAAGTCATTCCTGGATTGTTAGTTAATGTAGGATAAATAGGCGTTAAAAAAAGACACCTTTTATACCACAACATTTTGGCGCCGTTGCTGGGGAGAGTGTATGCCATTTAGAAAGAGTGATACATATTTGATTTATTTTTTCTGCTAGGGAAGAATTGGGTATTAAAAATGGAAGGTAAGAACCTATGTACCGAGTGAGGAACATACTCGTTCATTGGCCTGCTTCTTAGCAGAATTGAGTGAAATTTAAGGTAGGAATTGAAGTAGGAATTTTAGAGGTAAAAATTTTGAAAAAATCTTGTAATTCCACTCGAGTGGTGATGTAAGCACCACACATTTCACTAACCAATTGACAAGAACATTTGAAGGAGGATCCTCAAAGAAACACATGAAGAAAATCTTCTATTATGGTAAGAAATGGCTCACATTTCAACTTTTGAATTCCTTATCAAAGATCTTAGAGGAGTGACAAAAATGCACATAATTCCCCCATCGCCTCTACCAAATTTTCATGGTTTGACAAATGAAGATCCAGATATATTCTTATTTGAGTTTGAAATACTTTGTAGAAGATATGATTATTATAGTAATGATCAAAGGTTGAAAGTGTTTCCTCTTACTCTAAAAGGAGTAGCTCTCCGATAGTTCATGAGCCTAGGTGGAAACTGCATCCAAGCATGGGAGGACATGAAGAACATATTCTTGAAGAAGTACCAAGATTACTAAAAATCCAATGAAGATATTTTTGGTATGATACAAGGGGAAGATGAAAGCTTGGAGGACTATGTAGAGTGATTTCAATATAACCTTCAAAAATCAAAGCATAACCATTTGGAAAAAGAGATCTTAAAAACAATCCTTCTTAAAGGAATCAAAGATGATTTTTTAGAACACTTAAATCTGATAGGAAAAGGTGATGTTTTTCAGTTATCATATGATGATGTTTGTGAATTGTCCATAAGGTATTCAAGAGGAATTTCCAATGCTGGGAAGAATTCTAGAGAAGCTTCTTCTTTATTTTCCAAATTTACTACAAGAACAAGAGACATAACATCTGAAATCAATGTTTTATTTGAAAATTTTAAATATGATTTTATTAGCTCTCTAAATTCACAATCGAATGTTATGCAGGCTCATAAAAATAAAAAAATTGATGAAGTGTTTTTCCCTCATTACCGAAAGGAGCATCCCCTAGATAGTTGTTCTTTCTTATCTAGGATGGAAGTAGCATATCAAAGAGATGGGGAAGCTGCAAAAAGTTAAAAACCATGGAAATCATGGCCTACAAGTATGGTTCAAAACACTTCCTCTCTATTCTCTTACTTGCATAATCCATTATGGAATACTCATATGTTAACGCAGCCATACCAATCTCAATATAACCACCACCAATCTTGTGTACAAGTTTTGCATGGTTCATCTTATGATTGCATGACTACTATCCCTCATCTTGTAGCACAAACACATCTTCCATCTCTTCCACAACATATTTCTTGCCCATCAAATTCATCCATTCAACCCAATCAACTACATCATCAAAATGCTCCATTCCCTACACAATTTCCTACTCAACTCATTCCACACCCTCACCATAATAAAACAGCACAACATGCTTACAGTTTTGAACTGTAAAATTTACCCACCCTTTCTATCGGATATGCACCATTGGAGAAAACTTATACTGAGATTCAGAATGTATCAAATCCAAAAATTTTAGAGGTTATCAAAAGAAAATGAGGTCTCTTCTAGCCTGCATCAACAAACCGTTTTAAACACCTAAGAACTTCATGATATGATGACTATTGTAAATCAAGAAAGTAAGGGATACATTGAATATTGGTTGCACTCCATTTTTTTGCAGCATCACTCCATGCTTCAGCAATTTTTGGCACCATCTTTTCAACGGAAGTTGGCTTCTCAGACCCGAATTTTTATTAACATGCATTTTTCAAATTTGGGTATGTACATAATTGAAGCCTTATTTTGAAAATGGTTACACTGGAAATAATATTATACGTAATCATATTCATTTTCCAAATTAGAGTATGCTAGTGAAAAAATAAAATAAATAAGGAAATAAAATAAACACATTTTTTAATTTTATTTTATTTTTGTAAAAATAGTTGTTTTTGTTGCAACACGCTGTGGAAATCAACATCGATGATAAATATTCTAATTTATTTGTGTATGTATATGAATTATATTTCAAATAACAATTATACAACACTTATATTCATTTTTATCATCAATATGGAAAATTTTCTTGAATATCATATTTTTTTTGCTTGAGGGCTTGATGAAATTTCTAAAAACACAGTCGGAACAATCATGTTTTGGGGAAAAAAAAGTGAATATTTTTAAAACCTATTTCTATCCTAACTATCCCTTGATTTATACTTTCCAACCCAATTTGAATCACTCCATTTGTATTTGAAACGGAAAATTTAGAACCAAAACATTGACAGCGGTTCTAGTAGGCACCTGAAGAACAGAGTTGGGACAGTCAGTTTTTGGAGGCCTAAATTACTATATCTTTAAAACATATTTCTATCCTAAGTAGCTCTTGATGTCTAATTTCCAAAACAATTTTAATCACTCCATTTGGATTTGAAACGAAAACGTTATAACCAAAACATTGATAGGGTGTCTAATAGACAACTCAGGAACATAGTTGGGACAGTCCGTTTTTGGAGGCCTAAATGACTATATTTAAAAAAAATTATTCTATGGTATATTCCTCTATGAATATAGTTTAAAAATGAATTTGAATCACTTGATTTGATATCGTATGAGGAATTTATGACCAAAATACTGATTGCTTATCATAAATCAGCACTCTTGAAACTTTGTTTTCTCGGTTGTTCACTAGCGTATTTGCCCCATCAATTCCTCTTGCCTTCAAAACCTATTTATATTGGAGATCAATAAGTGAATCTACTTTAATCTCCAATTTTAATCAGTTCAATACGCCATCAAATGAAAAATTTATGCTTGAAATATCAATTTTTGGTCTCAACTGGAAAATAAAAAATGACTCTATTATGCAGGTTGTTCTAAGAAAATTTGACATATCATAGCATTGAATTTTTAAACCCTATTTCTATTGGAGATTAAACTTTCAATTAGCTCTCATTTTGATTTTGAATCACTCAAATTGGACAAAAAACAAAGAAGGTGTGATTAAAACATTGAGGGTTAGTATGTTCAACCACTGCTCTCCCGCAGGTAACAAATACAATTTGTTTTATTTTTTCGTGGATTTATTCTACAGAGTAACTACTTGTTAGTTTTTTTGCATAGTTATTGGATTAGGGGAGCCCGATCACCTCTCTTTTTCCATGATTTAATTTTTTTTTGCAGGTAGACACTCGTTTTTTCAGGTCTTAGGAGAACAAGAAGGTCAATTTATGGACGAGCGATTCTTGAAGAAATAAAGAATTGGTTTCCATTTGAAGATTCATGTTACTGCTGCCAAATTTTTTTTCAAAAAGATCATTTTTTTCCATTTATAGATTGATATTTCTTTAGGAAATAACATCATAGCCGTTGTAACTTAATAAAGTGTTGTTTCTTTTCTGATTTCCTTTATGTTTCTGTGTTTTAGGTGTTGATCCCTTAAAATTGTAGTTTCCGCTTCAATAGCAGTTGAACAATAAGGACCCCACCATGTAAGCTTCAATTGCAGAAGGTAATTTTTTTTGTTCCATTAAAGGAACAATGTTGTTCAATCTAAGGAACAATACTTTTTTAGTGCATTTTTCTTGTTTTAGAACAAAATTTTGAGGATTTTTGTGAATTATTCATGACTCTTTTAAAAGAAAACATAAAATTTATGCAAGGACACAAAAATTAGAGGTTACTAGAATTAGCAAATCAAGAGAAATTATAATTTTTAAGAAATTTTTTTGTAGTGATAAAAAAAGGAAATGACACAACCATCTATATCACTTTGTTGTCTTTATTTTCACTAAAATTAATATGATCGCTTATCTTTATCATATTAGTTCTTCCCTAACTTCTCATAACTCTCTTTGATTTTTATTTATTAATAAGAATAAGGGCATATTTTCTCTATTGAGATGTTCAGACTTCTTCCACCATCCCTACTCTTAAGGAGTGTTGAGCCATTCTCTATATATAAGTAGGGAAGTTCTATATGAAAAAAAGAAAAGAAAAGAAAAATCTCTATATGATTACTAACAATTCTATGATATGGCAGATGGAGGATAGGGGGTCTCATCAAGAGCCAGCCTACCATGATCATAAGGGAGCAGTGAAGTGGCATTCCCATTATTGCCACTACACCAGGGATATGATCCAATGGACAACTCAGAAAAATAAAAATTCCTTGGAATATGAGGTCTCATCATGAGTCGGCCTGCCCACCTTTCACTCCTTCCTAGAAAATGGCATTGTGATTCATCTAGTTCCCAAGCCAGCACAGTGGCCTCCATCATGACATCACACAACACTTCCCTAGGCATAAATAAATGATAATGGTTCCAAGGGTGAGAAAGAAACTTTGTCAAGGTTATAGACACCTGTGGGCAACAGAGCTCTGCTGATAGTATTGGAGTCATATTTTTCACAAAACAATAGTAATGATAAACCATTTTCTTATATCTTTATCTAATATCAAATGAGAGTATCCTCCTAAACCCTTTGTTAGGAACCTCTTATGCATGAAATTTATTTATAAATCGATCATAATGGTTTATGTGGATAATGACCCCATAAGTATTTTTTTCACATCAACTGTCCTTTTCTTCGAATCATTATATAAACATTTCCATATCTACTCAGGATTTCAAAATATGTATTTATTTCAGTAATGCGATAATTTTTTTATCATATCATAAGTATGTATGCCTTTCCATGCTATACAATTGCTATGCAGTACGTTGCTCTTCTATTTGCTGATTTGCCACAATATTCATACTACATTTCTACAGAAGCTTTTCTGATTTAACATTTGACATACATCTTATCTGTTGCTCTTCAAAATTAACACTGTGGATTCAAGAAATTGCATGCAGAATCGTGATTTGTTTACAGGAGAACAACAAATATGGGGTAAATTATATTGCAACTAATAATAAAGGCTCGCACAACTTGCAAACATGCACAATTCTTCAGACATGATGTGCTTGCATGGCTTCCACCTTTTGCATCACTTTCAATATCCGCTCAGCCTACATCAGTTCCTATTGGTCATTTCACATTTTTTTCGAAGGTAAAACTTGAGGTTTATTACGAATTTAGGAGACTTTCATGAAAATCCATTGAGCATTATTTATCATCATTCATTCCACATCTTTACCACTTCCCATTTTTCAAAGACATCTCATCTTTCAATTTGGGGGAGTGTTGATTTCCTTCATTTCTTTCTTATGACCAGGTCAGTAATATTCTTTATCATCCATCGATATTCTTATTCATTCTTAACACCTCCATTATTCCATGTTGTTTTACACCAAACATAGATTTCAACAAATTGTAGCAACCACCTCTCTTTGTCTTCTAGCATTGCATGAGGAAATGCTAATTCTTCAGTTTGGGGGGAAGAATTGCTACACATGATGGATGTTTTCTACTTTCTTTCTCGTTTAAGGCATACAATTTCATTTTTATACAGTGTAGAAATTGATTTGCATATATCTTTAAAACTATGAACTGAATTCTTATGATTTCTGGATGACAAGGAGGTATCATTAAAATACACAAACCCAGATAATTTCACGCTAAATTAGTTCATAAAATTTCAAAAATTATACACTATCACCTACAACCATTTTGTTTATATCTCTTGATCCGTACATCAAAACGATATGATTTTTGAAAAAATCGTTAACGAAGTTTGTTGTTACTTATATCACATTTTTCTGCAACTTCATATACATATAGTTGAATGTAAACTATAAGAATTGTTACGCCTTCATCAAGATTGCTAAAAATGAATATTTTTTTTTTTTTTTTTTCTAAATAGGACTAATTTAATAATTATGAAACACCGATACAAAACCCTATAGACTTTCACAGAAAACACGTATTGCACCGTTGATTGACTATGCTGTCCTTGAGAGGTTGGGGCCGCCCAGAGTGGGAAACCGGCCCATTAAACATCAGAAGTTGGGCCGCCCATAGAAGGGAAACCGGCCAGTGACTTATACAAAACATGTGAATAACTTCAAAAACAAAGCAAGAGACATCACTTTGCCCAGCAGGTGGGCGACTAAAACAGTAAAACATGAAAAAACCAGCTGTAATTGAGCCCAAGGAGTCAGCTCTTGTCCTCAGAAGACAACGGTTCCTCTTCAACTCTGCATGCATATTCATTTCTTGTGCTGATGTCCTCCTTTCCTCCCTGACTGTCAGACTTCATGTTCTGGTGCTCAGCTTCAGTGCTGACCTCTGCGTGAAGAGAAGGATTGGAGCGAAGGTCAAGTGGAGGGGGGGGGGGTCAGCAGAAAGGGGAATTTCTTCACGAAGGGAGACAGTGATGAGGGCAGTGATGATGGAGTCAAAAGAAGTACAGTGGAAGCGAAGTTCCGCATTCTGTGTGGTCTGCCGGATGGTGGAGCCACGAACCCTGTTGATTGGAGGAGTGGGCTGATAGGGATGGGCGGTGGCAGCTGAGGGAAGGGGTTGACAGGGAGGATTAAGAATGTTAGGTGGATAGGAAAGACCGGGAGGCTCAGAGTGAGCGACAGGTTGGCCAGAAGCATCACTAGTGATTCGCGCACGCCCGCGTCCTCTGCCAGCAAGGATTCCCCTGCCGCTACCTCTACGTCTGCCACCACGTGAAGATGGCGGGGGAGTGAGGTCGTCTCCTTCAGAGGAGGAGCTGAGCTCAGAAAGGGGCAGTGGAGGAGGGCCAGAAATGCGGCCTCGACTCACACCACGTCGTGGCCTCATTCTTTGACGAAGTCTGGGCATGGCTAACAACAAATGACGCAGACGAGGCCTGCCTGAGAAGGGGTCAGGAGAAGGGGAGAGGGCAAGGACACCACCAGGGTGACTCTGACTATGCAGGACAGCTGGAGAACTGAAAGTGCGATTACCAGTGGGGCGAAGATCCTGAGAATTCAAATTGAGATTGGAGAAAGACGGAGTACCTGTGAAGGAAACGCCCGAAAAACCAGAAGAGGCGCAAGCTCTGAAACAAGGGCTGTTGGAGAAGTGGACGCCCGGCACCGTTTCCAAACAAGCCCAAACACTGCAACGACGCCCCGTATTCGTTTTGCAGCTGGAAGTAGCCGCACCAGGGGGGCAAGCGCTGCTCAGCGGGAGCAGAATTTTCTCATAGCTTCCGTCTCTCTGCCCCTCTTCCATAATGAAAGCGAATGCCAAAAACAGCGCCATAAACCAGAGAATGGAGGTGCAGTAAATACCATAGTGTTCCACCCAAGGCAAATTAATATCGCAAGGACTGTGAACACGCGAGGCCATGTGGGCAGGGCACGCAAATAGCCTTGGGAGCTGCGTGGGTGCCGGTGGCCCATTAATTCGCTCTGTCAGCCGCATCCGGCGGGAGGCGGTCCTGGTGCGCCAGGGAAATGCAGTTCTGTTGAGTGTCTTCATCATGAATAATAGAGAGAGAGCCATGAGTCATCATGCTATTACTGTCAATGCCGAAATTGGCTAAGAGATCGGCGACCTTGTTTCCTTCCCTCATGACATGGGTGAAGGATATGGCTCGATTGTGGTGAAGCCAATCACTTATCTTAGCAATCCGAGCCGCCAAACGCCAACTATGAGACACCTTGGCCGGGTCGGCTCCCCAAAGAAGCTGGTTGGCAATATGGATGAGGATCTGAGAGTCCCCTTCTATAATGATGGGGAAGAAATTGTGCTGACGCGCCAGGTTCAAGCCTTGCCAAAGGCCTTCAAGCTCCGCTGAATTATTTGTGTCCCAGCCTATAGCCCCAAAGAAGAGGTGCTGAACATCTCCTGTAGAATCTCTGATGATGCCTCCATAGCCTGCTTGCCCCGGGTTCCCTTTGGAGGCACCATCAAAGTTTAATTTGAATACTCCTGGGGAGGGAGGAATCCAGATCGAAGGGGTGCTTGTGGTCTTCTTGTTTTGAGTCTTCAGAGTGATCCCCAATTTAAGATTCCAGTTTTTCCAAACGAGGATTTCTCTCTGCTGCTTGGGGAGATCTTCTTCTTGCCAAGAGTGAATGGCCAAAGTTTCCTGAAGGTTGCCAATGAGGGAAAGCCATAAAGTATCCAAAGAGGTGGATTGATTTTTGAAGATACGTCTATTGCGTTCTTTCCAAAGAGTCCAAAAGATCAAACCAGGGAGGAGCTGCCAGAGGGTATTGAGGAGGGCTGATTCATAGGGGCGTTTAGGCGAAAATCGAAGGATAGAAGTAATATCCCCTGAGGGCTTACGTTTCTGGCAACGAAAGCTGCATTTATTCCATACGGAGTTGGCTAAAGGGCAATGCAGCATAAGGTGTTGAATAGATTCAGGGCTAAGAGCACAGTTGGGGCAACGAGAGGGGCCTATGAAGCCTCGTTTGACAAGGTTATCCCAGGTGAGAATACGCTTGTGACTTAAGAGCCAGAGGAATGTGGATATTTTCGGCCAGGTGTGGGGGTTCCAGATCATTTGCCAAAGGGGATCACGAGGGAGAGGGGAGGGATGCAGCAGAGAGAAGGCCTCCTTGGTTGTGAACATTCCTGTGGTGGTGTGACCCCATCTGAGGATGTCGGGATCTGGAGAGCTTCTGATTTGTCTTCGTTGTAATTCCTGGTCGAGGTCCCTGTATATATATTCCTGAGCTTGAGCTATTATGTGATGCGATGGCTTCCATTGCCGGTACCCATTGCTGTCTGTGTCCATCCAATGCTCATAAATCTTCCCTTCTAATCCAGCTCTGGGGTCTCCAAGGCTGTTAAGAGGAAACTTTTCCAGAAGGCTGGATTCTTGTTGCCAAGAGTCTGTCCAGAATCTTACTGATTGACCATTGTGCACTTCCCAGAAGCTATGCTGTTGAATAAGCGCATAGTGCTGCTTAGCAGCGTTCCAAATCAAGGAGCCCGAGTTGAGAGGGATTAACCGAACCAGATCTGCAGCAGTTCTGTTGTTAGCATACTTTGCATTCCAAAGTTGAGCCCAAGGTGTTTGGGGCTTGGAGATCCATCTCCAGCAGACTCGAGCTGCCATGACTTCATTGCTGTGCAAGGGGTCTCTTAAGCCAAGGCCTCCATCCACCTTGGGAGTACAAACTGTGCTCCAATTCACTAGGGCCCATTTGCGATTGTGCCCAGAGGAACCCCAGAGAAAGCATCTTTGTAGAGTTTTGATCTGTTTGAGGACCCATTTCGGGGCTGCAAGAACAAAAAAAAGATATAGGGGCATAGATTGTAAAGTAGCTTTGATGAGAGTGAGTCGGCTGACCATGTTGAGAGCACGGAAGGTCCAAGAGGAGAGACGGGATTCCAGTTTCTCAAGGAGCTGGTTCCAAGAAGAGTGCTTGATAGCAGAATCAGTGAGGGGGGCTCCAAGATATTTTTCAGGAGGAGTGGCCACAGAGAAACTAAGAATACGGGAAATTTTGACTTGAGTCGGATGGGGGGTATGAAAGAAGAAGATCTGAGACTTGGAATCATTTATGGTTAATCCAGAAGCTTGAGAAAAGAGATTAAGGACAGCTTTGAAAGAGCGGGCTTCTTGAACCGACGGATGACCAAAGAGCATATTATCGTCAACAAATTGTTGATGAGTCGAGGTGGGAGCTCCATGAAGGGCAAGACCGCGCAGATGGCCTAGAGAGGCTTCTTTTTGAATGAGTCTACCAAGCCCTTCAGCCATAAGAACGAAGAGGAAGGGAGAGAGGGGGTCCCCCTGTCTGATGCCCTTGGAGGGGCGGAAAGGGAGGGAGGGAGAACCATTGAGAAGGATGGAAAGGGAGGAAGAGGAGACAAGATTCATGATCCAACGAACCCACATGCAGTAAAATCCAAAAGCGCTTAGCATTTGCTGGATATAAGTCCAGTTCAACTTATCAAAAGCTTTGGAAAGATCAATTTTGAGTAGCATACCTGGCTTCTTGCAGACTTTTAGGGAGTGAATGATTTCGTGAGTAAGGATAATGCCATCCATAATTTGTCGTCCTTCAACATAGCCTGTTTGTTCTGGTGAGATAAGGAGAGGAAGAAGAGGCTTGAGTCTGTTGGCAATGAATTTGGTAATGACTTTGTAGATGACGTTGCAAAGGGCAATGGGCCTAAATTTTTCAGGCCTGCTGGGCTGCTCCTCCTTTGGTATCAGTGCAACAAAGGTAGTATTGAGGGAAGGCAGGATCCAATGCATTGTTCTAGATTCCTCTACCAGTTGCCAAACCTCTTCTCTGATGAGATTCCAGAAGTGGTGGAAGAAATTGGCCGTGAAGCCATCTGGCCTAGGAGCTTTGCCGTCCTTGAGTTGTGCCATGGCAGCATCTACTTCCTGAGGGGAGATGGTTCGAAGCAGCATTTGATTATGATCATCAGTGATTAATTTGGGAATGAGCTGTGTGATTTGATCAATGGCTGGCTGTCGATTGGCGTGTTGCTCCTTTTGAAGATCCTTGAAGTAGCCCACCAACTCTCTTTCCATATCCTCGTGCCTCTCCATGCGTTCCCCTTGCTGAGTGGTGATGTGGCTGATTCTGTTTTGCATTCGCCTTTGTATGGTTGTGTTGTGGAAGAACTTGGTATTTCGTTCTCCTTCCTTCAACCAACGGACTCTGGATTTTTGCCTCCAGAGGATTTCCTCCTGCTTATATCTTTCCTCCAGCCTTCGTTGTAGATCACATTCTTTGGAAGCTAGAGAATCTGTTCTACCCACATTGATGATCTCCTGCTGTACTTCCTTCATCTGTTGTTCCAGATTCCGTTTTTCTGCAAAGATATTGCCAAAGATATTGTGGTTCCAATCTTTGATGTGCGCTTTGACCCACTTGAGTTTTTGCTGGAATTGGTACATTTTGGAACCTTTAGGCGGAGCAAATCCTTTCCAGACAGAGTGAACAAGGTCAGAAAAGGAAGGGTGCGAGAGCCAAAAAGCTTCAAACCTGAAAGGCTTTTTGAGGTGAAAGCCTATACTTTGCCATTGGAGCATTATGGGCCTTGACTTGGAGTCTCCTGGACAGGAGAACATCTTGATGCTAAAAATGAATATTCATTATTTGGGAAAAAAAAATATCATTTGTTCCATCCATTTCATGAGTTGGGATGAAGAATTTTTTTCGCTTGGTTAACACATGGGTTTTGTCTCTGGGTTGCATGAGGACATGCAATATATTCAGTTTGGGGGTATGTTGGGCCGCTAATATGAAATTATTATTATCACTTTTTAACACCTATTTCATCCTTTTCTACTCTTCTTTATCATGTCATTTATTATAATTTATCATATAATTCCATTTTATGATTATTTATACTCTTATGGATAAATATTATTTCTTCTCCTTTATTTTTAATAAATTAATGATTATTATGCATAATTTTATCAATGATGGTTTATTAATATATTTTGTAACAAAACTCACCATTTTAGCCTCCAAGATATTTTCCAGATTGTAGATTTGATCTCTAGATCATCATCAAATATTCTAACTCAGAAATTCGCTGGAATAAGAAGTGTCAGTGTTGCGTTGGACATTCTGGGCAAATGGAGACGAATCTGGAAAATCCAAAACATGGGTTTTGTCCAAAACGGACCAAATTAACTTTCTTTAGAGATTGGTTTTCCGAAATTCGGCCTGTATTAAGAGAAATGGAAGGTTATCTGAAGATGATTTTCCGAGATTCGCTATTGTGGCCGTTTTCCAAATTCTTCCAGTTGCAATACCAAATTCGAATTTTTCCTATTGAATGATTGATGGAAATATCTTTTCTTGATGATAAATTGGTTGGGGACAATCCAATCTTGTTATGAGGGATCATATTTACTATTTAATTTCTCCTCTTTCTGATTATAAAAGGAGAACATGTATTATGTATTGAGAGATGGAGATTTTCCTGTTGTAATTTCTAGAATTGTTCATCAACTCTTGTTAATTAAAACAAAGTACGATTTCTTGTAAACTCTGCTACATATTATCAATAAATAAGTTGTGTTGCTGCTCATTCGATTATTCTGAAGTAACTTAACAGTGCTCACTGGCGGCCAAGGGCCCGACCTCTAGTGGAGTTCACTCCGTCTTTGTATTATATTTCCTCTTCTTGCAACGTGTGAGTGATTTGATTTAACATTTATTTCTTTTAATCACATTTCTATTTCAATTCATTAGTTTACAGTCTGCAAAGAGTTTGGTTTTTCTTTTAAGGTGCTTGCATAGTTTACTTTCATTAGCAAAATTTAGTTCAAATTCTATTTTCATTTAATTGCTTTAAAGAAGGATTATCAAATGTAAAGAATACTGGTTATTGCTCCCACGTTCTCAAACTGATTATCTTCTTCTTAGTTGATTTTATCGGTTTCTAAAGGAAAGAGTTATCATTACTGCATCCTTGACTGATACTTGCTGAGTGAATGATTGGATTTCAGAGAATTTAAGTTCATGTCATTGTAGTTAGATTTCTTTTCCAAGCATCTGTTACTTTTGTATTTAGATCACTATACTACATATTGCAAAGAATTACTCTTACATTGAATTGCAGCCTTAGAGACAGTACACTCTTGAAATAAAAAGATGTTCTTGGATTGATAATTAATGTAGGATAAATAGGCGTTAAAAAAGAGACCTTTTATACCTCAACGGTAATTATCAATTGCATATTAGTTGACTGTACATGCTTTACAGTTAAGAAGTTGAATCATTCCTTGGAAATCAAGCAAATAGAAGAAAATTTCTATCTTTTAGGAGCTAATTTCATACTAGGTGGTGCAAGGAAGTAGCATAAACCTACGACCTTGAATTATCTAACTATTGGCTAGTGCAAGAAAATCAACGAGAGAAACTTTTTAGAGTGCAGGGTGTGCTTCATATTCGAAGAAAGACATTGTAATAGTTTTCATTCGTTGAAATCCAGAAAATCTCCGTTCAAACATTGGTGGAAAACCATCTGGCCGGACCTTAGGACATGTCCCTTATCCGTTTGGTATGGTGGATCCAACTGGATTGAAAGGACCAGTTTCCTTATAACTAATGGGTTGGTGATGGGTTGATTTGGATGAGTGAAAATGAGACCAAATTGACTGAAATAAAACTATCTAATTTAAACTAAATACTGATAAAGAAATTCTAAAACTAACCCAGGCAATCATATGTGAATACAACTTAAAATTATTCCAATTTAACAATAACCATAAAAATGTATTAAATTTTAATTGAAATTGTGCAGTAACAAATAAAGATAACTCTGTTTAAGAAATTAAACAGAGTTATATTAGCATATTGCATTCATCATTGTATATCATCTATATACACTTTATGAAAGATAACATTTCAATTATACTAAAAAATGATATATAAAGAAAGGTTGTTAAAACCAAATGTATATAAATGATAGCAAATTTTAAAGCAAATATCATAAGACAAAAGAAATCAATAGTGAACAGATAGAAATACCTTATCCATCTTGAAAGCTTTCAAATGAATCTGATACTCTAATCCGGTAATTCTGATGCAAAATCAAATCCAAGGTACAAAAATGCAACGCTTTAAAGATAATTCTGCATAAAATCACCAAATGTGATCTTTTATAAAATATAAGAGCCAGTGGAGTACATAAATGTAATCTCCAAGTCAAAAATATTATAATCCATGACCCTTCTCTAAATGCATGAGAAGGGTTTAAATACTACTAGCTAAATCTAAAAATAGTTTATTACAAAAATTAAGGATTCGGTTTAAATGACCGTCCTTTTCCTAGGCAAAAATACAGTAAAACTAAAACTAAATCTAAAAATAAAAACTATTAAGTAACTACTTATGAACTTGATCTTTAAACTTGCAGGCATCTAGCATTGTTTTGAGAAGATGTGGTTGACCGACTTCAGATTTCAACTATCCTGAAAAGACAGAATCGGCAAGTGTAGGCGCAATCTTCGTTATAATTAATGATGCAATTAAGAGGCAGCATGTCGATCGTGCTCATCATATGTCCAAGAAGAACTCATAAATCTTTGTCAACCCCTTTTAGATTGATTTTCGCTTTTTCTTTCCATTTCTTTGTCTCCATTATGTTTTGCACTGATGCTCGTGGAAGATATCCTAACATTTTTCAAATCAAATTTTTCTTGTGAAAACTCTCATTTACACAATCAGTGAGAGTGTTTTCCACTGTAGATGCCTCCTCTGCTGCCCTTTCTGCTCTTCTGATTTGTGCATCCCAATTATTAAACAGTATTTCGTTATGGTTCTCGTGAAATGATGGGTGCACCAATTTTCCTGCCTTCTTCTGTCTTTTTCCATGCTAGATAATCATTGATCTTTTCATTAATTAAATCATAATAATTTCATAAATCTACGGCATGACTTGTGATTTTATCACTTTCTTGGCATAAAGAATTCCATTGCAATATCTTTTGACAGAAAACTTCTTCTTGTTGCAGTAGTTGATTATTCAAAGAGATGGTTTCTGAAATGAATTCTGGAAGCTTAGGATCATCTTTGTGCTGATCTTGGATAATATGTATTTGTTTCTCTTTATCAGCTAAACTTTTTTGATATCCAATTTGCATTTCTTGAAGTTGTTGCTGTAATTTTTCAAGTTTCATCTGTGCTTCATTATTGGCCTGTACCTGTTGCAATTGCTGTTGCAGAACTTGTATCTGTTCTTGTTTTTCATTTAATAAGAGCTGTATCTCAAATGCTTTGTCAATAGTTGCAGAAGCATAAGCTCCCGTAATCTGAGATAACTTAGCGAGATTATCAGTAGGCTCTGTGGTAGGATCCTTCCATAAAACGTCTAATTGTTCTGCTTCAGTAGCAATTGCACCTTCTAATTTTCTCTTTTTCTTTTGTTTCTTCACTACTGCTTTATACTTCGGGCTGTAGAATACATCTAGAGGATGAATTTCCTCTACATTAAGTAAAATTTCAGACGAGGGAGTGATAGGTATGTGCTCAGTTCCTGTGACTGTGCCACTTATTCCTGTGCTCAAAACTTTTTTTGCCTGTACAGGGGTCTCTATATTCTGTCCTTCCACATTAAGCAATTGATTAAAGCTTTCCCATTCTTTGTCTAATTCAATTGTGACTGACTGTTGCTGTACATTGGTAGGAGGAGGAGTTATCTGCTGAGAAGTCAAAATTTGCTGTTGTGAAAGTTCTTTCGATTGAGCAGTATCTTTCACTGATTCTTCATTTCTATCATGCTCTTCATTAGACTTATTGGAACGTTCAGAAGTCTCTCTTTCAGATTTTGACTTAGATTTATCTGTACCTGAACTGCCACTTATACTGACACTAGGAGTAGGTTCCCTTGCGGGTTCCAAACGCAAATTTTCCAAAGGGATGGTGGTCAGTCTTCTTTCCCTGTAAACCTTAAATTCTTGAAATTGTTCTGGAGATAACTGCATCTGTGCTGAATGTAGAATTTCTTTCAGTGTGGATTTTCCTAGGAATATATCATCGAAAGGGTCCTCTTCTCCGGAAAATATCCTTACTTTGATTGCAGTGGTGAAATTTTTAACAACTTCATTAGGGTCGAATAACCTTTTTGCAAATTTAAACAATTGTAAGCATGTAATATTGCTTACTTCCTTAAATGCATGTCCAATATCAAATAATGAAAATGTTCCACAAGCTACGGGAAATTGTGGCCAAACAACTTTCTTCTTATCTTTTAAATCTTTTTTCAAACCTCCTTGACCACAGGTTTGGTATGCAATTTCCCGAGCTATAATATTATCAGAAACATATAAGGGTAAAACATGAGGTAAAGCAGAGCTTCCGAAAACCCTTACATAGGTAAACCATTCTTTCCCAAACCATCGTGCAACAGGGAGAATGTCGACTTCTGCTTCCGGGGAGAACCTTGGAGCATCTTTATTATACAATGTTTTGTGCAGAGGCAACATTATACCGTGAAAAATCTTGTAAAAATGAGGAATAAACTTGGATTCCCATAATTCCTTGTGATACACATGAATAGACAAAGGATCTGGAATCGTCCATTGCCAACCCATCAAAGGGAATTTAGAAACAAAGTAGATAGCGTCCATAACATAAGAAGATAGATAAAAAGGAGGATAAATCCTCTGAGAAACACTTCATTTAGACCGGTAATGGAAAATAGCAGTGGCCAAATTATCAGAAGAGATTTTGGCCCAGTCTACAATTGTTGCGTTCACAACAGCATTCAACAAAGGGAGCCATTCAGGCAAGATCATATTTATGTCAGGCTTTCCAAAAGGCCTGCATAACATAGTAGTAGAAAAACAATATGGAGAGGTAAGTGAACCAGTACTGTACATACTGTGTTTTTTTTTCTTCAATGGTTCATCTCTCTTGGTCCACTCCTTTGTGCATTCCACCAAATTTGCATGTTCTTTGGCAAAATCCTCCATAAATTGTTTATTATAAGTTGCCTGCGATTCTGGAAAATGATACATTAGCTTCAAATTTTCCGTAGTGAACGACCCGATGAGCTCTTGATCTAGAGTTCTAAATTGCCTGTCTGAAATATCGGTGCTGTCCAGCACCCATTTTACCATGTCTGTATATGGAAGAATTCTTGGTCTTGCCGCTATCCGGTGCAGAAATGAACAAGCCAGTTCTTTAAGGGTTGCCTCAGATGAATTACTTGAGCTTGCAGTAGTCGCGACTTGCATTACCCTGGGATTTTCTTCTTCGAGAAAATTATACATTCCTTCCCAGGTGGTGATATCGGCATCCTTATTGCAAGCAGTATCCGCATACAGTGAAGCCATTTCTTTGTTTTCAGAATTTGAAATCTTCTCCTTCTTACCCATAATGCTCTGTGAATGCTTTGTATAGTCTTCTGTTCCTTCGCGCCTGTGATTTTACGAGTTAAGTGAGAGTAATGACATGAGAAGGGTGATGAGATAGTTTTAAATGCAAACGGCGGATGAAATATATTATTCTAATGGAAACAACCTTTCAATCAAAACAAATCCTTTTTATTGATATTTGACAATCCATTCATTAATTCAATCATTTAAAGCACATAACGGATATTGATTTATGAAAAGATTTACATTGGACAACGAGCTTTTAAGAATCTGCGATATTGCGATCTACGATTTGTTGCGCAATATCGCAATATCGCAAATCACAATTTTCTCAAAGCGTAACCATCACAAATATCGCAAATACCGCATATCGTAAATCGCAAATATCGCAAATCGCAAATCGTGCATATCGCAAATCGCAAATATCACATATAGAAATTATTCATTTAACATTTTTCTGCGATATGCGATTTGCGACCAGTATATTAATGTATAGGCTTTTTGGGATCGCGTTATCACAATATCACAAAATCGCAGTTTAAAAGATTCAGTTTCACAAAAGATATCTATCATTTGCGACGGATGCGTTATTCCGCTCAAAGAAAGATTTTATTGTAATTTATCATAAACTTAAGTGTTTTTTAAGGATTTTCTACGGAATTTCCCTAAGTTATGATATAAAGTTTTATTTGAAAAGGGAAACAAATACTGATTGATTTTTTTGGGTTTTTTAACTAAGGGTCCCCATTTATTTAGTATGATTACTAATAAAAAGGGGGGTTTGCTGGCCACAACAATTGGCGAGTCACTGAAAGAAACAGTTATCTCTGGAAAAAAATAAAATGAACACTATATTTCTAGTAAGTAAAGATTTTTAAAGATAATGAAAACTATCTTAGGATAATTCAAATAAAATTTAACTATGAAAAAGAAATAAAAATCATTCACAATTTCTTTCTAATTCCTTAAGAACAAAAACACTTTTGGGTTATCTCAAGCTTTGATCGGTGTTAATAATGAAGTAAGTGGATTTCTCCGAGTTTGGTTTTATAATATACTCTATTGTCATAGGTATTGCCTCTGTTGCCTGCAAACGTTCATAGTCTCGACAGGGTTACCTTTAAACCATTAACCATTCATTGTCCCATCCAACTAAAATTATGACTTTTTAAAAGATAAATTCATAAGACATATTATCTCATGTTTTTGTCTTTTACTTATTTTTTATTTTTAAGAGCCATTGTTCTGGTTTGGTAGCCAGTTAATAAAAATGCCATTCACTAGTTGTAATTAAACTGAACAAGCTAGCTCGTGATGAGACCCCTTGTATTATATTTATAAGCCATTACCCTGTTTTGATATGCAGTATTGGTAATGTCAGTTTCATTACTTCTTATGAACATGGTAAGTCAGCTCATAATGAGACCTCTTATCTCTTAAATTTTCATATAATTTCTTAGAATTACATTCTAAAAAATCACAACTTAAATGGATGGGGTGAAATAGTTTTATCCTTAAGAATCAATGGATGACAATTTTCAGAGTTTCTTAAGTACCAAGACTTTGAAAAATATTTACTTTTATAGATAACCTTTCTCTGCTCAATAAACTTATAATGATTTACATTCTCCTCAAGTTTTCAAAAGATCATGCAAATGATTGGAATAATCTTTCAAAGTTTAACATCTTATTTTAAACTATCCAAAAACTGTGATCATCTCTTTAAAAATTCTCATTTACACAAAATAAATATTTATAATATTTTTCCTAAGAAATTTTCTTAATAGTAAACAGTCAATTAGAGGCTTATTAACAACCTTTATTTGCAAAAACAATTAAAAACTTTGCAGAAAGGAATATGTACAATTAAGAAGGGGTTACCTCCTTATGAAAAGAATTTCTTTAAGACAAGCCCATTTACAGGAAGAGATTCTCTCTTTCCTGTTAAATCTTGGAGTATGAATGTATTTGAGCCTATCTTTTCAGCAATCTGAAATGGTCCAAGCCACATTTTCTGAAACTTGGTATGCTTACCTTTTTCTTTATGTGCTTTATCCCATTTCAGAACAAGATCACCAATTGACAAAATCTGAGCCGGTAGAACTTGCATCAAAAGAAGATTTTACAAGCTGTTGATGTTTTTCATGAATAATTTTTGCTTTATCTATATCTTCTTCTAATTTAAGGATTTGATCATATCTCAATTGAATGGATGAATAAGGATTTTCTTCAATAAATTGCACTAGGGCTAATGATGGAAGAGCCAAATTTGATGGTATCACAGCTTCTTTTCCATAAACTAAATTGAAAGGTGAAGTTCCTATTGAAGTTTTTTTAGTAATATGATCAGCCCATAGTGCAAAGATTAAAGACTTGTGCCAATTCTTTTGATTTTGATCAATGGTCCTTTTAATGATTTTAATAAGATTTTTGTTAGTGGATTTAGCCAAACCATTACCTTGTGGATAATAATTTGCTGAATATTTCAATTTAAAACCTATTTTGACTGCAAATTCCATTATACTGTTTCCAGAAAAATAAGATGCATTATCAAAGACAAGAGCGTTAGGTACACCAAACCTGGTTATGATGAATTGATCTATGAAATCAATAATTGTATCAGAATTGGCTACCTTCAAAGGGATTGCTTCTACCCATTTTGTAAAGTAATCAGTTGCTGTAAGGATGTATTTGTGCTGTTTGGAAGAATGAGGTACTATCTCACCAATAATGTCAAGTCCCCATTGCTCGAATGGTTGCTCAATACTCACTGGTTGCAAAGGAAAAGCTGGTTTCCTTTGTCTTCCACTTGCAGTTTGACAAATTCTGCACTTTCTTACATAATCATGCGTATCTTTAAAAAGGGTAGGCCAGTAATAACCAGCATGAATTATTTTGTGAGCTGTGGTATCACCTCCAAAATGACCTCCTGCTGGTCCATCATGCAATTCCTGCAACACCTTTTCAGCTTCAGTCTTTTCAAGACATCTTAATAGGATTGAATCATAATTCTTTCTGAATAACACATTATCAATGATCTCATATTTAATAGCCTTCAATCTTAAAACACGTTTGTTCTTATAGCTGAGATTAGAAGGAGCATACCCATTTTTCAAGTAATAAATAAGATTAGCATACTGAGATTCAGAATCTGTTACACTTATCTGGCTAACTTGAATATCATTGTTTGGATCTTGATTTTCTGGTATGTTATGAGCTCCTGCCAATAATCTGCAAAAACCTTGTCCTCTAACGATCTTAGCTGGTTTAATATCAATATCATACTCTTGCAAAGCTATTACCCAGTTAGCTCTCTTTTCTCCTACTTCTTTTTGAATTAATAATTGTCTCACTACAGAGAATGGGACAATGATTTTTGTATGTGTTTTCAAGAGAAAAGGTCTGAAATGTTTGATTGATTTAAACACGGCAAAGACTTGTTTTTCAACATCGGAATAATTCATCTCAGCTCCTTGCAGATTTGAGCTAAAGAAAGAAATTGGTGCCTCAATTTTCTGATCATTGAGCTGTGTTAAAACAGCAGCATAGGATGTTTCGGTGGCCAAAGTATACAAAGTAAAATCTTTAGAAAAATCAAGGGTATTCAATGCTGGTGCATTAATGATCGCTTGTTTGATTGCCCCAAAGGCTTCTTTCTATTTATGCCCCCATTTGAATACTAAATTTTTCTTGATCATATTTTGCATAGGTAAAACAATTTGAGAAAAATCAGGAATGAATCTTTTTACAAAATTGATTTGCCCAAGAAATGATTGCATGGATTTTTTGTTATGAGGTAAAGAAATATCATAAATTTCTTTCATTCTATCTGGATCAATATATATACCATCTTTTGACACAAAAAATCCTAAGAGTTTTCCTTCATCTAAAGCAAAGAAAGATTTATTTGGATTTAAGGAAATACCAAACCTTCTACATCTTTCAAATATTTGCTTTAGATCATGTAGATGATTGGCTATCTTCTTTGAAAATACTGTTATGTCATCAAGATAAACAACAATTGATCTATTGATCAGACCTTTAAATGCTATGTCCATGGCTCTTTGAAAAGTTGCTCCAGCATTTATTAGACCAAAAGACATTTTCTGATAAGCATAGGTTCCCCATTTTGTTCTGAAAGTTGTTTTCAATCTGTCATCTGGATGAACTAAAACTTGATTATAGCCTGAAAATCCATCAAGAAAGGACATGAGTTCAGAACCAGCTACCTTTTGAAGTATCTGTTCCATAGTTGGTAATGGGAAATTGTCTTTTAAACATGCTTTGTTTAAATTTCTAAAATCAATACAGATTCTTATATCACCATTCTTCTTCCTTACATGTACCATATTGGAAACCCAATTGGAGTGCCTTACAGGAAAAATGATTTTGGCTTTTAAAAGTTTATTAAGTTCTGATTTGATTTGACCTTCGAGACTTGGATGAATCTTTCTTAACTTCTGTTGAACAGGTTTAATATCAGGAAGCATTGGAATTGTGTGTTGAATAACCGAAGTATCATACGTTTTTAAATCATCATAATTCCAAGCAAAAACATTTTTATATTTGTTCAGAAGTTTAATGAAAGCATTCCTTTCCTCTGGAGTTAAATTGAGTCCTAAATTAACATTTTGAGGATTAGAGTCAAAACCAAGATTTACTAATTCAAAATTCAAAGTGGAACTTTGAAGTTTAAAATTAGTGACTTTCTTGAATCTGTCTTTAATATCATATAAGTCCTCTAATTTAACAACAGATTTCGGAATGGGATTTTCATTACCTTTTGAGGAAATTTGTAAATCATGATCATCCTCATCAATAATTTGTTCATCATATGATTTCTCTGAAGTCATGAAATTTAAAATATCTTGATCATGGTAAAATACTCTCCAATTTGTGATATTATCTGGAACAGATGGGCGAAAAATCAATTCTACTGAAAATCTATCAGGACTGCAATCTTCAGCAAGAAGGAGTTTGGATGCAACATTAGCTAACAAATCAGCTGATGTATTTTGATTCCTAGGAATAGAAGAAATATTGAATGCTAAAAAATGAGTGGTAAGATCTTGCACTAGGGTTTGATAGTGTTTAAGATGTCCTGAAAGGCAATGGATAGTATTCCTAACCTGTTTTATGACAATTTCGGAATCACCAAAGACTTTCAAGTATTTAACATCTAACCCTATAGCTTTATAAAGTCCTCGAATCAAGGCTTCATATTCTGCAGTATTGTTTGTACACTCAAATTATAACCTACATAATAGCATGGTTTTCTCTCCATCTGGATCAATTAAGATGCATCCTGCTCCAGCTCCATCACTAGATTTTGATCCATCAAAATATAATGACCAAAATAAAGATTTATCTATTGGCTTATCTACAATTACATCAGAAATATTTACAATTCTGGAAGAATCAGATTGTGAAAATTTTTCTATTTGAGAAACAAAAGTATTTACAGAAAATGGTGATTGTGGTGCTTTGAAGTTTCCAAGAAATAACTCAGTAGAATAACCTCCAAGAATATTGTTGTTGAATGCCACAGGCTCATTAGATTGTTCAAATTCAGTGACAGTGTGCATCATATGTTTTTCTCGTTCAACTTTGATTTGATTTCGTTTCCCTTTGTAGGGAAGCCACATATGTGAATAATCAGTTGCGATATAACCATTAAGTTTTGCAGACCAGTCCCTGCTTAAGACTAATCCATAGAATTCAGGAATATCTGCAATTAAAATATCAATTCTTTGGACAATCCTAGGATCGGAAGCTAGTCTGATAGTAACTGAATTGATTTCTCCTACAACTTGAACTTTAGAGCGATCCAATTGAACAATATGAACTGCCGATTTTTGTGGTTCAATATTCAATTTGGCACAAACAGAAGTAGGCATTATATTAGAGGATGCTCCAGAATCGATTAAACAATTATGCAGATTTTTATTATACATTTCATAAGTCAAAAGAAAAGGAGGAGTCTGAGAATTTGATCTTTCTCCAATGAGCACAGTATCAGTAGCATCTACTTTGTCTGGTGGCTTACCAGTTCCTTTAGCTGCTTTTGCAACTACACCACTTGGTAAAGGAGCAATTGGTGTAGCATTTAATTCTTTTAATAGCAACTTCTGTTGGTGTTTTAGTTTGCTGAGTTCATGTAAGGAAATGTTGGCTTTAATATTTTTCATGTCTTCAACAATGTTATACTCCATAGGATCTGACACCACTAAAGTTTTTGTTGTCGATGTAGGAGGATTAGAAGAAGATGGCTGATTTTGAGTAGGTAACGGATAAGTTTTCTTTGCAAGGGATTTGTCTTTGGTACTTGGAGTTGTAATTTTCTTTTTAGGAACTGTTTGTACAGGCTCCGATGTAGATTTACTCCTAGTACTTACAGGCATAGCTTCTTGTTCTACCTCACTATCAGAATTAGAGAGAATAAAATCCCACATTCCATGTAATTCAGCTATTTCTTCATTCTCATCTTCCTCCTCTGATACTAGAGGAGTATCTTCTTATTCTTCCTCTTCTGATTCTGCATTAGAGATTGAATTGGGAGGTTTAGATTCAACTTGATTTCTTTTGAAATTTCGAAATGGTTTTTTGGTAGAAGTTTCAGCTACTTGTTTTTGTATTTCAACCATTTCATTTGACATGGTTTTAAGAACTTTCTGTAAACCTTCCATGTCGTATGGGTCTTTGGCTTTTTTCCTCGAATCATCTTTGAAGCTAACCTTCTTGGATTTCCTTTCCTCAATAACATTTTTCTTTTCTAGAGAAGTAATTCGTTTTTCTACTGCAATAGCCTCTTTCATATTCTCGGCTAACGTAGGTTTTGCAGCTCTATCTACAAAAATTTCTATGTTTGAGGGCAAAGTAGTTATGTACCATTCAATTCTGACTTGTTCACTAGGCCTTGAATCTGTGTGGATTTTGTTCAAGAGTTTGTTGAATCTAGCATTGAAATCTTTAATGGGCTCCTTGGGTTCTGTCTTCAAATTTGAGAGATCGTTGATTAAAGTAGCTATTGATCTGTCATCTCCAAATTTGATTAAAAAATGATCTGCAAAAATGGCCCAACTTGTTATGGATCCTTAAGGTAATGAAAAGTACCAGGATCCTGCTGCCCCTTGAAGAGTATAAGGGAATAGTCTGACTACAACATCTTCTTCTACGACTCCATTCAAATTTACATCCAGCATAAAGTTATTGATGTGTTCTTCAGCTGGAATGTTAAGCTCTGGACTGAATTTTGGAAGCCATTTTCCAGGATTGTCAGGTAAATCATGTAAAGGTGCAGGCATGTTGACAGCACCTGGACTTGTCCATGGTCTCTGTGCCATTATTGTAACAACTGTTGAAGAAGTAGTAGAGACTGGTGGTGTCTGAATAGAAGTTGTTGGAATAGATGATGTTGAGATTGATGACGATTGAGCAGGTGATGATTGAGCAGATGATGTGGAAACAACTCCACTTTGTTGAGTTGGGGTTTTGGAAACAGGTGATTGAATATGAGATGAAGAACTTATATCACTTTCTGATTCCGATTGAGTTCTTCTTGTCTTGACTCTACTAGGTAAAGGGAATTCTTTCGGAGAAATACCAAGTTTTTCACTTTGAAGCCTAGTAAGAGGTTTTGAAGGAACAAATTTTGAGCTTACACTACCTTCAGATATTTCAGATTCTTCTAGAGATAATGAGAATCCTTTCAATTTATGAATTAAATCTTGTACTTCAGGAGACTCAGGATTTTGATTGTCTGATTGTTTTGAGATTTTGGTAGTGGGTGTCTGAATATTCTTCTCAATTCCTTCTATAGGATTTTGTAATTCAGAAGAAATTGAAGAAGTCAATGAGGGTGTTTTTCTCTCAGAATGGCCTATGGATAAAGATTCACTTGCCATTCGTAGCTCATGCCCTCCTTCTAGCGCCAAAAATGTTGAAGCCTAGAAAATCTCTGCTTCAAACATTGGGGAAAACCACCCGGTCGGGACCTTAGGACAGCTCCTTATCCGTTTGGTATGGTGGCTCCGACTGGATTGAAAGGACCAGTTTCCTTATAACTAATGGGTTGGTGATGGGTTGATTTGGATGAGTGAAAATGGGACTAAATAACTGAAATAAAACTATCTAATTTAAACTAAATACTGATAAAGAAATTCTAAGACTAACCCGGGTATCATATGTGAATACAACTTAAACTTATTCCAATTTAACAATAACCATAAAAATGTATTAAAGTTTAATTGAAATGTGCAGTAAAAAATAAAGATAACTCTGTTTAAGAAATTAAACAGAGTTATATTAGCATATTGTATTCATCATTGTATGTCATCTACATACACTTATGAAAGATAACATTTCAATTATATTAAAAAATGATATATAAAGAAATGTTATGAAAAACAAATATATATAAATGATAACAAATTTTAAAGCGAATATCATATGACAAAAGAAATCAACAGTGAATAGATAAAAATACCTTATCCATCTTGAAAGCTTTCAAATGAAATCTGATACTCTAATGCAGTAATTCCGATGCAAAATCAAATCCAAGGTACAAAAATGCAACACTTTAAAGATAATTCCGCATAAAATCACCAGATGTGATCCTTTATAAAATATAAGAGGCAGTGGAGTACATAAATGTAATCTTCAAGTCAAAAATATTACAACTCAGGACCCCTCTCTAAATGCATGAGAGGGGTCTAAATACTACTAGCTAAATCTAAAAATAGTTTATTACAAAAATTAAGGATTTGGTTTAAATGACCGTCCTTTTTGTAGGCAAAAATACAGTAAAACTAAAACTAAATCTAAAAATAAAGACTATTAAGTAACTACTTATGAACTTGATCTTTAAACTTGCAAGCATCCAGCATTGTTTTGAGAAGAGGTGGTTGGCCAACTTCAGATTTCAAATGTCTTGAAAAGACAGAATCGGCAAGTGTAGGCGCAATCTTCTCAGCAGAACTAATGATGCAATTAAGCGCACTGCGTTGACTGTGTGGTTTCACTAAATATGTCCAGTAAGAATCCCAGTTTAATCTTGTCAATCCTTGGATTGATTTTGCTTTTTCTTCCGCCTTTTGTGTCCATTCTGTTCGCAATTGATGCGCCTGTGGAAGATATCCTGGAACAGTTTCTGAAATCAAATTTTCTTTGTGCAAATTCTCATTTACAAAATCAGTAAGACTGCTTGCTGCTGTAGCCGACTCTTCTACTGCTTTCTCTGCCCCTCTGATTTGTGCATCCCAGTCATTGAAAAGTATTTCTTTATGGTTTTCATTAATAATTGGTGCACCAGCTTTTCTTCCTTCCTCTGTCTTTTGCCATACCAAATAATCAGTAACTTTTTCATTAATTAAATCATAATTATTTCGTAAATCTACGACATGATTAGTGATCTTATCACTTTCTTGACAAAAAGAGTTCCATTGCAATATTTTTTGGCATAAGACTTATTCTTGTTGCAGTAGTTGATTGTTTAAAGAAATAGTTTCTGAAATAAACTCTGGAAGTTTAGGATCATCTTTATGCTGATCTTGGATAATCTGTATTTGTTTCTCTTTATCAGCTAAACTTTTTTGATATCCAATTTGCATTTCTTGAAGTTGTTGCTGTAACTTTTCAAGTTTCATCTGTGCTTCATTATTGGCCTGTACCTATTGCAATTGCTGTTGTAGAACTTGTATATGTTCTTCTTTTTTATTTAATAAGAGCTGTATCTCAAATGCTTTGTCAATAGTTGTGGAAGCATAAGCCCCCGTAATCTGAGATAACTTAGCAACATTATCAGTAGGCTCTGTGGTAGGATCCTTCCACAAAACATCTAATTGTTCTGCTTCAGTAGCAATTGCACCTTCTAATTTTCTCTTTTTCCTTTGCTTCTTCACTACTGCTTTATACTTCGGGCTGTAGAATACATCTAGAGGAGGAATGTCCTCTACATTAAGTACAATTTCAGAAGAGGGAGTGACGGTATATGCTCAGTTTCTGTGACTATGCCACTTATTCCTCTGCTCAAAACTTTTGTTGTCTGTACAGGGGTCTGTATATTCTGTCATTCCACATTAAGCAATTGATTAAAGCTTTCCCATTCTTTGTCTAATTCATTTGTGATTGACTGTTGCTGTACATTGGAAGGAGGAGGATTTATGTGCTGAGAAGTCAAAATTTGCTATTGTGAAAGTTCTTTCGATTGAGCAGTATCTTTCACTAATTCTTCATTTCTATCCTGCTCTTCATTAGACTTATTAGAACGTTCAGAAGTCTCTCTTTCAGAATTTGACTTAGACTTATCTGTACCTGAACTTCCGTTGAGACTGACACTAGGAGTTGGTTCCCTTGCGGGTTCCAAGCGTAAATTTTCCAAAGGGATAGTAGTTAGTCTTCTCTCTCTGTAAAGTTTAAATTCCTGAAATTCTTCTGGAGATAACTGTATCTGAGCTGAATGCAAAAATTCTTTAAATGAACCTTTTGTTTGAAATATATCATCAAAAGGATCTTCTTCTCCTGAAAATTCTCTTACCTTGATTGCAGTGGTAAAATTTTTAGCAACATTATTTGGGTCAAATAATCTTCTCGAAAACTTGAACAGTTGTAAGCATGTAATATTGCTTACCTCTTTGAATGCGTGACCAATATCAAACAATGAAAATGTTCCACAGGTTATGGGAAATTGTGGCCAAATGCCTTTCTTCTTCTCTTTTAATTCCTTTGTCAAACCTCCTTGACCACAGGTTTGATAAGCAATCTCCCGAGCTACAAGTTTATCCGGAACATACAGGGGTAAAACATGGGGGGAAGCAGAACTTCCAAAAACCCTAACATAAGTAAACAACTCCTCTCCAAACCATCTTGCGACAGGGAGAATGTCGACTTCTGCTTCTGGGGATAACCTTGGAGCATCCTTATTATGCAATATTCTGTACAATGGCAGCATTATGCCATGGAAAATCTTGTAAAAATGAGGGACAAACTTAGATTCCCACAGTTCCTTGTGATACACATGAATAGGCAAAGGATCATGAATTGTCCATTGCCAACCCATCAAAGGGAATTTAGAAACAAAGCAGATAGCGTCCATAACATAGGCAGATAGATAAAAAGGAGGATAAATCCTCTGAGAAATAGTCCGTTTAGACCGGTAATGAAAAATAGCAGTGGCCAAATTATCAGACAAGATTTTGGCCCAGTCTACAATTGTAGCGTTAACAACAACATTCAACAAAGGGAGCCATTCATGCAAGATCATGTTTATGTCAGGCTTTCCAAAAAGCCTGCATAACATAGCAGCAACAAAACAATATGGAGAGGTAAGTGAACCAGTACTGTACATACCGTGTTTGTTTTTCTTCAATGGTTCATCTCTTTTGTTCCATTCCTGCGTGCATTCCGCCAAATTTGCATGTTCTTTGGAAAAATTCTTCATAAATTGTTTATTATAAGTCGCCTGAAGTTCCGGCAAATGATACATCAGCCTCAAATCTTCCATAGTGAACGACCCGATGAGCTCTTGATCTAGAGTTCTAAATTGCCTGTCTGAAATATCGGTGCTGTCCAACACCCATTTTACCATGTCTGAATACGGAAGAATTCTTGGTCTTGCCGCTATCCGGTGCAGAAATGAACAAGCCAGGTCTTTAAGGGTTGCCTCAAATGAATTACTTGAGCCTGCAGTAGCCGCAACTTGCATTACCTTGGGATTTTCTTCTTCGAGAAAATTATACATTCCTTCCCAGGTGGTGATACCGGCATCCTTATTGCAAGCAGTATCCGCATACAGTGAAGCCATTTCTTTGTTTTCAGAATTTGAAATCTTCTCTTTCTTACCCATAATGCTCTGTGAACGCTTTGTATAGTCTTCTGCTCCTTTGTGCCTGTGGTTTTACGAATTAAGTGAGAGTAATGACATGAGAAAGGTGATGAGATAGTTTTAAATGCTGAAGGCGGATGAAATATATTATTTTAACGTGAAACGACCTTTCAATCAAAACAAAATCCCATTTATCAATAATTGAAAATCCATTCATTTAATCCAATCATTAAAGCGCATAACGGATATTGATTTATGGAAGGATTTTCTTTGGACAACGCGCTTTTACGAATCTGCGATATTGCGATCTGCGATTTGCTGTGCAATATCGCAAAATCGTAATATCACAGATCACAGTCATCGCAAAACACACTTATCGCATATCGCAATATTTATAAATCACATCCTCATAATATCGCAAAATCGCAATATGGCAGAATCGCAAATCGCAAATATAACATATAAAAAGTATTCGTTTAACATATTTTCTGCGATATGCGATTTGCGACCAATATTTTAATGTATAGGCTTTTTGGGATCGCGTTATCGCAATATCGCAAAGTCGCAGTTTAAAAGATTCAGTTTTACAAAAGATATCTACCATTTGCGATGGATGCGCTATTTCGCTCAAAGAAAGATTTTATTGTAATCTATCATAAACTTAAGTGTTTCTTCAGGATTTTCTAAGGAATTTCCCTAAGTTATGATAGAAAGTTTTATTTGAAAAGGGAAACAAATAATGATTGATTTTTTGGATTTTTTAACTAAGGGTCCCCACTTATTTAGTATTATTACTAATATTAAATAAAAGGGGGGGTTGTTACTGGCCATAACAGGACCTTGGACTCATGCACTCCTTTCTAGGCCTTGAGGTGTGGAAAAGGCCCGGTGAGATTTTCCTTTCACAAGGAAAATATATCGTGAAGTTATTGGAAATATGTGGAATGAAAGAATGAAAATCACTGCCCACACTAATGGAAATGAACTTCAAGAAGTTATGTGGAGAAGATGCAGGACTTGATTTGGTGAATCCATCCGAGTATCAACAATTTATTGGGGCTCTGATGTTCCTTGTGAACTCCCATCCAAACATATGCTCTGCATTGAACACGTTGAGTCAATTCATGACCGAGCCTCTCAATACACATTGGACCGCTGCCAAACACATTTTGAGATATTTGGAAGGATCGATCACACTTGGTTTGAGATATTCTACCTGAGATGTTTGAATTCATGGATACACGGATCCTGACTGGGCAGGAAAATATTATCGACAGGAAGAGTATGTTTGGATGTTGTTTTAGCCTTGGATCTGCAATGATATCTTGGATGAGCAGAAAGCATAAGTCTGTAGGATTTAGTACTGCCGAGGGAGATTATATTTCCGCTAGCATGGCTAGATGCAAAGCAGTTTGGTTGAGGAAGCTCTTTCGAGAGCTATTTGAGTAGGTCCTTGATACTACATTGATATATTGCTACAATAAGAGTGGGATCCATCTGGAAAAAAACATTGTATTTCATGACAAGTCCAAGCTCATGGATATTCAATATCACTTCATTCGATAAATGGTGTCGAGAGGAGCCGTTCGACTCCATCACATATCTACAAATGAGAAGATTATAGATATACTCACCAAGGCTTTGCCGAAAGGGAAGTTCTTGGTCTTCACAGAGCATCTTGGATTGATGGATGTGAGCCCTCCTGATAAGGGGCATTGCTAATTGAGGACACTAAGCCAAATATACCCCCCTGTCTAAGATCCCAGGGTGAGTAATTGAGATAGAGGGCTCTTGGGGTTGAGGGAACTCTAGAAAATAGGGTATCACCCCTATCTGTTGCCCATAAGGTTGGAGTAGTAGCTCACCCTATCTTGGTCTTTGAAAATTATACCCTGGTTGGAACCATACCCACAAGCTAGGCTTGTTGGGATTATCCCTCTCCATCTAGCCAACAAGTTTAGGAGGCTTGGAGGCATGTGATCCTTACCTCTTGGTAAGTCAGGTATCCTGTCCAAGGTAGATTATGATGCAGGTGTTCTACCACATGAATCTTATGGGTCATTATTGGGAAGATCGGTAGGAAATAGGATGGGTTGAGTAGTAGCTCCCCTGCCTCACCTATTTCTCTATATGGGGTTGTAGTAGTAGCTTCCCCATAAGATTTGGGTAGTATCCTGCTCACAAATATTTTCGGGTAGTAGCCTGCTGACAGGTATTTTGGGGTAGTAGCACGCTCATTGAGATTCCGGGTAGTATCCCGATGGATAGAGGGTGGTAAATTTTGCTCCTCGATGATTATTCTTCTTTATATTCGAGAATGTTTCAGCAGATAGAGTTGAGCAGAGACGGGACATGATATGACGACAAGACAGACATGTGGAATTCTCCCTAGTTGAGAGGGAGTGTTAAAATTATGAAAATATGGTAAAATTACACTTTGGATAGATTATTTGAAGTAGATGATGATTTCATTGAGTTCATATTTTTGAGATGACCAAAATCAACCTAAAGATCACCCTTTTTGGACAAGCATAAGTTGGTTTTTGAATTTATGTACCCACATATGCACATTTGGACATGTTGACCTCAAATAAAATTGGACACCCATGGAATCCTATAAATACAAGTGACCTAGATCTCATTTGGACATCATATCATTCAAGCATCTTCTTCTCTTCTATCTGATTTGGTTCACACAGGATCGACGAAGGAAAGCTCTCACAGGGGTCTGAAGTTTCATGTCTGAGGCTCGAATGAGTTAGGGTTTCTATTTCCTGGTGGCACACATGACACTGGGCTAATTTGACCACATTCACATGCTTGTTAAGGCCAAGGGAGTGTCTGGGAGCTAAATTTGCATGCATGTCAACCTGAAGGGAGCGGTTGGGGGTTTGACTTAAGTTGATCATCAACAAAATTTTTTTGCAGCTAATCGAAGTTTTCTGCAGCTGACCGAAGACTGAAAGAAGTTGTCTCTGATATATTTTGAAACTGAAAATTTGGTTCTGAATGCTATTGGGTTGTATTGCTGGATGATATTGTATTGGGATCATTGCACTATCTATTGAAAATTTTATGACAATATAATAGAAGAAAAATTTCAAAGGGTTTTCGTCCTTGTGGGGTTTTCCCCTGGTCTTTGACCAAATCTGGTGTCTCTTGTTGATGTGTTGATTGTCTCATTTTTCATTGCATTTATTGTTCTATCTTCAATTACTGTTGATGAATAGAAAGACTAATTGTAATTGGATATATTTCTAGTTGAAGAATTGAATTGGGCTAAAGTAATTGATCGACATAGAACAATCTGAAAATTTAACAATAAGATTCTCGATTCTCTATTGGTTCCCTTCGTATTTGATTACATGCAAAACCAACAATGTGAAAATTTAGGGCATTAAAAACGATTGTTGACATTGTAAATCCAGGAAACCAATCAAGATATTTAGTTGACAAAATATTGGAACACATGATCCACATCAAACACAATATTGGTGTCAACACAAGGGTTTTGGTCCTCCAAATGACTCAAGCATTTTCTAGCAGTCAAAAAGAGAGATTGTGCCAGAAAGATGCTTAACTTCATGACATACACAAAAGGGATAAGAATATGATCAGCCACAAAAGATTTTGACAGACAGAAATCCTCCAACCTAAAATCACCTTTTTCTTGATAATCAAAATGACATGTTTTGAAATTGTAAGGATTTGTGGAAGATGTGCTCTCCAACCCTTGGTTTGATATAAGGGATTCACATTAAAAGGGGCTAACCAAACAAAAATCCTTTACTTGATTATAAATCTCATCCCGAGGATTAGGAATATTAACTTGGAAACACAGAAATTCATTTAGGATTGAACTCACACCCAATGGATAAATGTTAAATAAAGAACTAAAAATATGGATCCATCTTAGTTCAGAGATCTCAAAAGGATTGTGAGAACCTAACATAACCATCAATAGGGGCTAAAGTGTCTCAACCTCCTAATAGGTATCTGAACTTTATGACGATAGATCGTCGAATTTGAGTGGCTTAGAAAAATCGACAGGTAAACAAGAACCACTATTGTCAGAAGTATTAATGAAAACATTGTTAGTGCCATGGTTTGATCAGATTTAATATTAGTCATATTAGTCTCTTAATGGATAGAGAATTTAAATGCGTTGATCAGAAAACTCCTTTGATCATATAGAGTTGGAACATCTTCCTCCTGACTTATGAAATATTTACAGTTGAATAAATTATGTATAATAGATTCAAACTTTTCATCCTCTGGTTGTAGGATCACACCATCCTATACTTGATTGAAACCACGACCAATTAGATAAATATTTAAACAATTTAGAGGAATTTATGGTATACCAGACTTATCAAACATATCTGGGTACAATGAATAGTTTGTTAGAGGTGAGGAAGGATGAAAATACTCATGAGGAGGAGCACCATCTGTAGCTAAATCAGATTGAGCTTATGAGAAAAACAAATCAATATCATTGTCTTCAGTATAATGTTCAAACAAAGGCATACTGGTGTGACATTCATGTTGGCCTTGCTTTTCTCCAATAGGGTATACCAAAGGTTCAAAAGCTGAACAACTGACCTCTTCAAGATTGTCAACTGAAGATGTATGAATTAGAGGAATTTCAGGATCATTCTGAATTGAAAGAGTATCCCAACCCATAAATGGAGATTGTAAACTATGAGAAATAGATCTCAGATCAATAACTTGCAAATATAAATCCTCTGAATAAGAAAATATGTCATCCCATTTACTTGGGCACTCATCACCACATATATTAGTTGAAACATGGATGTCAAGGTGGTTGTTTTCCAAAGTCTCAACTTTATTGCAGAGCTTCAAATCATTTTACAAGTTATAAATACTACAAGATCGGTGCTCAACTAGAGATGCAAAATTATCATCTTGAAAGAGGGAAGAAAGGTAGGACATATCTCCAACACTCTGCTCCTTTATATGTGAAATACAACTACCTTATTCTTGATTACCGCTTGAAACAAGTTGGAAATCATTAATAGTTGAAGTAGGCTGATCAAGCAGGCTAAGGATAAAGGAGCCAAAAAATATGGATGGTAGAGGTTGAAGGTATACCTCGAGGAAATCATACTTTTGATTAAATCTAACTCAAGTTTAAAGTTATGAGCGTTAATATCATATTGAAAAGTAAAGGAATTAGTCTTCACCTTAGGCTTCATGAACCACCCCAAGATTTATTCCATTGGATCTAAATCATGGGGGATAGTTGAAGGTGGAGAAGATGGACCAATAAATTAATTGACAATTTTATTGACTTCAACAACATCAAAAGGAGGCACCCAAATTGGTACTGAAAGAGGAGGAGGACAAGGAATATTAGGTTCCTTCTCACAAATTTGGGGTGTTTCATGATCAATGCAAGTTGGAAGAATGGAATCATTTGAGGGTTCAAATCCAAAATATTTGACGGAGAGAAGAGTCAGACTCTAAAATTTTTCTTGAGGAAATTCACAACGAAGGTGAAGTGACCAATTATGTAAACCCTCTAAATATTCACCTAACTTCATTGTAATTTGATCGATTCTATCACACACATCTTGATAATCATACTTGTCAAAGGCTTCATGAAGCTCCTTAACAAGTTGCTCAAATGAATGGATAGAAGCAGTTGGTAATGTATGGCACCCTTTCTTGAATCGAACTTCAAATGTGAGGGTGAATAGTTTGGCCATGACATCCTTATAATGTATTCCAATAGAAATACAAAGATGAGCAAATTGAGACACATGTTCAAGGACATTTAGTCCACCCTCACCATCAAAATTAAATTCAGACAAGTTATGAATAATATCTGCGGGGATGGTAAGATAAATATCCTTATAAAAGCATCCTGGGATTATGATTTGGGAATGATCCATTTGAGATAAGAGTGTTGGGTGTGTGTTATATTCTTTCCATGACTAGTTGCACGCGCGAGTGGGTCACGGGGAGGCGTTAGCCCCCCTTGTTCTTTGCGTCGGGTGCAACAAGAGGGGTTTGTACGGGGGACGGTAGCCCCCATACACGGGGTCTAGGGCAGTGCCTCGAGAAATTTTGTTTGGATCCTATATTAGGTGGGCGAACCTACCTATGGTTTTGTGGATGGGTTCTGCACATGGTTTTGGGCATGATGGTTTTCTGTCCATGGTATTTTGTAGATCTGGTCAAGGGAACTACGGTTATGTTCTAATAAAAGGTTAATGAATTGGGGTTTATGAATGCTTCAACATGTATATATATGTATTGTAACATTGAAAGGAATATAATGAAAAATCAATCTGGTCGTCTCGGTTTTGGGATCTAGGGGAAAATATCTGCGTATATGTGTTTTATGTTTATGTTCTTGGCATTTTTTATTTTCTGTTTTTTAATAATTTGTTTGTAGTTAATTTTTGTACAGGGTTAAAACCTACATTTGGTATCATAGTAGTTTCGGCTTCAAGGGAATGCCTTTGCTGCTGAGGGGTTTTTCTCGGGCCTGTGGTAAACCCTGTTCAGTGGGAGATCTACGGGATCGATTCTTGCGGTGAAAGAAGATGGGGAGTAGTGGAAAGATAGAGATCAAGAAATTTAATGGTTATAGTTTTAAGTTGTGGAAGCTCAAGATGGATGATCTACTGGTGGATAAATATCAATGGATAATGGTAGATCTAGGTACTAAAACAATGACAATGTCAGATGAAAACTGGGTGAAGTTGGTGTTAGAGTCGGTCCTTACAGCCCTCCGTCAGAGATCATTTCGCTTTTTGCATATTCATTCTTAGGTGTCTCGCTTGTTCCACTTCGTTGCATTTCGCTAGGAGCATGCCACTGACTGACGAGGGGGTCTGCTGCTGCGGTGTTTCCTCATGCTTGTACCGCAGGCTATTAAAAATTTTTCAAAAATTGGTTTCCAAGTTCATCGTCATTCTAGTTCATTGAAGTGAGCTCGGTCTGGTAAAATAGCCTTAGTCCTGGCCTTAGGCTTTCAGTTTTTTTTTATGGTGAGCGTTTACAGTGTTTTATGTCACAGAGTAGGGTTTTAAGTTTTTATTTCGTTACTTTATCATCAAAATATATATTATTTCTCAGCCCAAAAACCAAAACTCTGTTTTGGAACTAGAAATTGTCTAATTTTATTTTTGTAATAATTGTATTTATTTAATTATCAGAAAGCTTCAGTGCAAGCCTCTGATCTTTTCCAAAGCCACAGTGCTGCATCCCTGCAAAAGACAACAAGCATTTTCAGTCCAAAATTCAGAAAAGCCAAAGGAGAAACATTGTATTAATAGATCAAATGCTGAAATGCTAAAAGACAGGTATGGATTATCAAACAAATTTGAAAACAATCTCTATTTGATGAGATATTTATTTCATAGAGAATATGGTGCAACAATTGCCGAGGTAAGAGATTCGTGTTGCGTAGTTGAAGTCAGGTTCTGAAGGCCGGTCGATGTGCTTTGGTAACCGTGACGTCGTTGGGAGGTGTGCGTCACTCACTAGGTGCGGCCATCTAGATTGGAAAAAAGTACACCATATCGGGGTGGCGCGACCCACTGCACTTCGTCGAATTTTCAACTTCCTGCCTCGCACCCCCGCCGGGCTTGGGACCGCTTGAGCCAGGGATGAAATTTTTGGGTTTTCATGATGTAAATTGATGGTTGACATGTAAATTTGGCTCATTTTTACCTATTCTAAAAGATTCACTCTCAAAAAAGTGAAAATCATGTAAATGAATCAGTTTCCACTCTTTTAGAGGCAAGTTGTTAGCTGCCTAGATTTTAGCTCCTTGATTAGAATTTGTTGGAACTGCTCCTAGAAAAAGGATTTCGACCCCTAGAGGTGTGGGAAGGGGTTAGAGTGATCTATATATTGTAATTTTTGAGACATTCTACAGGTTGGACTCTTGGGAAACTTTTGCACACATTGTAAATATTTTTCATATTTTGGCTAAGGAAAGATCAGAGGTTTTGCGGCACCTGTTGGGATTCTTGTGGCTTTCTGTTCTTAACGGTGTTTTCCCTCAGTTTATTGTAAGTTCCTTCATGTTTAATGTATGCCATTTCTCACTTATGCTTCTTAAATTAAATGAATGAGTAGATGAGGTTGAATCCATTGTTCGCAGTGCTCTGCCTTTGAATTCATTTAGTTTTTCATGTTTTCGCCTGTTTGAAAAGGATCCATGTTCATCCTTGCCCTTTTCAGCTCCTGTTCGTTCTGATCCATCCGCATATCCAATCAAAAGCATTAAGACTATTGCCTACCTCGCCCCAACTCGAAATATGCAAAGGTCTGACCTTATCCCCGGACCCAAAATTGTTTTTTCCCATTTCTCCAACGAAACCCAAAAAATCAAAATCAAACATTCCTATCTCTTTACTAGCCTAAAATCAGTATTCATTGTTCATTATAAATCATCTCAGCCCCTCTGAAAACATTTGCCGAGATAGACTCGGAGAGAGCCCTCTCTTGTCCTCGTAGGGCTAGCTACGAGGCTGAGCGTGGTTTGATGTAGCCTTGAGTTTTACCTTATTTCAGCCTAGGGTAGATTTGAGCGCTAACAGTTGGATCAAAAAGCAAAGAGCACAATACATTTGTGTATCTGATATTTGGTATTTTTGAATGTATCTAGGGAAGCTATGGTGAGGATTTTTGGGACAAGTTAGGGACTTTATACCAATCTAAGGCTCTGATGAACAAATTGTTCCTGCATAAAAAGATGTATAATATGAGGATGAAGGATGGAGACTCGGTGGCAGAGAATTTGAACGCCTTTAATACTATGGTAAGCCAATTATTATCTATTGATATCAAAATTTCAAATGAAGATAAATGCATCAGTTTTTTGTGTTTTATACCATATTCATGGGATAGTCTAGTTGTTGCAATAGGTATCAATACAACTACCTTGAATTTTGATGAAATTGTCTCATCCCTTTTGTCAGAGGAGAAGAGATAGAAAAATATGGAGGTCCAGAATGGAGATGCATTGTATATACGAGGACGGTCCCAGAATAGAAACAAAAATAATTCCTCGAGTGGGAGATCTAAATCTAGAGGGAGATCAAAATCTTCAGAAAAACCTGTAAAGGTGTGCTGGAAATGCAGAAAGGAAGGGAAATTCAAAAAGGATTGTAGATATAAATCTCCTGAGAAATGAAATGGATCCAACGATGCTCCTTTTGCAGAGGCGAAAACCACCTTAGATGAAGGTGGGGATCTGTACTTGGCTTCTTCTTTAAGTGCACATGTAGATCACGAGGCATGGTTGATTGACTCAGGTGCATCCTTTCACTTCACTCCTCATAGGGAGTGATTCTGCGAGTATGAGAAATATGATTGTGGTGATGTCTTCCTAGGGGATGACAGGAAGGCCAGAATCGTCAGACGTGGAAAAGTCAAGATGAAGTTGCAAGGTGGAAGGATTAGAACACTTCCTAGTGTTTTGCATATTACTGCATTGGCTAGGAATCTAATTTCTATAAGAAAGATGGATGATACAGGTGTAAAAACAATGTTCGAGAATGATACCTGCAAGATGGTTCAGTGAGGGATGGTATTGAGTGGGGAGTTAGAATTGGAACTTTGTACAAGCTTCTGGGTAACACTGTTATTGATGGGTGCAACAATTTTGTGGTTCCTGAAAGTGGAGCTGAAAACCTTATGGTCTCTGGAGAAAATACCATGCCGTGGCATCAAAGGCTTGGACATATTGGAGAGAAGGGCCTTCGAATACTTCATGGTAATGGTATGGTAAAAGGTATTTCTAATAGCTCTTTGGATTTCAATTTCTATGAAAACTATGTATATGGGAAGCATAATTGTGTGAGTTTCCCCTCTGGTGCTAAGAGGGTGAAAGAAATATTAGAGCTTGTGCACAATGATGTGTTTGGACCTGTGTCGGTTCCATAACTGGGTAATTCTGTGTACTATGTGTAATTTATAGATTAATTCTCAAGGAATACATGGATAAATTTCCTTAGGAAGAAATCTAAAGTCTTTGACAGATTTAAAGAATTTAAGGCTCTGGTGAAAAACCAGACAAAGCAGAAGATAAAGGTGTTGAGGACAGATAATGGTGGAGAGTTATGCAAGAAGGAATTTGAGGATTTTTGTAATAAGTGTGGTATAGCATGGCAGAAGACTACTCCATACACACCTTAACAAAATGGAGTTGCAGAAAGAATGAACATGATGTTTGTGGAAAAGGCAAGAAGCACACTCAGTGGTGTCATGTTAGGACAATAATTTTGGGCAGAGGGAATGGAGACTGCATGTTACCTGGTTAACAAACCACCTTGATTAGCGTTGGAGGATAAGACTCCACATGAGGTATGGACTGGTAAGAAACCCTCTCTTTCACTTCTGAAGGTATTTGGATGTGATTCATACGTACATGTTCGAAAGGAGAAAAGAACCAAGTTGGATAGTAAATATGAAAGGTGCATCTTTATTGGGTATAAGGATGGTTTGAAAGTGTTGATTTTTTTGTAGCAGCATAAAGTGATCTAAGTCTCAAATTTGGTGGAGAGGTTTAGACACTTGTATTCCAAAGAATCCAAAAACCGTTTGTGGAAATTCCACTCGGTTCATGTTTTATTAAAATAATTAATTATTTTAATGGGGACCCTAAGTCTAAACTTAGGTAAATTAAATAATTAATGTGTATTAATAAAACAAAGTGTGAATCTTCTTGAGAACGAAGATCAAGTCATGTTTTAATCTTAAACATCGATTAGACATCTACTCTGGGTCGTTGATTTGTCAACAAGAAGACTATAAAGGAGGGTGTGAGGGCCATTTGGAAAACACACCGAGGCAGATACTCATTTTCCCAATAAGATTGATTTTCTCACTAGCTGAAGTTCAGCATGAGAAATCAATTTAGAGGGAGTTGCAGGGTGGAGAGAGAGAGGGATCGGCAAGGGTTGAGGATACAGATCTTGAAAGAGATAAGTAGCGTAGAGGAAGGACTCCACAGAGGAAGTGACGCAGTAGCATTGACAACGCAAGGGCTGTGACGTTGGAACTGTGTAGCCACTGCGCAAGGGCTGACGCAGTGAGACACAGAGGGACGCAGAGGCTCTCCGGGGTCGGAAAATCACTAGGAAGCAAGTGAGGAACTCAGTTGTAAATTTCTCATATTATTATCTTTCTGTTTTGTTGGTCTTTTTATGTACAAGAGATTCTTGCTGAAGAATAAATAAAACCCTCGTCCACTGCACCGGTTTTCCCGCATTGGTTTTTTCCGGGGACAATTGTCCAAAAATGATTATGTCATTGATGTGCTTGTATTACCATGTGTTTTTCTCAACATCTTTTTTGTAATAATTGAAGTTGTATTTATTTTAATATTTACTGAAGTAATTTCTGTAAATAACTTGTTACTGAATAATAAGTAGGAGACGTAATATCAGATACTGCAGTAGAATTTCATTTTAGAAAATTTCACATGGTATCAAAGCTATATTGGGCAAAGGCACAAAAGAGTCTGCATTGAAGGGAAGTCGTGGTGTTGTATCTTAAACAACAAATCGAATCCCAGAAGGGTGACACATTTTTTTGCAGGGCTACCAGAGAAGGAAGAAGCTCAATGGAAGATCATGACATCTCAGAATTATCTTCCAGGCTGGAAGAGGAATTTGATTGCTTATCTACTTCAGCATCAATGGATGTTTGGTACATTGATAGTAGAGCCTCATCACATATGACTGGGGTTCGAGAATATTTCTCGAGTTATCAAGAAGAGAGGATGAACTTTTAGTTTTCTATGGGAAACAAAACAAAGTGTACCCCAGTAGGAAGAGGGACCATAGTATTTCAGACAGAAGCATGAGATAATATCTGGGCCACAAATGTGCTGCATGCACCAGGATTAGGAATGAATCTACTTTCAGTGTCCCAGTTACAGGATAAGGGACATGATGTATACTTCATTGGAAGAAAAGTATACGTCAAGCATCCAAGTTGGAAGAAGAAGGCTCAGATTGGAACACGAAGCAACAAGCTTTACATGTTGCAACTCGAGTCTACAATGGCACTGATAGGAAATGATATCAGTGGAGAAAAATATTTGAATGAGATATGGCACAAACGAATGGGGCATCTTCACCATGGAGCTATGAGAATTCTCAGAGAAGTTGTTTGAGGGGTTCCAGTCCTGAGTACGATGCATGATGACGTGTGTAGAGGATGCGCACTAGGGAAGTACGTGAAAGCAACATATTCTAGAAGCAACAAGAGGGCTCCAAGTGTATTAAGCCTAATACACTTAGATATCTGCGGACCAATTTCTACCAGAGCTCTTAGTGGTGGCGAATACTTCGTCACCTTCATTGATGACCACTCTAGGAAAACTTGGATCTACTTCTTGGAGACCAAGGATGTGGTCTTTGATAGGTTCAGAGAGTTCAAAGCTCTGGTTGAGAACCTAACAGGGAAGAGAATACAATTTTTGTGCTAAGATAATATTGGAGAGTACACATACAAGAAATTCACATATTTCTCCGCAAGAGAGGGCATCAAGAGAGAATCGAGAGCTCTGTATAATCTGGAGCAGAATGGGGTTGTAGAGCAAAAGAACATAACAATTGTTGGGGAAGCAAAAGCCATGTTGTATGATCAGGATATGTCAAGATTTTTATGGGTTGAAGCATGCAACACAACTGTATATGTCCAAAATAGGACTCCATATAGGGCTTTAGGCAAGACTACTCCTGAGAGTGTCTTCACAGGTTAGAAACCATAAGTGAGTCATTTCCGTATATTAGGAAATGTGGCATATTGTCACATTCTAGATTAAAAAAGGAGAAAGCTAGATCAAACTACAGAGAAGGGGTACCTTGTAGGATACATTGAGACCTCGAAGCCATACAGGATCTACATTCTTGGGAGCAAGAAGATTGTAGTCAGAAGGGATGCAAAGTTCATGGAAGGAATAGCTTTCAGGAAATCTTGAGAGATGCCTCTTGGAGATAGGTCAGAGGATGTTCCTCTTGTACAACATCAGTAGGGGGGAGAAACATGAGGAGGACATACATCTGAATCAAGCACCGTTACCAGCACCAATATTTCTACAGGTGGGGAAGATTAAGATGATTTTAAACATGCAAGACAACATGAAGAAGAGCTAGCTGATCCACCCACCACCAGTGGAAGAATCAACATAGAGGCACGATAAACACTGAGGGATGCAGAGGAGTTTATAGGAGCTCCGAGAACCGAGAAGAGGCAGCGTAGGCAACCCGAAAAATACCAAGCCTTGGTAGCATAGGTTGAAGAACCCTCTAGCTTTCAAGAGGCCGTACATCATCAGGTCTGGGTGGATGCCATGGTAGAATAATATATCTCTATCATGAATAATGATGTCTGGGAAGTTGTTCCTAGACCAGTTAACAAATCATTTGTAGTTTCAAGATGGATCTACAAGATCAAGTATGCTACAAATGGCAGCATATAGAAGTACAAGGCTAGGTTCATGGCTAAGGGGTATGCCCATAAGGAAGGGATTGATTATGAGGAGACCTTCGCCCCTATTTCCAAATACGCCTCCATCAAATATTTTGTATCCTTATATGCATAGATGGGATGGGATATTCATCAAATGGATGTCAAGACAACGCTCTTGAATGGGGTGATTGAAGTAGAGGTGTAGATTTAGCAGCCTGAAGGATTTGAGACTCATGAGAAGAAGTCTCATGTATGCAAACTAAAGAAATCTCTATATGGGCTCAAGCAGGCACCCAAAGCATGGTACGATCGGATTGAATGGTATTTGCAATAGTTGGGATTTGTTAAGAGTGACGCTGATCCCAATATTTACTATTTGATGGTAGAGAATGAGCCACTTATCTTAGTACTGTATGTGGATGATCTATTCCTTACATGATCATCTAGACTCATAAAGGACTACAAGAGGAACTTAGAAGCTGAATTTGACATGAAGGACTTGGGGTTGATGCATTACTTTCTAGGGTTGGAGCTTTGGAAGAAAAATGGAGAAACCTTCCTAGGACAAGGAAGATATGCCTCAGAAATCTTGAAGAGATTTAGGATGCAAGACTGCAGGCCCATGGCAACACCCATGATTACCAACTAGAATAATATTGATGTATCAGGAGATAAGGAATTAGACCCCACCTTGTACAAGAATCTCATTGGGTCACTTATGTATCTGGTCAACACCAGACCAAACATATGCTTCGCTGTCAACACCCTCAGTAAATTCATGGTGGAACCAAAGAGGGTGCATTGAGCAGAATCAAGGCACATTCTTAGATATGTGTGAGGAACAGTTGGATACAGGTTTAAATATACTCACGGAGACGATGTTAGGTTGAGTGGGTTCATAGACGCAGATTGGGAAGGCGGTTCATTAGATCAGAAGAGTACCTATGGTCAACAACGGATCAGGGATGACCTCTTGGTGCAGTAGGAATAAGAAATCCATAGCATTGAGCTCAGCCGAGGCAGAATTCATGGCAGCAAGAACAACTACTTACGAGGCCGTATGGCTTAGAAAACTGTTAGTGAATTTGTTCAGCAAAAAGATGGAAGTGAACACTATCTACTGTGATAATCAAAGTTGCATCAAGATCTATGAGAATCCAGTGTTTCATGATCGATCAAAACATATTGATATTAGGTGTCATTTTATCAGAGACTGTGTTCAGAGAGGAGCCGTACAATTACAGTACGTTCCCACAGGGAATCATGTGGCATACATTCTCACCAAAGCTCTAGAATGGGCCAAGTTTGTTCAATTTAGAGAGTATGTGGGAATGATGGAGAATCCATTTCAGTAGAAGAAACACATGATATCTCAGCTACAAATGCAACACTTGAGAGGGAGCTATAGTACAGATGCAGTAGTGGAAGTAGCAGCGTCCTGGGAAACAATACAATGGCAACAACAACGAAGTGTTGGTAGAAAACATCAACAGTACAAAGGATGCATCAGGGTCAGAGCAGTATGCACTAGGAATAATTTTTAAAACACTTTCCTCACTAAGAGGGAGTGTTGATTTTTTTGTAGCATCGGAAAGTGCTCTAAGTCTCGATTTTGGTGGAGAGGCTAACACTTGTATTCCAAATAACCCAAAAACTGTTTTTGGAAATTCCGCTCGGTTCATGTTTTATTAAAATAATTAATTATTTTAATGGGGACCCTAAGTCTAAAATTAGGGAACTTGAATAATTAACGAGTATTAATAAAACAGAGTGTGAATCTTCTAGAGGACGAAGATCAAGTCATGTTTTAATCTTAGCCATCGATTAGACATCTAATCTTGGCTGTTTATTTGTCAACGAGAAGACTATAAAGGAAGGCTTGAGGGCCATTTGGAAAACACACCGAGACAGATAATCAGTTTCCCAAGAAGATCAATTTTCTCACTGGCGAAAGTTCGACACGAGAAATTGATTCAGAGGGGGAGTTGCAGGGTGAGAGAGAGAGAGGGATCGACAAGGGTTGAGGATACATAGCTTGACAGAGAGAAGCAACGTAGAGGAAGGAGTGCACAGAGGACTTAGTAGCAGTGACAACGGAAGGTTGCGACATTGGAACTGCGTAACCACTATGTAGGGGATGACACAGTGAGACACAAAGGCTCTCCGGGGTCGAAAAATCACTAGGAAGCAACTGAGGAACTCAGTTGTAAATTCCTCGTAGTATTTTCTTTCTGTTTTGCTCATCATTTTCTGTACAATAGATTCTCGCTGAAGAATAAATAAAACACTCATTTAATGAGAAGGTTTTCCCCCATTGGTTTTTTTTGGGGACAATTGTCCAAAAATAATTGTGTCATTGATGTGCTTGTATTACCTTATGTTTTGCTCAACATCTTATTTGTGATAACTGCATTTGAATTTATTTCAATATTTACTGAAGTAATTTCTGTAAATAACTTATTACTGAATGATAAGTAGGAGAAGTAATATCAGATACTGCAGTAGAATTTTGTTTTAAAAAATTTCACAAAAATGTTATAAGATTTGGAACCCAGAAACAAGGAAGGTTGTGTACAACCGAGAAGTGGTGTTTAGAGAGGTGAAATATGTTATTAAATATGAATTCATACCAAATGAACCTGAGAAGATAGAGTTTGAGCTAAAGGAGGAAGAATCATACTCTACATCAAAACAAGATTCATAACAGGAAGAGCCAGAAACTGATCAGAACTGGATCATGGACCTAAGTGATAGTTCAAAATTCAAAGTGTTTGGAAGTGTACCAAAAATAAGCTTCTGGATAGATCTCGTCTTCTTGATTCCGGCGCCATGAACAGTTCAAAAAATCGACATTGTATGAAGAAGTTATCGTAGTTTGAAAAGTCGATTAAATTACAAAATTCGGACTTTGACCAGGTTTGACTTGGATTGGGGAAAATTAAAAAGAAAATATTCCAGAGAATATTCCTAGAATATTCCCTAGAATATTCCCTGAAATATTCCATATGGACCAATCAGTGATTAACAAGTGGCATGGTCGCATTGGTCAGTGGGTTGACTTTGTTTGAAATTTGGCCAATTATAGGGCAACACGTGGCCATCCTTGAGGCCGCCATGTGTCCCTGGGACCGTCTAGTAAATTTTTTTTGGCGCGGCCAGGGGTCGAACCTTGGACCTCCTGCATGTAGGTCCGTGCCCATACCACCTGCACTACAAGTGTTGCTTAACCATATAAGGGAAAAGGTTTTATTTATGGTGTATGGGTTTTGCATATGGGGTTCGAAAGGGGGCCAACCACCCCATATGGCCTTAGCGCCGAAAACCACGGGCTTAAGCCCTAACCCTAACCGCCAAATGAATATATCATTCACATGGTAGAGTTTTCGTTTAATGAAACCGTAACACAAAACCGCTACCCCAAAGGTCCTGCAAATACTTGCGACGTGTTCACATGCAGATTTAGCCATGAGGTTACATTTATCCGCTCCAACATTTAAGAAGACTGCGCAGTTTATGGAAAATGTACCCAAAAAAATTGCCACTGTTAATGCTAATGGCCAGATTGGTGGAATTATTGGCGGGCACGCCTATTATGGCGTTAATGCCGAATTTATCTATAGTTAACTCAGGTTCCTCCAGTTTTGGTGGAGGATTTTTAGGGGTTATTGGGAAAAATGAGTGCAGGTTCTATCTTGAGCTAGATTTGCCAAATTTTGGAGTGCCAATAGTCAATTTTAATTATCTCCAACATTCCAGACTCAATAGAGTGGGTTACAGAGCCATCAGAGAAATTTTGAGCAGGTTGTTTCTTCAGTGAAGTTCAAGGGGCCACTAGGGCCACCAGGGGGCAACAACAATTTGAGGCCTAGCCAAGGGAGCTAGAGGCCTTATTCAGAAATACAATAGTCAATTTTGGATGTTTTAGATGTTTTGGAACTAATGGTGTGGGTTTTAGAGCCTGTAGAGGACTTTTGAAGGCCAAGATGCTTCAGTGAAGTTCCAGGGGCCACTAGTGCTAGCTTTTGCCAACAACAGTTCGGGGGCTAGCCAGGGAAACTAGAGGCCTTATGCAATGAACCAATAGTCATTTATGACTGTAATGAGAATTTTGAATCCATTGATGGAGGTTGCAGAATATTTTTAGGAATTCTAGAGGTCGAGAACCCATCAGAGAAGTTTTCAGTGACCACAGTGCCAGGGGGTGTCGACAGGTGTTGGAGGCGAAACCAGAGTAGCCGGAGGCCATTTTCAATGAACCAATAGTATATCCTAAATATTTTTGGAATTATGAATCCAATGAAGGTATTTTCAGAGACATTTGAAGACTTCTAGAGCTCGAGAAGCGGAAAGGAAGTTTTGGGCAGCCCAGGGCAAACTGTGGAGGGAGGCCTAGTTTAGGGATGCAGTGCTCGTTTTGAGCAAACGATTAGTCGATTTTTGGTGTATGATGTGTGATGGAGACAATAGGTGATTTTTTAGGGATATTAAAATAATTTTGAAGGAGTTAGTGCCATGGAGAATCTCAGGGTAGCTCATAGCACCGACAGAAGGAATCAAGTCTAAGGGAGCATATATCTGTTTGCATAGTGATGACATCCATGTCAGGGATATATATGGTATTCTAAGCCCTTTGGTTCAGTTCAGTAGCCATTGGATTTAAGCGTGGAAATTGTAAAAGAAACTTTGCCATAATCCCAAAGAGCCAATTCAAGATGAAAAAAGCTCAAGGAGATGTATCCCACTATATTCGGGTGAACTCCTAGATTAATTTTGCTGTTATGTGTGGATGTTTCATTGCTGCATTATGTTGCTGTAATACATGTTTAATTTCAGCAAGAAAAAATGGACTTAAGACACTTAAACAGTTAAAAATCATACATCTCTTTCAAGCATAAATTCCGCAAAATGTCAAGTACAAGCTAGATCTTTTATTTGTTTAACTGAGTGGGAGGTTATTGAAAATAATAACAGGTTATCAAACCCATTTTTAGATCACAAACTCCAGCTTTGAGAAGATCAATTTGAGAAAGAAGGCAACCAGAAAGGTATAGTCCATCTGCTTTCTGTTCAAATTTTGCTTTATCTATCACTGACGATGATCCCAGAATTGTCAGGGAGGTAGTGGATTGAGAGAATGGAAAAATCTGGAAGGAGGCCATGGTTGATGAAATGGCATCCTTGCACAAAAATGAGGCTTGGGATCTGGTAGAGTTTCCGGCTGGAAGGAAACGCATTGGAATCAAATGGGTGTTTAAGAAGAAGATGAATGCAGAAGGCAAGGTGGAGAAATACAAAGCTCGGTTGGTAGAAATTTTTTATTCCCAGGTCCCGGGAATTGATTTTGGTGATTTTTTTTCTCCTGTTGCCAAATTAGCTTCTATTATATTACTTTTATCTGTTTTTGTTGCATTTGATTTTGAGGTAGAACAGATGGATGTGAATACACCATTTCTTCATGGGGATCTGGAAGAAGATATCTACATGAAGCAACCTGAAGACTTTGCGGTGAAGGGTAAGAAAGAAGTGGTATGCATATTAAAAAAACCTTTGTATGGGTTAAAGAAATCACCAAGGATGTGGTATCAGAAATTTTATACATACATACGGGGACTTCTCTTCACCAGAAGTAAAGCAGATCACTGTGTGTATTTTAAATTAATTGGTGACCGTGTTATTTATTTGGTCTTGTATGTGGATGATATGTTGCTGATTGGAAATGACAAAGAAATTATCCAGGATTTGAAGACCCAATTTTCATCCAAATTCGACATGAAGGATCTGGGTGCTGCAAACTATATTTTGGAAATGAAAATTAAATGAGATCAGGAAAAGAGGAAGCTTTGGTTAAACCAGTGGAATTATGTCGAGACAATATTGTAGAGGTTTAATATGGAATATCATAAACTGATGAAGGTTCCTATTGCTGTAGGTGTGAATTTATCTGTTGAGCAATGTCCTAAGACACACGAAGAGTAAGAGGACATGTCCCATGTTCCATATGCAAGTGTAATGGGTAGTCTTATGTATGAAATGGTATGCACTAGACCAAACATTGCACATGCAGTGGGAGTGTTGAAACGGTTTATGTCAAAACCAGGGAAGGAGCATTAGAAAATAGTGAAGCAGGTTTTCAGATATTTGCGTGGCACTAATGATTATGGTCAGTGCTACTAAGGAAGACCGGGTTTGGACAGAGTTTTGGACATCCATGGATTTGTTGATGCAGACTAGGCTGGAGATCTAGATTTGAGAATATCGCCAAGAGGGTATGTGTTTAACTTATTTGGAGGAGAACTTTGTTGGATGAGCAAAAGATATTCTGTAGTGGCTTTTTCAACTACATAGGTGGAATACATGGCAACCACTCATGCAAGAAATGAAGCAATTTGGTTGTAGAGATTGTGTTCAAGTATGGGGTTGGTACAACGGGCTATAAGGATAGACTATGACATCCAAAGTGCAATTTTATTGGCAAATAACCCTGCTTATAATTCAAATACAAAGCACATTGATGTTGAGTACCACTTTGTGAGGGATATGGTTGAGGACAAAAAGGTGTTTCTAGTAAAGGTGGACACTTTGAAGAATGTTGCAGATGCATTGACATAGTTTGTGAGTACTGAGAAGTTTTCTTGGTGTAGAGAATCAATGGGCGTTGTAGGGCTAGACCAATGACTAATATCTCTTGTGACCCCCAATGTGGAAAAGAAAACACCAAGTGGGAGAATGTTGGGTGTGTGTTATATTCTTTCCATGACTAGTCGCATGTGCGAGGGGTTACAGGGGGGCATTAGTAACCCATGTTCATTGCACCAGGTGCAACAGGGGGGTCACAAGGGGGCGGAAGCCCCCTTATCGGGGGGTTTTTAGGGGTATCCTCCCTACACAGGGTCTGGGGTAGCGCCTTGGGAATTTTTTTTGGACCCTATATTAGGTGGGAAGACCTACCTATGGTTTTTTGCATGGGTTTTGCACATGGTTTTGGGCATGATGGTTTTTTTTTCCATGATATTTTGTAGATCAGGTCAAGGTAACTATGGTTATGTTCTATTCCAGGGTTAATGGATTGGGGTTTATGAATGCTTTGACATGTATATATATGTATTGTAACACTGAAAGGGATATAATGAAAAATAAATCTGGAAGTCCTAGTTTTGGGATTCAGGGGAAAATCTATGTGTAGATGTGTTTTATGTTTATGCTCTCACCTTTATTTATTTTCTATTTTTTAAGAATTCGCTTGGAGTCAATTTCTGTACAAGGTTAAAACCTACAAAGAGGTTCAAAATAGACTCAATGGGCACAACTTGTCATTTGGCCCTTGTTCTAGCGCCAAAATGTTGACAATGCTGGATGCCGCCAACATAAATGGGGTCTCCCCGATGTGACCTCACACCGTTTGGAGTAGGAGCCCCATCTGGAGTATCAATCCGACCACCATAACTTAAAGGTTTGCCTTGGCTGTGATGGGTAACATAAGATATTAACACATAACCTTTGAAATCAACAAGTAAGTTGAATATGTGAAACACCAATTGCGGTGTGTAAAAGGAAGGGTTCACGAGAGGGGAGATAAAAGTGGGTCTTTAGAAGGAAAGTAATAGTACTATCCTAAGAGAGGCACATGAGAGTAGGAAAATATTCGTTCGTTATTTTGTGAAATAATGCACATAGACACAATGATCATTAAAGAAAATACAACACACATTCAACAATATAAGCAAAAAAGCCAATGGATTAGTTCAATTTATTTAGTACATGTGAAATGACATATACGAAAAACATACAAAGAGTAGTCTTACAATATTCACAATACATGCATGAAAATGTCTTGGCTCAGTGAGCTTCTGATTATTACGTGAAATATCCATGTACACAATTATAATGATGAGACACTAGCTCCAATTGTGGAGCATTAAGTCACTTCTTTCTTCTCCAAAAGAATTATCTTCTCTCCTATGCCAAGCGGAAGAAGCATATGCTAGCTCTCCAAAGTCTATGAATCCAAAAGCCTTTTGCTCGAGTTATGTGGGTGTATTTATAACAAGGGGATTGAAATTTAATATCCCCATGACTGTTGAGCTCTTGTCATGAATTTTGTTCTCTTAAGTGACCTTTGAACTTCTGTAACACTCTTTGGTCCACATGCGACTTTTCATATTCCACAATGTGACTCTTGGACTTCCACACCTTTACATTTTTGTTATTTCCCTTTTGTTAATACATAATTACATCCCACATCATGTGGCAAGACACATTGACACATATGACATGATGATGACACTTGTATGATGATGTGCGATGATGATGACACTTGCACGATGATGTACGATTATGATGACACTTGTACAAGGATGATGATGATGTGGCAATTCCAAGCTGCTCTTCTTGATGCTTTATCTTCAATCTTCGTGAAATATTTTATTGTTCTTCATTTCTCCCTCCAAAGGGTCTTGGATCAATATCGATACCTTCTGAGATGTCATGAAATGTATTCATTCTCTCATGGTCTAGGATATGCTTCATGTCTTCATGATGGTTATTATTTGTGCTCCTTCTATGAAAGTGCTTCTTTTTCCCTCTCCTTGACATCTTCCTTGAGAATCACCTTATCATGCTGAGATGGTACACCTACCAATGAAGATCACTCATGGAAAGGAAAAATTAGTCTTGCAATCATCTATCCTATGTCTATTTTTCTCATGTATGAAGTTGCCTGTGATGGGCCTGTTAAAGGGTTGAAAAGGAAGGATTGTTGAGGATGGAGCAGTTGAGCTCAAAAGAGGCCTAAGGAAGGCACCAAAAATCACTCAACTATGCCATGTGCTATGAGGAGGGGCTCTTTAAGGTCCAACACAATGAGTAAGTGCAAGAGACAATGTGATGAGCTTACTAATTGAAACTATGACATGCACAAGGCCCAAGGGGGGAGGAGACAATGATAGCACATTTGAGCTTCAAAGTGATTGAGGGAGGCCCTGACTGTGGACTAGAACTATGACATGTGATAGGGAGGTAGACATAACTCAGTGATTGCATAGTGAGGGAGTCTTATGGACAAAGGTTGATAGCTTGCTCACTAAAAGTATGACATGTGCTCAGACTAAGAATCAGACTTAAGGAAGGACACAATTTTATTCAGCAGTGATATGGGAAGGGATCCACTGTCCACTAGAAATGCGACATGTGACCAAGAGGGCAAGTAGAACAAGGCATGGTGCAGTGAGGGGTTTTAGTCAGTAAATAATGAAAGTCTAGGAGCTATAATTGTGACATGCACTATGCTTGAGGGGCAAGATACTATGCTAGTGTAGTTTGCTTATGTAGTGGTTTATTTTTCACTAAAAATGTAACCTGTGCTCATGAAGGCTCACTAGAAGAGAAATTGTGCAATTGGCTAAGGTAAGCAACAAAAGATCAAGTCACTTAGCCAAGAAGGTGTCACTGCAGTGTGAAAGGGAAGAGAACTTGTATTATGTAGTTTGATTTTGTAGAGGGCCACAAGAAACACACCATGCACTATACAATAAAGAATTGTTCAAAACTCAGTGCAACGATTTATCACATACAACAAGGGTTAGGTGACCATGCCTTGAATATTCTCAATGTGCATTGATAGGAGTTTACCTTAGAGAGGATTCAATGCACAAGTATAGAAAGGTAATATTTCATTATTGAAGCTCATGGATAAGTTGTGCTCATCACCTAGAGGAGAGTTCATGTATTCACAACTTGCACTGGGCAGGAGGACCAAGAAGAGCTCCAGAATGGCTAAGTGTGGCACTAGTGGAGTAAGAGAGGGAAAGACATATGAACAAGTACAAACCACCAATCACACACATGAATTACATAAATACAAGCCAAGGGAATGCAAAAGACTCATGAATAGAAATCACACCTTGAAGCAACAAAAAAGCATCACTTATTTCTAAGTGTGACAGTTGAAACATATCTTTATGACACTTAAGACACAAGTTGCAACAGAAGAGTTGATTGTGACTATAAAGTGCCCTGAGTTGTTGGAATGCATCTAGCACATATTATAATGATATGTAGGACCATATAATGCAGGAGAGTGCATTAGATATGCCTCTAGTTATGTGCGAAGTTGCGACACAGATAAGAGTGAAAATAACTAGAAGAAACACTTGTGAAAGTAAGAAAACGTGAAAATGACACTTGAAAAAGCTAAAGAAAGTGAAAGCGACATATTATAGAGTTAAGATAACATGAAAATAACACTTGTTAAAGTGAAATAAAGCAAAAATGACAGCCACGAAAGTGAAAGCAACACTTATGAAAACAAAGGTGCGCAAAAGCGATAGTTGGGAAAACTCACTAGAATGAAGTACAATTGCAACCAAAGTGGGAGAGAGATTTTCAATGAAGAGTGTGCATTGACTATTGACATAGGATGAATAGTGCATTTTTCTTATGGACTGAGTAGTCATTGTCAACAATGATTGTACAACACTGTAACTGAACATTGTGTAACCTCTATTTCTAGAGACTGGGCAAGCCTTACTTTGAAAAATTGCACAATGGCTATCTTAAGCTTGCAGAAGACAGGTGCGCTCATACATTTATCAAAGACTAAGCACGTGTGAGAAAGTGATATTGACACTTAGAATCTAAGAATAATACTTGAGTGCTTAGAAAAATATCAATCTACCATAAAGTGACTATGGAATGACAGATCAAAAGATCCTCAGTAGGCTCCAAAATTCAAGAGTAGGCAAAATTTTGGAGGGTGTTGATCACAACATCAACACTTGGAAACACGTTGGAAGAACTATGACTTCTCTATTTAGGCATACCTTTGAGAAAAAAGTCTTATCCTTTTAAAAAGTATTGATTCATCGAGTGGATTACCTTGCCTTCCCCATTTGAGTCGGTTATACATATAGTCTCCTCTATTCCTTTTCTCTATTAAAATCATTATCAAAGCTTGAAAAATCACAATTGTTTCATTCTACAAGAAGATTAATATGTAATCGTGATTTTGATATATTAAAAGGCTTAGTTTTCTTTTCTGGTGTTGCTCCGCTGCCAGCAGGCTTAGATAGTACCTCAACGTATTCACTTTAGGAACATAAGCATTGCTTCACTACTAGCGAGCCTGTTCAGTACCACAACGAAGTTACATGATTCACCTCTCTACATGGAAATAATTTATCTTATTTCACCCTTTATTTCATTTATTTACAAGTTTAAATGCGCTTATGAACTTATTATTTTATCAGGGCAGAAGATGGATCTTGACTGATTAAGAGCAGGAGAGGTTGTTCCTTCCAAGACAGGTATATATACCTCTATTATTGATGTGATTGCTATTTATGTTCCCCTTTCCCTTCTCTACTTTATTGGATTGGAAAAAAATACACCATTTTATTACAATACCGAGTTAAGAAATAAAGATCCTAAGATATATATGGGATTTATATTTCTACCAAAGGATTTTCGTCTCGAATGAATCATATTTTCATCGAGACATTGAATTTAGAGATATGTAAACCCAAATGGAGAAGAGGTTAACAGATTAGAAAATCATTGTTCGTCTTCACAACCACCCTTTTCAAGTTTTTCCACATTGTCTTTTGAGCCAAAAGAGAGTAGTTTTCATGTAAAGTCTTATTAAACAAAACATGAAAGAAAAAACATATAAAAACCACATGAAACACGATCAAAAGAACAAAGAAAATGGAGGACTGAACTAAAAACAATCATGGGAGACATAAATAAGACAATCATGGAAATACTAATGGAGAGAAAGTTTAGAATGAGAATAAAGGAAAACTAGGATGTAACTAGACCTACTCCTAACCTAACCAACTAGAAGGTTAGGGCTAAGTGTAATGAAATTTTCAATGCAGTCAATGTAGTTCCCGAGTTGCAAACACAAAGATGTGAAAAATTAAAAGCAATATAAATTAATGTAAAAAAGAAAAGATAACAACTTGAAAATCTTGAACAATGAACTGGAGGTCTTGGAAAATGCTAGAAATATATGCAATAGCAACCAATTCTAACAATTTCGCAACTTTAACCTTTCACTCAGAACAACAAACAAACAAACCTCGAAAGCTTGTTATGAATTTATATGCATCTATGTTGTCTTTCTTAGCAAACATCATAAAATGCAGAAGCTTATATTAGCATAGGAGATTTCCAAGTAATATTGCTTTAACCATTCGACGATTGGATCTTGATATTCAAAACGACCAATTTGAAAACCCCAAAATTCATGAGAAAATAAAATTTCAGTATACGCATTCAAATCAAAATGAAAATATTTGTGTTATGATCAAAGTGGTCGATTAAAATATAAGATTATTGATTCTCTATTGGTTCCCTTCGTATCCGATTACATGCAAAACCAACAATTTGAAAATTTAGGGCATTAAAAACAATCATTGACATTGTAAATCCAGGAAACCAATCAGGATACTGAGTTGACCAAAGATTGGAAACATGTGCCACATAAAACACAATATTTTTTTTAACATAAGGGTTTTAATCCTCCAAATTCTCGAGCATTTCCTAGCAGTCAAGAAGAGAGATTGTGCCAGAAAGATGATTAATTTCATGACATACACAAAATGGAAAAGAATATTACCAATCATGGAAATATTTGACAGAGAGAAAACTCCAATCCAAACCGAATTTTGTCTTGATAATCCAAATTACGTGCTTTTAAACTCTAAGGATCTACAAAATATGTGCTCTCCAACCCTTGGTCTAATAAAAGGGATTCAAATGAAAAGGGATAACCAAACAAGAATCCTTTACTTGATCATAAAGTCTATCTTCAAGATTAGGAAGATTAACTTAGAAACACTAAAAGTCCTTTAGGAATGAACTCACACCTAGTGGATAGATGTTAAATAAAAAAATATGTGTGAAAATTTAGATCCATATTAGTTCGGAGATCTCAAAAGGATTGAGAGAACTTGACATAACCATCAGAAGGGGCTGAAGTGCATGGACCTCCTAAAAGGTCTCTGAACTTTCTGGTGGTGGATCTTCGAATTTGGGTGGCTTAGAAAAATTGATAGGTAGACATGCACCATTTTCATTAGATGTATTAATGAAAACATTGTTAGTGCCACTAGTTTGATAAAATTTAAGATTAGGCATATCAGGATCTTGATGGATAGAGCATTAAATGCATTGATAAAAAAAATCCCTTGATCATATATAGTTGGAACATCTTCCTCCTAACTTATGAAACATTTATAGTTGAACATATCATGAATAATAGACTGAAATTTTTCATCCTCTGATTGTAGGACCACACTATCCTATACATGATTGTAAAAATGACGAGTCAGATAAAGATTTAAATAATTTAGAGGAATTCCTGATATAACAGACTTATCAAACATATATGGGTACAATGAATAGTGTGTTAGAGGTGAGGAAGGATGAAAAGAGTGAAGAGGAGGAGCACCAGTTGTAACTAAATCAGATTGAGCTTATGAGTGCAATGAATCAATATCATTGTCATTAGTATAATGGACAAAGAATATGAGTGTGACATTCATATTGACCTTTCTTTTCTCCAAGAGGGTATATTAAAGGTTCAAAAGCATGGAAACTCACCTCTTCAGGATTGTCAACTAAAGATGTATGAATTAGCAAAATTTCTGGATCATCTTGAATTGAAAGAGTATCCCAACCCATAAATGGAGATTGCAAACTATGAGAAACAAATCCCAGATCGATACCTTGCAATTATGAATCCTCTTAAGAAGAAAATATATCATCCCATTTACTTGGGCACTCTTCACCACATATATTAGGGGAAACATGGATGTCAAGGTGGCCATTTTCCAAAGTCTCAACATGAGTGCATGGCTTAGAATAATTTTACAAGTTATCAAGACTAAAAGATCAATGATCAACCATAGATGCAAATTATCATCTTGAAAGAGGGAAGAAAGTGTTGTGCTATTCAACAAACCCCATTATTTTAGAATAGTTACGTTAGGAAAATAATGGGGACCCTTTTAAATTTTTTATACTAGAAACGAATAAAAACCTTAAGTGATTAATTGAAATAGGAATATGAGTAAAAAAGGTTAGGCAATACCTTTTTGTTTAAAGGACACTTAAGAGGAGAATTCAAAACAAACATGCATGAAAATTGCAATCGCAAAATCGCATGGACGGAATATGGCTTTTAAAGCCACTCTAATGATTAGTGATGTGAAAACAATAAATGAATTTAGTAAAGGAAAGAGGCTTCTACTTGAATGATATTCCATGAAAAGCAAACCACGGGACCCACCACAACCACGTAATCAATCGCAAATCGCACATCGCATTTCTACCATGCCAACATTCAATCCGACATTTACATTTCCCCAATGCAATGTATTCCATCGCATCGCACTCTCGCTAATGACCATCTCTGCCCACTATCCAATTCTGCCAAAATTGTGATTGCGATATCACAATCGACAAATGGTGGCTAATCGATATTCTAAGAAGTTCACACACGAATAGATCTACGATGCGAAAATATCTCATTTAAATTCTTAAATGATTACTTGAGCATGTGAACCTATGCTTTCCATTAATGTCATAACTTAAACGGTTTAACAACTCGAGCCTCCAAAAATGATTTGACCGCAAGAGTATTAAATTTTTAGATTATCCACGTGCCAAGTTTTATTCGTCCATTATTTCCATTATTACAATACTCTCCTATTGTAACAAGATTGCCCCTTTTTACTTATTTTTCTTGATTTTTCGTAGGAAAGTCCAAATAAGTAGAGCTCCTAAAAAATGTCTAAGGTTACGAAGAAATCCAAAAAACCCATGGCTCCCACTAATCCTACAGATTATGCTAGTGAAGTAACAGAGATTCCCCCATTATTCACAAATACGACATGCGATTCAGAGAGTGGTTCTTCCTCTTGGGAAGCAATGTACAGATTATTTGAAGATGAGAAACCCCACAGGGTTGAGAGAAAAGCTACTACAAACACTTCTGGTTCTTTCTAAGCTACTATAGCAGAGGTCGCCAACTCTTTTATACATTGAAGTGCTACACACCCCAAGATTTTACCATATACAAATATGGTAAAATGGATTATAAAAAATATCAACATTGGAGACAAAACTTTTCTGACAAGTAGAGGTACAATGATAGGGTCTTTTAGAGCTGAATATTTGAAGAAAATGTACCACATTCCAGACCCGGAGAAGGTATACGATAAATATTTTCCAACACAATTCACCAAGGAGAATGAACTAAAATCGGACCCCATAAAGCAATGGAGGAACAAACCTAACAAGCATAAACATGATGATAAGGGTATGTATTCCAAAAATTTGCTTTTTGGTCCTTATTGTTATATTTCTGCAATGATGTCTAGAGTTTTCGGCCAACCCAATACCACTAAATTGCATTTGAATGGGGTCCCTTTATGGATGCGATTACAAATGCTTATATCATGGACTGGGGAACCATTTCGTCAAATAATATTGCCACCTAGATTCTTGAATATAGAAAGAATCATTCCATTTCATCTAAAATCCTTCCCCCATTTTACATGAGTGCCTAAATTATGGATGATGTATGTTTTACCTCAGATTTTCCAACCATGGGTTGGAAATGGAGTACCCAAGACCCTACTCCCATTCATGTCTATCATAGTATTATATGGGAATCAAAATATGAAGCTCATTTCTACAAGATCTGCTATGGAGTTATGCTTCCATTATTTCAAGCTGTGTTTGATGAAAAGCCCCCCAGATTATCCAAAGAAGCTCAAGCAGATTTCACCTCCATTGGAAAATGGTTTGGCGAAGAATTTTTTACTTATGTCAGAGTCTTCGGAAGCTTAGCCCGACCACATATCCTACCATTGTATGTTCTAGATAAAATTCTCACAGGAGAAATAGCTTATCAGACTGTTGGTAATGGATTAACTAAGATTTTGAAAGAGGCAAAGAAAGCTTCGTGGCCCTCTTTTCCTATTCACTGTGGTGTCTACGCGTTAGAAAATTACAAGCATGCAAGGTTAGAGGTCAATCAAATCCAATGCTTGAAATTGTTTACAATTTATAACATGCAATACGACCCAAACCAAGTTGCCTTCAATTTCAAAACTCAAGTAAAAATCACACCATTTTTTCATGAGGATGATGATTTTGATGACTTGTTTGAGTCAGTTGATACTTATTCTACAGTACATAAATTAGCAGCATCATGCTTCAATCCACAACAGATTTCAAATTTCAAGCATTACAAAAATAAAATATTAGAAGGGATTCCTTTAAATATACTGGAGGTATCCCAACCTATCTCACAGAAGGAACAACAATAGAAAAAGCAAGAAAAGGAGAAAACACCTAAGGATATTGAAGTCCTTAGCAAAACAGAAGAATATATGTCTACTAAAGTTCTATAGAAATTATACAACATATATGTATTATCATGGATTCAATCCGATCTAACAATGTACTAAAACTAGATACTGAATCACTTCTACAAATCAATTGCGGAATTTAAAACACAATCGCCAATCACATGAAGTAAAGAAGAATCAATCAAACCACAACAAATATAATTTACCGGGGAAAGCTTGCTGCACAATACCCCACTATCTTCTATTGTATATTCCACAAGGAATCATGAAACAATTACAATGCACTCTTCTCACAAGAGTCTCCTGCAATCTACCTATCATCTCACACTGATCCAGACAAAATCGAGCCAACAGTTAGCCAATTCTCAGCCTGCCTTCAGCCTACCTTGCTATTGCAATTCCTGATGAATGAAATCCCTATTATTTAGGAATTTCAGCCTTCATCAACTGCGCTGAGTATCATGTGCAACATGTGGTGTTTTAACTGCATCTGGGCAACCTGATAATATCACAACTGATTAACTTCCCTTTAACCTTTATCTCAACTGGGTCTCCACTGGAACTGACATGCATGCAACTATTAATATTAAATCATCAGTTGCATGGAATATCATTGATTGTGAATTAAATCTGATTTAATTCACTTGATCTCTCACTAGTGCAACAAACAGTTACAACTAGTCCAACTGACTCTAACTCACCTAACTGAGTTAACTTATTATACATGCATTAAACTAATGCACTTAACTACAAATTGAACTCTAAAACACATAGAGTCACTCTGCATGGCTCACCAACTACCCTCAACTTGAAATTCATGAGCTAACTAAGTTTATCACACTCAACTAACTATTACAAGTGATTATGAGAAAAGATTACATTCTATTGTCCAATTTAATTAAGGGATAATTAAATTTAACACATATCCAATTCATTAAATAAATTGAATTTTACACTAATGTATCGCTAGGACCCATCACTACATGACCTGTGGTCCCACACTAGTGTAGGTGCTGTCATGTTGCTTCTGGATGCCAATTTCAATATTTCTTGTTGCAAACTTCAACAATCCCTCTCAATAAGAAAGGAATGTCCTTGCATGTGACATGCACCTCTTGCATGCGACATGCAACTCTTTCACGCGACATGCAACTCTTGCATGCGAAACTTCTCTAGTGTTTCTCGCACATGCAACTCTAGCATGCAACACTTCTCTAGTGTTTCTCGCACATGCACCCTTTGCATGCAACACTTCCGAAACTAAATATCCTCCAAAAAACTGAATCAATATAATGCATCTGTCATCAAAGTCTTCTGACTGCTAGTACCTACTGAACATGTCTACTAGATTCTCTGCGCTGTTGAAATCTGCATCCATCCACTCTGCACTGCTGCCAACTCTGATTTGTGCTCCAGTATCCGACACCTATCACTCTGATTTCTGTCCTCCTGACATTTGACTACATCAATCTAACTGATCCTGCTATTGCTGTACTATGGGCTCCTCGTATCCAGGTTCGATCCATGAGACGCAACATCTATAGGACCCTACCCAAATTTATTCTTGGGATTAATTTTGCACATCGCCTTACCTAACACCTGGAGGTATAGCTGCATGTACTCCCTCTGCCCATCTGGCTCGAAATTTCTCTACTTGAGTGGTTTTTGCCACTCCATGATCCTCCGCATGTGGCTGCTCCACATCTTGAGGTTCATTCTTTGGAACCAAGAGTTCCTCATCTACATGCAAATACAGCTCCCTCTCAAGGGACAATTTCATGGCTTTCTCACACTTCCCTATGGTACATTCCTTGCATGTGTCTATCTTTTCAAGAGTACCCTTTGGAAGCCATGTAGAAATCTACTACATGACCTTTAAAGCTCCATGGTGTAACTCACCCTCATCCCGACTCACCACTTTGTCTGCTTTACCCATCAATGCTGCGCAACCATCTACATCAAGTTTATAGAGATTCTTCACATGAATCCAAATATTCTTGGCTTGTCCTATTGCTTTGTGTCGAAGAAAAGCTTTTCCTTCACTGAAAACAACATCATAGCCTCTATCCTCCAACATTGTGACTGAAACTAAATTTTTCTTCAAGCCTGGTACATGCATTACATATTTTAATAAAATGCTTTATCTAACTGTCTTTGGAAAGTAACTGTACCAATCTTGGTAGTGCTATACCTTTCGTCGTCACCCATTTCGATATGGATATGGAGGTCCTTCTCCTCCAAGCTACTGAAAAGTTCTTTGTTTCCCGTCATGTGGAAAGATGCACCAATATCCAAGTACCATCATGATTCCATTCCACTTGACACCATGCATGCGATCAGTGAGAAGTCCAACTCAAATTGCGAGGCCTCACCAGCTGCAGATCCTGAAGCCTTCTTGTTCTTCTTCTTTTGTGGACAATTAGTGGCATAATGTCCATGCTTGTGAAAGTGAAAACACTTCACTCTGGACATGTCACGCTCCTTGCCTTCTTCACCTGACTCACGTTTGGAATGAAATTTATTTCCTTTCCCCTTCTTCGCATTGGCAGCCAAAGCACAATATTGTTCATCTTCATTCCTAGATGAAGATCCATCCCTGGTATTTCGCCTGAATTATTCTTGCACCAAATCCGACCAAATTCGTTCCCAATCGGAAAGCTTCTCCCTCCCATTGACAGAGTCCTGATAACTATGAAAACTATTGGGAAGTCATAGAAGAGCTAATCTCACCAAGTCATCATCTATGACAGTAATTCCTACACGCCCAAGCTCATCCCAACATTGGACACACTTTGTTAAGTATATCGGAATAGTGTCATTTTTCTCCATTTTGATCTTCCTGAGTTTATCCTTCAGTGCCAATTTCCTATGGTCTCTGCTGCTCTGAAATAGATTCATCAAAGCCTTCCACATTTCATATGGAGTTGATTTTCCATGGAGACTTGAGACAATGTCGTCTCGTACTCCCTCTAGTAAGATCCTCCTCGCCCTTGCGACTTTCTTTTTCCATGCATCAAGATTTCCAGCATCTGTCACAATGGGTTTGGGAACATCATTTTCAATGAATACCTTCAATTGATTGTCCTCCAGTACTGCCTCCACCATGTATTTCCAAGAAATATAGTTAGATCTTCCCTCGAGTACATACTCCAATATCAAGCCATTTAAAGCCATTTCGATCCTAAATCACTTGTAGCACCAAGAAAGTCTTCTGCAAATTCGAATTCTATTTAGTCACAAAATCAACTTCTCCTCCACTATTGCGATTTCCTGTGCCCTGATACCATGTAGAAATTAGAAAACATATATGTATATCATGGATTCAACCTGAACTAACAATGTACTAAAGCTAGATACTGAATCACTTATACAAATCAATTGCAGAATTTAAAACACAATCGCCAGTCACATGAAGCAAAGAAGAATCAATCAAACCACAACACAGATAATTTCCCGGGGAAAGCTTGCTACTCAAAGCCCCACTATATTCTATTGTATATTCCATAAGGAATCATGAAACAATTACAATGCACTCTTCTCACAAGAGTCTCCTGCAATCTTCCTATCGTATCACACTGATCTAGACAAAATCGGGCCAACACTTAGCCAATTCTCAGCTTATCTTCAGCTTGCCTTGCTAACGAAATTCCTGATGAATGCAATCCCTATTATTTAGGAATTTCAGCCTTCCTCAACTGCGCTGAGTATCATGAGCATCGTGTCATGTTTTACCTGCATCTAGGGAGCCTGCTAATATCACTACTGACAGTTAACTTCCCTTTAACCTTTGTCTCAACTAGGTCTCCACTAGAACTGACATGCATGCAGCTATTAATAGTAAATCATCAGTTTCATGGCAGATCACTGATTGTGAATTAAATCTCATTTAATTCACTTGATCTCTCACTAGTACAACAAATAGTTACAACGAGTCCAACTGATTCTAACTCACATAACTGAGTTAACTGATTACACATGCATTAAACTAATGCACTTAACTGCAACTTGAACTCTAAAACACATAGAATCACTCTGCATGCCTCACCAACTACCCTCAACTCAAAATTCATGAGCTAACTGAGTTTATCACTGTTAGTTAACTATTACAAGTGATTATGAGATAAGATTACATTTTATTGTCCAATTTAATTAAGGGATAACTAAATTTGACAGATATCCAATTTATTAAATAAATTTAATTTCACACTAACGTATCGCTAGGACCCATCACTACACGACCTGTGGTCCCACACTAATGTGGGTGTTTTCATGTTTCTTCTGGATGCCAATTTCACTGTTTCTTGTTGCAAACTTCAACACTCCCTCTCAACAAGAAAGGAATGTCCTTGCATGTGACATGCAACTCTTGCATGCGACATGCAACTCTTGCATGCAACATGCAACTCTTGATTGCGACATGCAACTCTTTCATGCAACACTTCTCTAGTGTTTCTCGCACATGCAACCTTTGCATGCAACACTTCTCTAGTGTTTCTCGCACATGCAACCTTTGCATGCAACACTTCTGAAATTGAATAGCCTCCAAACAACTGAATCAATATAATTCATCTTTCATCAGAGTCTTATGACTATTGGTACCTACTGTACATGTCTACTAGATTCTCTGCGTTGTTGATATCTTCATCCATGCACTTTGCATTGCTGCTAACTATGATTTGCGCTCTAGTATCTGACACTTGTCACTCTGATTTTTGTCCTCCTGACATTTCACTGCATCAATCTAACTGATCCTGCTACTGCTGTACTGTGGGATCCTTGTAGCCATGTTCAATCCATGAGAGGCACCATCTCTAGGACCCTGCCCAAATTTATTCTTTGGATTAATTTTGCGCATCTCCCCACCTCACACATGGAGGTATAGCTGCATGCACTCCCTCAGCCCATCTGGCTCGAAATTTATCTGCTTGAGTGGTTTCTTCCACTCCATGATCCTCCGCATGTGGTTGCTCCACATCTTGAGGTTCATTCTTTGGAACTAAGAGTTCCTCATCTGCATGCAAATCAAGCTCCCTCTCAAGGGATAATTGCATGGCTTTCTCACACTTCCCCATGGTACATCCCTTGCGTGTGTTTATCTTCGCAAGAGTACCCTTTGGAAGCCCCGTAGAAATCTGCTGCATGACCTTAAAAGCTCCATGGTGTAACTCACCCTCATCCCGGCTCACCACTTTGTCTGCTTTACCCATCAATACTGCACAACCATCTACATCAAGTTTATAAATATTATTCACATGAATCCCAATATTCTTGGCTTGTACTATTGCTTTGTGTCAAAGGAAAGCTTTTCCTTCACTAAAAATAACATCATAGCCTCTATCCTCCAACATTGCAACTGAAACTAAATTTTTCTTCAAGCCTGGTACATGCATTACATATTTTAATAAAAATGGTTTACCTGACTGTCTCTAGAAAGTAACTGTACCAATCTTGGTAGCACTATACCTTTCGTCGTCACCCATTTCGATATGGATATGGAGGTCCTTCTCCTCCAAGCTACTGAAAAGTTCTTTGTTTCCCGTCATGTGGAAAGATGCACCACTATCCAAGTACCACCTTGATCCCATCTCACTTGACACCATGCATGTGATCAGTGAGAATTCCAACTCAAATTGTGAGGCTAAAGCCTCACCAATTACAGATCTTGAAGCCTTCTTGTTCTTCTTCTTTTGTGGACAATTAGTGGCATAATGTCCATGCTCGTGACAGTGAAAACACTTCACTCTGGGCATGTCACACTCCTTGCCTTCTTCACCAGACTCAGATTTGGAATGAAATTTCTTTCCTTTCCCCTTCTTCGCCTTGGAAGCCAAAGTACAATATTCTTCATCTTATTTCTTAGATGAAGATTCATCCCTGGTATTCCGCCTGAATTATTCTTGCACCAAATCCAACCAAAGTTGTTCCCAATATAGCAGCTTCTCCCTCCCATTGACACAGTCCTGATAACTATGCCAACTCTTGGGAAGTCCTAGAAGAGCTAGGCTCACCAAGTCATCATCCGCGATAGTAATTACTACACCCCCAAACTCATCCTAACATTAGAAAAACTTTGTTAAGTATACCGGAATAGTGTCGTTTTTCTCCATTTTGATCTTCCTAAGTTTATCCTTCAATGCCAATTTCCTATGGTCACTGCTGCTCTGAAATATATTTGTTAAAGCATTCCACATTACATATGGATTTTCTTTTCCATGGAGACTTGAGGCAATGTGGTCTCGTACTCCCTCTAATAATATCCTCCTCGCCCTTGCTACTTTCTTTTGCCATGCATCAAGATTTGCAGCATCTGTCACAACGGGTTTGGGAACATCATTGTCAATGAATTCATTCTATCCATTGTCCTCGAGTACTACCCCCATCCTGTCTTTCCAATCAATATAGTTAGAGCTACCCTCGAGTGCATACTCCAATCTCAAGCCATTGGAAGCCATTTCGATCCTGAATCACTTGTAGCACCAATAAAGTCTTCTACAAATTCAAATTCAATTCAGTCACAAACTCAACTTCTCCTCCACTATTGTGATTTCCTGTGCTCTGATACCATGTATAAATTATAAAAAATATTTGTATATCATAGATTCAATCTGATCTAACAATGTATTAAAGCTAGATATTGGATCAATTCTACAAATCAATTGCGGAATTTAAAACACAATCGCCAATCACATGAAGCAAAGAAGAATCAATCAAACCACAACACAGATAATTTCCCAGGAAAAGCTTGCTGCTCAAAACCCCACTGTCTTTTATTTTATATTCGGCCACAAGGAATCATGAAACAATTACAATGCACTCTTCTCACAAGAGTCTCCTGCAATCTGCCTACCGTCTCACACTGATCCAGACAAAATCGGGCCAACACTTTGCCAATTCTTAGCCTGTATTTAGCTTGCCTTACTCACCTAATTCCTGATGAATGCAATCCATATTATTTATGAATTTCAACCTTCCTCAACTGCTCTAAGTATCATGGGCATCCTGTGGTATTTTAACTGCATTTGGGCAACATGCTAATATCAGAACTGATAGTTAACTTCCCTTTAACCTTTGTCTCAACTGGGTCCCCACTGGAACTAACATGCATGCAACTATTAATAGTAAATCATCAGTTGCATGACAGATCACTGATTGTGAATTAAATATGATTTAATTCACTTGATCTCTCACTAGTGCAACAAACAGTTACAACTAGTCTAACTGACTCTAACTCACCTAATTGAGTTAACTGATTACACATGCATTAAACTAATGCACTTAATTGCAACTTGAACTCTAAAACACATAGATTCACTCTGCATGCCTCACCTACTACCCTCAACTCGAAATTCATGAGCTAACTGAGTTTATCACACTCAATTAACTATTACAAGTGATTATGAGATAAGATTACATTTTATTGTCCAATTTATTAAATAAATTGAATTTGACACTAATGTATCGCTAGGACCCATCACTACACGACCTGTGGTCCCACACTAGTGTAGGTGCTGTCATGTTTCTTCTGGATGCCAATTTCACTGTTTCTTGTTGCAAACTTCAACAAGTTCAAGCCAAATATCCATAGTTTCCAAGTGACTTAAATGATTTCTGGAAGGATTTTAATCAACAACTCTAAGGAGACCAAGAAGTGGTGATCATTGATCATAAAAAAAAAATGGAAACACCTCATGGTAAAAGTGAGAACTTATTTACTGCTGGGTCAATTGAAAAATCAATTAACACAGAACAGTAGAATTTATCCTGGCCTACCCTACATCAAAAATTGTGTTGAAAATTGAATAAATTCCTCCTTTAGATATATTTTATAGTCCAAGACATAAAGCTATCATGAGAATGTAGAGAAAAAGGAGGATAACAGAACAGTCACAAATCCTTGTTCCCGGATATATCCCTATGGAAGTAGTTTGGAAAGACTCACAAGTAGATCCGTCTCAGGATCTAACACGTTTGACTAAGTTTGCAGAAGCATATGCATCCACCAACATAAAAAAAGCTACCAAATTTCAACAATTAGTCAAACAAAAGGATGAAAGGATCCTTCACTTGGAACAAGAATTGCTAACAGAGAAGCAGAGGGTTAATCAAAAATTGCTAGCACAAGTATCACAACTCTAATGGAGCCTAGATCAATTAAAGCCGCAACACCAAACTGAAATTGGTGCTAAAGATACTTAGATACATCAACTACAATTCATTGTTGGGCAGTTGAAATACAAACCAAAAGTAGATGAATTCAAGAAGAAATATTTGGAACTAAATACCCAGTTGGCCCAACAATAGGTTGTTTTCTGCCAAAAATTATCTAGTATTATTTAACTATGTGATAAAAGAGATTCACTCATGAATCGAGTAGCTGAATAGAGGATCAGCTTTGATGAAATTGACGAAAAAGTATCCCAATATGTCACCTAGAAAGATACTGCTAAAGGCCAAAAGGCCAATCTTCCCAGGATTGAAGATTCCAAAAAAGAGATCTTATTTACCGATTGGGACATATAGTTAAAACAAGCTAAAAGGGAAATTTGTAGAGTGAGAGATGTTGCTAACAACATTGTTGAAACAGTTAGCCAGAATCTCATTGATGCTAATTTGATTGATATATGCCCTCTTGGCTCTCTAGGTATTGTAAAATATTTAATAAGACATTGGCAAGAAATGTCCAAGGTAAAGGAAGAAAGCATCAAAAAATTGGAGAAGCTGGACTGGGAAAAGTTTTGGAAGTACTTGGTCGAGCCACATAGCTAATGGTGTTGCGCTGTCTAATAGATACTTCATCTTACATGATGCCTCCATTATCAGATGCGGTCTATACAAGACAAATATGCATCAGGCCTGTCCAACCTCCCGAGGTTCAGATTATGATCAACATCCTTCAACTGAAGGAACGAATGGCAAAAGAGATAACGATGCAATCATGAAGTGAGTCATCCCACCAAATTCTGTTTCTATTTTAATTTCACTTAATTTAAGGAGAGTTGTTTAAACCTCCTTAGCTCTTTGTGTAATTACAATTTTTGTACTCTTTATTTTATTATATAAACCCCTTCATGTCTTTTAAGAAGGGGTCCTGAAATTTTGAAAAGAAGACTTTACAAAAGTTTCACTTTTGTACTCTTAAAGTTTTTCTTAATAGAAAAGGCTGGACCAGAGACTGTTTTTCAAATGAGCAGAGTTAGCATATATATGGTACTTTTATCTTTATGTTGATATTCTGTTTCAAAGGAGAAATAATTGATTTTCCTTATGATGTTTTGTTATATGTATCTTTTTAACACAATCTAGCATTAATTCACTTCTGAACATGTTTGATTGTCATTTTTTATACATATTCAATGCATGCAATAAATAGATGTGATATATGCTTATTCAATTGATTTGATTAACTATTTAATGAAATCAATTATCTTAAATTTTTCTACATCTCTCTAAGTGTGCGTTAAATCTTTATTTGCATTCACTAAAAGATCATATTTTTAAATCACATATAACAAAAATATAATTCATCCTGGGACAGAGATAGGTATATATATTTTCTTTAAACTTGTTGTTACTCCATTCACCAAGTCACAGTCAGTTAAATACCACCCATCCACCAAATTATATTTCATTGGGAAACTGGTTCCATAAATCCAGTCGGAGCCACTATCTCAAATGGATAAGGGATGATTTTTAAGTCTCCGACCATGTGGTTCTCCCCGATGTTATTGCACCAATTTTTGGGGCAACAACAGAAAGGTACGACATATATCCAAAACTTTGCTCCTCTATATGTGAAATACAACTACCTTGTTCTTGATTACTGCTTGAAACAACAGGCTAGACATCATTAAGATTTTAAATAGGTTGATCAAGCAGGCTAAGGAACAAGGAATCAAGAAATATGGAAGGTAGAGGTTGAAGGGTATCACTTGAGGAAATCATACTTTCGATCAAATCTGATTCAAGGTTAACAATTATGAGTGTTAATATCATCGTGAAAAGTCTAGGGATTAGTATTCACCTTAGGCTTCATGAACCACTCCAAGATTTATTCCATCAGATCTAAATCATGGGGGGTAGTTGTAGGTGGAGAATATCGATTATAAAATTGATTGAAAGTTTTCCCAACTTCAACATCATCACAAGGAGGCCTTGAAATTGGTATTGAAAAAGGAGGAGGACAAGGAATAAAAGGAATATTAGGTTCCTCCTCACAGATTTGGGGTGTTTCATGATCAATGTAAGTTGGAAGAGCCTAATCATCCGTGGGTTGAGATCCAAAATATTTTATGGAGATAAGAATCAGACTCCGAAACTTTTTTCTAAAAAAATTATAATCAATTTTTTTTTAGGAAACTCACAAAAAATGTGAAGAAACCAATTAAGGAAACCCTCTAAAGATTCACCTAAATTCATTCTAATATAATTGATTCTATCATAGGCATCTTGATAATCATACTTGTCAAAGGCTTCATGAAGCTCCTTAACAATTTGTTCAAATGAATGGAAAAAAACAATTGGTAATGTATGACACCATTTCTTGACTCGAACTTCAAATGTAAGGGTGAAAAGTTTGACCATGAAATCCTTAAAATGCATTCCATTAGAAAGAAAAATATGAGAAAATTGAAACACATGTTCGAGGACAGTTAATCCACCCTCACCATCAAAATTAAATTGAGAAAAGTTATGAATAATCTCCACGAGGATGGTAATATCAAGATCCTTAGTAAAAAAAACCCGAGATTATGATTTTGGAATGAGACATTTGAGATAAGAGGTTCAAAATAGACTTAATGGGCACAACATGTCATATCGCCCTCCTTCTAGTGCCAGAATGTTGATGGTGTTGGATACCGCCAACATACAGGGGTATCCCTGACGTGAAGTCACAATTAGACCTCACACAGTTTAGAGTAGGAGCCCCATGCGGAGTATCAACCCGACCACCATAACTTAAAGGTTTGCCTCAGATACAATGGATTACATAAGATATTAGCACATAACCTTTGAAATTAACAAGTAAGTTGACACTATGAAACACCAATTGCAATGAGTAAAAGGAGGCCTTCATGAGAGGGAAACAAAAATGGGTCTATAGAATGAAAGTAATAGTACTATCATAAGGGAGGCACACAACAGGATGAAAATATTCTTTAGTTATCTAGATAAATAATTCACATAGACACAATGATCATTAAAGAAAATACAACAAACATTCAACAAGATAAGCAACAAATCCAATGAAATAGTTCAATTTATTTAGTACATGTGAAAATAACATATACTGTAAACATCCAAATAATAGTCTTACAATATTCACGATACATGCATGAAAATGTGTTGGCTCAGTGAGCTTTTGATTATTAAGTGAAAGATCCACATACACAGTTACAATGATGAGACACTAGCTCCAATAGTGGAGCATTAAGTCGCTTCCTTCCTGTACAAATGAATGATTTTCTCTCCTATGCCAAGTATAAGAAGCCAAGGATAGCTCTCCAAACTCTTTGACTCCAAAAGCCTTTTTCTTGAGTTATGAGGGTGTATTTATAAAAAGGGGGATGAACTTTCATATCCCCATGAATTTTGAGCTTCCCTCATGGCCCTTGGACTCCTAAGTGACCTTTGAACTTCTATAGCACTCTTTAGTCCACATGTGACTTTTCATATTCCACACATGACTCTTGGACTTCCATGTTTTATATTTTTGTCATTTCCCTTTTTCTAATACATAATTAAATCCCACATAATGTGGCAAGACACATTGACACATATCACACTGTGATGACACTTGTACAAGCCACAACGTGACAATGATGGCATGGAGCTTCATGATGATGTGGAAATGTCAAGCTACTAGTCTTGTTGCTTTATCTTCAATCTTCATGAAATATATGATTGTTCTACATTTCCAAACTCCAAAGGGTCTTGGATCAACATCAAGAGCTTATGAGTTACCATGCAATGTATTCATTCTGTCATGGTCCAAGATATGCCTCATGTCTACATGATGGTTCTTATTTGTGATCCTTCTCTGCAAGTGCTTCTTTATTCCTTCTCCTTGACATCTTTCTTGAGCATTACCTTGGCATGTTGAGATGGTGCACGTGCCAATGAATATAACTCACGGCAAGGAAAAATCAATCTTGAACTAATATATCCTATCTCTATTTTTCTCATGGAAGAAGTTTCTTATGATGGGCCTGTAAAAGGGCTAAAAAAGGAAGGTTTATTGAGGATGGAGCAATTGTGCTCAACAATGGCTGAGGGAAGGCACCATTTTTGACTAGAACTGTGCCATGCAATATGAGAAGTATTCAGGGTCCAGTGCAGTGAGTAAGTGCAAGAGACAGTGTGATGAGCATACTGATTGAAACTACAACATGCACAAGGCTTAAGGGAGGAGGAAAAAATGATATCACGGTTCAGGTTCACAGTGACTGAGGTAGGCCTTTACTATGGACTAGAACTATGAAATGCGATAGGGGGGCAAGTCATAACTCAGTGACTGCGTAGCGAGGGAGTCTAGTTGACAAGGGTTGATAACTTGATGGATAAAATGGTGACATGCGTTATAAATAAGAGGAAGACTTAAGGAATGGTGTGATTTTATTCAACAGTAATATAGGAAAGGCTTCACTGTCCACTAGATATGCGACATGCGACTAGGAGGGCAAGCGGAACAAGACATGGCGCAGTGAGGGATTCAAGTCGGGAGAGAAGGAAAGACTGGGCATTATAACTACGACATGTGCAAGGCTTGAGGGGCAGACTATTATGCTAGTGCAATTTTCTTACGCATAGGTTGAATGTTCACTGGAAATGTTACCTGTGCTCAGAACGGTTCACTAGAAGAGGAAATTGTGTAGATGGCTAAGGCAAGCAACACAAGATCAAGTCACTTAGCCAAGAAGGTGTCAATGCACAATGAAAGGGAGTAGAACTTGTATTGTGCAACTTACTTTTGTAGAGGTCCACTAGAAATGCTCCTTGCACTATACAATATAGAATTATTCAAAACTCAGTGCAGTGAGTCAACGCATACATCAAGGGTTAGGTGACTATGCCTTGAAGTTTCCCAATATGCATTGATAGGAGTTGACCTTAAATAGGACTCAATGAAAAAGTATGGAAAGGTGATATTTCATTATTGAGGCTCATGTATAAGTTGTGCTCAACACCTGGAGGAGAGTTCATGTATTCACAAGTTGCATTGGTCAGGAGGACTGAGAAGAGCTCCAAAATGGCTAAGTGTGGGACCGGTGGAGTAAGAGAGGAAAATACATCCAGGAAATTCCAAAACACCAATAACACACATGAATGCCATAAATAAAATCCATGGTAATGCACAGGAATCAAGAACAACAATCACACCTTGAAACAATAGGAAAGCGAAAATTATTTCTAAATGTGATAGTTGAAACGTATCATTACGACATTTAGAACACAAGTTGTGACGGAAGTGTCGATTGTGACCAGAAAGTGCACCAAGTTGTTGGAATGTTTCTAGAACATATTTCTAATGATATTTAGTATAATGGAGAATAGTGGTTAGAGATACCTCTAGTGATGTGCAAAGGTGTGAAACATACATGAGTGAAAAATAGCTAGAAGCGACACTTGTGAAAATAAGAAAATGTGAATACGACACTTACAAAAGATAAAAAAGTGAAAGCGACACATGCTAGAGAAAATATTACATGAAAATGATACTTGTTAAAGTGAAAGGAAGAAAAAATGATAGTCATGAAAGTGAAAGCGACACTTGTGAAAAAAAAGGTGCGCAAAAGCGACAATTGGGAAAACTCACCAGAATATAAGTACAATTGCGACCAAAGTGAGAGAGATAATTTCAATGAAGAGTGTGCACTCAATGTCGACATAAGAATCATAGTGCGATTTCCTTATGGAATGTGTATTCATTGTCAACAATGACTGCATAAGTAATGTAGCTAAGCATTTCACAAGATCTATTTCTAGAGAATGCGCAAGCCTTACTTTGAATAATTGTGTAATGCCTATATTAAGCTTGCAGAAGAAAGGTGCGATCATGCATTTATAAAGGAATAAGCATTGTGAGAAAGTGACATTGACACTTATAATCCAAGAAGAATACTTGAGTGATTAGAAAAACATCAATTGACCATGAAGTGACTATGAAACGACAGATCGCAAGATTCTTAGTAGGCTCCAAAATTGAAGTGCAGAAATTTTTTTGGAGGGCATTGATTGCTGCCTCAACACTTGGTGACACACTAGAATAAATAAAACTTATTTGACTAGGTCTACCTTTGAGAAAAAAGTTGTAGCCTTTAAGGAAGTATTGATTCATCGAGTGGATTACCTTGGCTTCCCCATTTGACCTAGTTATAGACATAGTCTCCTCTATTCCTTTTCTCGGTTAAACTCATTAACAAAGCTTGTAAAAACACAATTGTTTCAATCTAGCCAAAGGGTAATGTGAAAAATTATGAGTTTAATATAATCAAAGTCTTAATTTTCATCTCCATTGTTGCTCAGTTGCCAGCAAGCCTGGATAGTACCTTGACAAGGTCACTTCAAGAACCCAAGCATTTCTTCGCTGCCAACAAGCCTTTTTAGTGCCCCAACAAAGTTACTTGCTTCACTAATCTGCGCAAGAAGCCTTTCTCTTCTTTCACCCTTTATTTCATTTATTTATAACTTTAAATGTTCTTAGGCAATTATTATTTTGTCGGGGCAGAAGAGGGATCTTTGCTTATTGAGAGCAAGAGAGGTTTTTCCTTTAGAGACAAGTATATATACCTATAATACTGATGTTATCACTGTTGATTTTCCCCTTTCCCTTCTCTAATTTATTGGATCACCAACAAAAACAACATTTAATTACAATACTAAGTTAAGAAATGAAGATCTATAATATATAGAGGATTTATAGTTCGACCAAAGCTTTCTGTTCGGAATGAATCATATTTTATGTCAATAATCATTGAAATTAAAGATATGTGAACCCAAACAAATAAGAGGTTAACATATTATCCAAGCATTGTTCATATTCAAAATCACCCTTTTCAAGTTTCAACACATTGTATTTTGAGCCAAAAGAGAGCAATTTTCATGCAAAGTCTTTTTTAAAAAAACATGAAAGAAAAGACATAACAAAATCACATGAAACAAATCAAAAGAAAAAAATCAAATAGAGGACTGAACTAAAAACAATCATGGGAGACAAATAAAACCATGGAAAGAAGAACAAAGAGAAGGTGCAGGATGGGTGTAAAGGAAAGCTAGGATGCAGCTAGACCTACTCCTAACCTAACTAACTAGAAGGTCAGGGCTAAGTGTGATGAAATTTCCAAGGTAGCCAATGTAGTTCCTGACCTGCAAACACAAATATGCAAAAAATTAAAATCAATATAAAGTAATGTGCAAGAGAAAATATAACAACTTGAAAATATTGCACAATAAATTGAAGGTCTTGGCTAATTCCAGAAAGATGTGCCATAAAAAACAATTCTAACCATTTCAAAAATTTACCTTTTCTCTCAGAAGAACAAACAAACAAACCTCAAAATATTGTTGTGAATGTACATGAATATGTGTTGTCTTGGTTAGCAAACATCGGAAAAGATCGAAGCTTATTATTTGTATCGGATCTTTCCAAGTAAGATTGTTTAAACCATTTGACGATTAGGTCTTGATATTCAAAACAACCAATTTGAAAACCCTGAAACTCATGAGAAACTAATTTTTCAGTTAACGCATTCGAATAAGAAAGTGAATATTTGGTGTTATGGTCAGATTGGTCGATTATCATATAAGATTCTCGATTCTCTAATGGTTCCCTTCGTATCTGATTACATGCAAAATGAGGAATGTGAAAATTTAAGGAATTAAACACAATAGTTGACATTATAAATCCAGAAAACCAAGTATTTGTTTCAACACAAGGGTTTCGGTCCTCTGAATGAATCAATCATTTTCTAGCAGTGAAAAAGTGAGATTGTGTCGAAAATATGATTAAAGTCATGACATACACAATAGGAATATGAATATGATCAATTACGAAAGAGTTTAACAAAGAGAAATACTCCAACCAAAAATGACCTTTGTCTTCATAATCAAAATGCCAGGCTTTGAAACTGTGAGGATCCGAAAAATACAAGTTTTAATCCACTTGGTCTAATACAAGGGATTCACATGAAAAATAGGCTAACCAAACAAGATTTCTTTACCTGATAAAAAATTCTATCTTGAGGTTTAGGAAGATTAAGTTGGAAACACTAAAAGTACTTTAGGAATGAACCCACACCCAGTGGATATATGTTAAAGAAAGAAATATACGTGAAAATATAGATCCAACTTAGTTCAGAGATCTCATCAGGATTACGAGAACCTGACATAACCATCAACAGGGGATGAAGTGTATCAAATTCCTGATAGGTCTCTGAAATTTCTGACAGTGGTTCTTCGAATTTGGTGCTGTAGAAAAATCGACAGGTTGACATGCACCACTATCGTCAGATGTATTAATGAAAACATTGTCAATGCCACTGGTTTGATTATATTTCAGATTAGGTATATAAGACTCTTGATGGATAGAGCCTTTAAATGCATTTATTGGAAAACTCCCTTGATCATATAGAGGATGAACATATTCCTTCTAACTTGCAACCACCCCTCCCACATTTACCCAATTTCACCGTCTTGCTAGGGTAAACATGAGACAAAGAGTTACTATGACATGCCCTAACCTATAGGCTCCAGTTAAGGAAGTGGGGCCTATAAACTGACCAAAATCTGACATCTCACAACATCCTTCAGGGCGTACAGGACACTGAGGGTCCAAAGAACCACCCCAGGTGACCAAACCCTGAGTTGGGGATCCTTGTCACTAACCTAGGCTCCCAACCACATGCTTGACAAGGCTTGAGTGCTTTTGAAGGCCTCCAATCACATGCATAACACTGTCCGACTGCAGTTGTGACCTGAATTGTCCTGTTCAAAGGGTGTGGTCCCGATATCTGAGCCACAATTCTAGGTCAACCTCCAGACCACTGCCCAAAATTGCTTGGGACTTTCCAGATTTATTATAGACATGACAATAAAGCTAAACATTCAAACTTGAGTCAGAAAATGACCTAACTAGGACTAACCATGAAAATCGTTTCATCAAACATATGGTGAACATGTAAGCTACAGGTCATCAATGCATATATGATCATAAGGGTCATAAAATTATCTAATAATTACCGAGAAGGTATAATTCCCTCTCATAATAGTTGCAATAACATTTTTTGGTCCATGCATTCATCAACCATTCATACGTTCATCAAAACATCTCAATAGACATAAGTAATATACACCACATAACCAATATATAACCAACATATAACTAGATAGAAACCAAACTAGGGTTTCCAACCAAAACTGAACCATGGCTTCCAGAGGCCAAACCTCTCAACCCTCAACCAATGATTCCACCTGATGGTTGGACATCACTAACACCAACCAGATCATTGTCTACCTAAGCTATCCAGGGCTCTAGGAACTAGTAACTCATCCCAAAGCCTTCCAGGGCTCCAGAGAATTTGTCCAACCTGTCTCCAGGGACTAGTAACTCAACCCACCAAGGGCTCCAGAGATTTTGTCTCAACCTAGGCTCTAGGACTAGTAACACAACCCAAGTTGTTCTAGAGCTTACAAAGTGTTTTTTCCAACTCACAACCATAGGGAATTATGAGCACCAACCATAAAAAAATCAAGGGGAAAAACCCACAACACCATTTTTATCCAGGAAATGGAAAGGAAAGGCTAAAATCAATGTCAATCCAGGAAAATATCCATTAACATGACAAAAAATAACCAAAAAATCACATGCATATACCATGCATCCATAAATCAACAAGGAAATCACACATGCAACCTCTTACCTGCAAAGCAATCATGTTGTAGCTATTGATCCACTGATTCCCTTGCACTTTCCTGCTTTCCTTTTCCTTCTTTATCCAAATCCAATGTATTCCAAAGTGCTCCAAGAATACTCTAAGTGTGCAAGAGTATGAGAGAATGAATGAGAGAGCCAAATCTAAACCATTAAAATATCAACTGAAAAAAGTTGTGAAATGATCCTCAAAATAATTTTTATCATTGAGGCCTCTATTTTCTTCATTTTCCTTAATTTTTCCTTCAATTTCCCTCTCATGCAAATTTGTGACCCTTCACCTTCCTTTTCTCCTATTTTCCTTTATTTCGTAAATAAAATTCCAAATAATGCCACTTTTCCTTTTCCAATTTCCATAGCCATTAATTAATCACCAGTGATACCCATCACTGTATTTCTCCTAACATTCAACTTGGAATACGTGTCCCATGACCTTGGTATTATTTTTATTTACGTAGGAAATCAACCAGGGGTTGATACACGACTTATGAAATATTTACAGTTGAACAGATAGTGTATAATAGATTCAAACTTTTCGTCCTCTAATTGTAGGATAACACCATCCTGTACCTGATTGCAACCATGACCAACCATATAAATATTTAAATAATTTAGAGGAATTGCTGACATAATAGACTTATCAAACATATATGGGTACAATGAATAATGTGCTAGAGGTGAGGAAGGATTAAAAGACTCACGAGGAGGATAACCAGTTCTAACTAGATTAGTCTGAGCTTGTAAGAACAATCGATCAATATCATTGTCAACAGTATAATGGTCAAAGGAAGGCATACCAATGTGACATTAAGATTGACCTTGCTTTTCTCCAACAGGGTATACCAAAGGTTCAAAACACTAACAACTTACCTCTTCAGGATTTCCAACGAAATATGTATGCATTAAAGGAATTTCAGGATCATTCTGAATTGAAAGAGCATCCTAACCCATAGATGGAGATTGCAAACTACGAGAAACAAATCTCAGATCGATATATTGCAAATCTAAATCCTTTGAAGAAGAAAATATATCATCCCATTTACATGGGCACACATCACCACATATATTAGGGGAAACATGGATGTCAAGGTGGTGGTTTACCAAAGTATCAACTTGAGTGCAGGGTTTAGAATCATTTAAAATTTTTTCAATACTACAATATCGGTGATAAGCTAGAGATGCAAAATTATCATCTTGAAAGAGGGAAGAAAGGCAGGAAATATCTCCAAAACTTTACTCCTTTATATGTGAAATACAAATACCTTGTTCTTAATTATTGCTTGAAACAATAGGTTTGACATCATTAGTAGTTTAAGTAGGTTAATCAAGCGGGCTAAGGAATAAGGAATTAGGAAAGATGGATGGTAGAGGTTGAAGGAAATCCCTCGAGGAAGTCATAATTTCGATCAAATCTGATCCAAGGATAAATTTATGAACACTAATATCATCTTGAAAAGTAAAGGGATTAGTCTTCACCTTAGGCTTCATGAATCACTCCAAGTTTTCTTCCATCGGATCTAAATCATGGGGGGTAGATGAAGCTGGAGAAGATGGATCAATGAATTGATTGAAAATTTTCCCAACTTCAACATCATCACAAGTAGGCACCCAAATTGGTACTGAAAGAGGAGGAGGGAAACGAATAAAAGGAATAGTAGGTTCCCCCTCACAGATTTGGGGTGTTTCATTATTAATGTAAGTTGGAAGAGAGGAATCATCTGTCGATTCAGATCCAAAAGATTTGACGGAGAGAAGAATCCGAATCTGAAGCTTTTTGCTGACAAAATTATAGTCAAAATATTCTTGAGGAAACACACAACAAAGATGAAGAAAGTGATTAGGGAAACCCCCTGATGATTCACCCAAATTCATTCTAAGTTGATTGATTCTATCACAAACATTTTAATAATCATACTTGTCAAAGGATTCATGAATTTCCTTAAGTTTTAACTTTTGTAACAAACAATGATGTTGGGATAATGTTTCATCCAAAATTATCTATGCACCTATCTATATTTTTCTCCAAGGTTATCTAGCCCATTAATTACTTTCGTTACTTCCCTTCGTCATATTGAAACATGTTTCATTATTAGATTTTAATTTTTTCAAGCATTAAATAATTGTTATTGCTTACTTTTTTGCATAAGAGGTAAGTACTAAGCAACAAACACTACATATTACACTTGTTTATTATATAAGTTGAATTAGATTTTAATTTTTTTATATTGTATCATGATTTAAAATTGAATTGTGAAAATATATAATATGGGTAAGGTTTATTGAGGAAAATGATTGAACCAAGTCCATTCAATAATAAAAATCAGCAAGGGAAAAAAATCAATGTAATATGCAATGTTTCTTTTGTTTTTCAAATCAGTCAGGTTCCATGGTTAGTAAAAGTACGAAATCTAATTACACTTTTTTTTGTTGGAAAAGAAAATATTAATCATGGATAAACCCATTAATTTGGAAAAAAAATCGATAATTAATTTATGAGGATACTTGGGTGATTACAAAGTTTTTATTTTTGTAAACAATTTTCATTCTAAAAAATTGATTTTAAACCACATAAAATTAGTCACCCACCAATCAAAAATTAGAAATTCAAAAAATAAATTTTAATTTTCTAAAAAATTAATTTTATTGTTTAATTCTACCAAAACTTTAATAAACTTTGGAAATAGTTTGTTAAAATTTGCAAATTAATTAAGAGCAAAATTTTTTTGACCCAAACTGTTTACAATATACTCTGCCTTCGGTAGGTATAATAATAAATTCAAAATTAGAAAATAACAATAAAAGAAAAATCATTAAAAAAGGAAAAAATATTAAAGAATCCAAATAAAACGGAATAAGCCTCAATTGGGGTGTGAGCCGGTAGCATTAGGATCATTGTCATGATTAATGTGATGAAGGGCAAGGTTGGAGGGTGGCTTCACTCCAACCCTCACACAATTGAGCCATATAGAGAGGTGGCACACACATGCATATCATTTATGGCATAGGGGAAGGTGGCAGAACCGCTTCCGCGCCAGGGTTTTTATGATGGCAATCGTTCAACATTAATCCACAATTTTTATCCTCTAAGGGAGGATAAGGTTACACGTTTTTTGAAAGCTCAAAGTCCGAACGAGAAGGAGCTTTAAGTGGTTTGCCACCTAGGTGCATACAACCTCCTTCACTTAACTTTTTATCTCAGCAGGTATGTTTCTTTTCTAGGCTTCTCTTGTTCAACCTCCCTTGTTCACTCAATTTCTCTGTTTTATCACTAGAGAAGTGCTTATATTTCGATGCATGTAGTCAGTTGGAAGATCACCCACGTTTGTTGGAAGGAAACAATGGGTTTTCATGATGGTCTGTCTGAACACTGCACTATTCTTTATGTTTATTTCAGAATCTTTCTATCTCGCATGGGGATGTCTTGGGGTTTTCTGGCTTGGAATTTTATTTATATCTCATGCATGGATGCATGTGTTTACTACTTTGAATACTCGCTGGTTTTGCTAGTCAATAAGTATTGGGATCTCTCGTATCTATTTTTTCTTAGTATTTCTTTTTATCCTATCCTAAGACGACTTTGGGAGCCTTGGGTGGTTGTCTCTAGACTCCTGTCCCATATCCATAGCATTTTCCAAGACAATTTATGGGTAGACAACCCTTCCACTCATTATTATCTTCATTTATGCCATGGTATCCTTACACGTTTATCTGTACCGAGAGGTTTTCAGGACTTTAAGTTTTCCACTCATCGCAAGCCCGATATTATAACACCCTGTCCCAAGGTATGTCATCCTCGTGGTCCAAATTTAAACAATCACATGGATCACTCTTCCTTTGTCAAAGGCTCTCCGACTTGTGGAGGTCGTGGACAAGGTAGGAATTCGAGGCTGAGCCGCAGAGGTATTCAACGCCAATCTTTCCCAACGAGGAGTAGAGGTCGCAAAACCACCTCACAACCCATCTGAGATGCAGCTGAAGCATTTCAGATTGGTACTCCGTCACAGGTTCACCAGTTAATTTCGAGTTGGGAAGCTAAGTTGAACTAACAGGCTACATAAACATATGTTGATTTAGGTGATTGGTAGGATTTGGTGCCCAACCCAAGTAATTCCAGAGGAAGATATTCATAGTATAAATAAAAAATTAATCTCTATTGGTTAATAAAGAATATAGTAGCCAAAGCCTTGGCTAACCCTCCTGTTGATTCTTCAAAGACTGATCATGGAATTTCAAAAGTTCATAAGGAATTTAAATTTATTAAGTTCCAGTTCCCCCAATAGAATGGTTGCCTCAGTCGCATTGAGAGACATATTCCATGCCTCCCACATTCAAAACTACCTGGTTCGAGGCGAAGGGTCCTACTTTAGTGGATTCTTCTAATGACTAGTAGCATGTTGGATTAGTTTTGGTTTTTAATTTTGTCATATGAAGTATAAGTAGACTATGATTTCTGGTTTTAGTTATTTAGAATGTAGAAGGTTTAAAGATACTCAGACATATATAAATTTGCTACACAAACTTTTCTATTTTTGGGTGGCATATAATGCACTTAGGTGGCCAAGAAATCTAGTTTCCCTCTCGGAAGGTTGAGGGAACCTAACCACTTGAATTCTAGTTGTAACATTTTATTTTTGAAGAAAATGAATGAAAAAGGTTCTGCCAAGCTCACAAAAAAAAAAGAAAAAGAAAAATATAAATATAAAATGGAAAATTAGAAATAAATAAAAGAAATTGACCAAAAGTCAAAGAATAATACATAATAAGAGAGATTAGAGAGTGTTATCCTCCACAGTGTCCCAAGGTTGAAGGTAACCTCGAACCACTTAGGATTTGGTAGCTATTCCTACCAAATCAGATAGGGCTCCCTCTGTGATCTTAAAACCAAAATATGATTGAATAAGGGTAAAAGATATTAGGCTAGGTATGAGCTCTAGGGTTTTAGTTAGATTAGGAGGAGGGGCCAAGGAAACTAGGTTAGATCTAAAAGATTTCAGTTGTAGGGATACAAAGGGGCATGGAAGATATTTTTAGTGAAACTTTAAGGTTTTAAATTGTAGTTTAGGGTGGAAAAGTAAAGGTTCAAAATGAGCATGACAAGCATGAGTTCATTTATCACAAGATGAACAACATACACATGAAATTCCTACCAAAATAGAGCATAAGCTTAAAGAATTATGTTTAACATCTTATAGGAAGATCATTGAAAGCATAGATATGGAAAGAATATGAAATAATCATTCATAAAAGTGAATTACAGAAGGAAAACACTACCACAAAATCATTATACATAAATCCCTATCTAATAGTTGTAACTTGCCTTGTATTTAAGTAAATATCAACTATAGACAAAGCTCAAAGGCTTATACTCTTTGATGTCAAACCTTGAATCTGACTGAAAACTAGACAAATATAGACAAAAACCATCTTCCTCTCTCTCAGGGGTCGAATCCATCAAGGTAGGAAAAGTTTAGACAAAGTTCTCCAACCAAACCTAAGACAAGGGAGGTTAAAACGAACTCTCCTTTTAGCCCTTGACTACCTATCCATCATTAGTGACCTTCATAATTACATAAAAATTACATTAAATAGGCATAATTACATTCATCTACATCATGTAAAATCAAGACAAGAGAAATTACATCATTGGGAACCAAGTTTGACTGAAAAACTAAAAAATTTGACCTCGAGGGAAAAGCGCAACGCCATCAGGGAAAACCACACCACCAACTTGCAGGGCACTTTTGACTACCTTCCTATACTCCAAATGATGATCTAAAGGTACCACTGGATTTCTTAGGATGTATAGTTTTCCATAGAGTCCTTAAGAAAGCAAAATGGCCTCTCCAAGGTTGAGAAAAATGCATTCTCCCAAGGTTACTGGAAAAGTGCTATGCCTGGGTGAAAAAGGTGGCAGAAAGTGGTTTTTTAGCATGTTTTTTGCACTTTTCTCCCAACCAGAATGCTGACATGGAAAAAAAACCTGATAGATGATATATGCAGGTCATAATCTATCCATTTTTGTAGATTTTAGGTGAATTTGAGCTTTGCGGGAAAAGCGCAATGCCTTTTGGCTGTCTGCATTTTTCTATTTTAGCCAAAAACATCAAAATTTCAAAATTTTACAAAAATTACTTCAAAACTTGTCCAAAATTGTCCCTTGGATTTAGCAGATGATGTGTTAGGAAATGAGAGAGGCCTCATCCAAAAAATCAAGTTTGTCCCTCTTCTTTTGCCTAATTAGGGTTTTCCTCAATTTCGTCTTCAAATGTTTGATCCTGATTTGAGAAATCCTGTTTCTAGTGCAATAGTGCATGGACATGTGCCTTTTGAACTTATTTTTCTTGTTAGCCTTCTCAAGAAGCTTCTATAAATGAAAATTCACCTTATCAAGCCAAAATTCCTTATCTTGCTCAATTTCTGCTATAATCAAGTCATCAAAGTCCTCTTGACCTAGTGATGGAGATGTTTCAGTTTCTTGCTCTTGTTGCCTCTTGAGACCTCTTGTTCTTGGCATCCTTGGTTTGATTTTCTCTTCTCGATCCTCAAGCTCATCAACATAAATCGCTGACTTACCTTTGCCACCATCCTTCTCCAAATCTGCCTTGGGCATACTAAGCAAGAACTTTTTTACTTGAAGCTTCCTGTTCTCCTACTAAAGAAATGTGATCATGAAGTTTGCCTTTGATAATTTGTCCTTTAGCTCCATGATATAAGCTTCCATATCTTTGATGATTTTCTCAGGTGACTTATCCTCCTCATGCATCTCTATGTCTGCAATGTGAGTGTCAACATCTACCTGTTCTTCCTTTTGTAATGGTGCCTCATGCTGATGTGTTGATGTCTCTTTTTCAATTGATGTAGGCTAAGCCCTTTCCACACTGCCAGGAGAAAAAATCAACATATTTCCTCTAGTATATGTTTTAGTCACCTCATCCCTAGGTGTTTTTGTTGCAGGTTTTATTGTGGAATCCAATTGTTGCTGTCTTGGTGAAGTTAATGGTGTAGACTGGCTGCTTGATTGAATTGGAGTAGGAAAAAGAGAGGCTGAATGCATGAATCCCTCCAAAGATAATTTTACCTGTGAAAGCTGATGGAAAATGATGATTTTCACTAAGCCATGATGGAACAAGATTGCATGATGATCCTTCCCTTTTCTGTGTACTTTTTCTGCCATTTTTACCAAGCTTCTGTAGAGGTAGTGAGGTAGGTTACGAGCTTTAACACCTGTGAAATGCATCAATAATCTAACATGGTACTAATATATCCTTGAAAACCTACCCTCACATGTGAAATATTTCCTGATCATCTTCATGAGAGGGGCATACATGTAAAGCAAGTGTCTAAATGGAAACATGTGCTTTGGAGTAGCTTTGTAAGGAGGCTTCAAAAACATCTTGTAATTTTCAATATCTAGGTCTCTCCTTTTGAACCAGAGCTCTCCATGGTTTGGGATCCCAATGGAAATGGAAATGGCCTCTACTGAAATAGTAAACAAAACCCCTGGAATGGTTACCTTATCCCTCCTTATACTAGTAGCAAAGGTTCTTGTAAGTTTATCACTAAAACAAAGTTCTTCAATCTTTTGGAAAAAAGCAAGGCAACCTGCATCTTGGATTGACTTCTTTAGAAATAGTAAAGAAATGATATCCTATACTCTGGTGGGTTCATATCTAATGATATGACCTCCTTTATTCCTCCTATGGCCAGTGGTCTCTTAATCCATGTGAAACCCTAGCTCACTAGGAAGGGAAATTATGGTTTTAGTTTAGGAAAACAAGGGATTTTGGGCAGTTTTAGGAATGGAGGGGGATAAAGAGGTTTGAGGGTGTCTAAATTTATGGGAAAATTTAGGGGGATAGGGATAGATGTTAGTGAGTATAGGGAGGTGGAATTTTAGGAAATGAGTGAGGGGAAGGGGCACAAAAAGGTAAACACAATCCTAGCCTAGGAAGTGTAGTGTCGGCTAGGGTTTGTAAGGAAATGATGAAAATGAGGGTAAGGGATGATGGGAAGTGTCATGGAAGGTGTATGGAAGGTGAGGAAGGGTGTATGAGCATTAATTTCAGAGTTTTTCTCAGCAAATAGACCAAAGAGACTTATTTGACCAAAAATGTAGCAAACCCTAGGAGAGGGTGATTTCTGAGCTTCCAAGCATGAAATGAAGTTAAAGAGAGGTAGATGATGACCTAATTACTTGTAGCTGATGAGATAGAACCTATACTTGATGAATAAAAGTTTTGAGAATAGAGATTTTTGAATAAAAACGCAGCAAGGCTGAGAAAAGCGCAGTGCAGCAAGAGAAAAGCGTAGCACAACAAGGAAATTCAGCTTTCCAAGGAAATAAACTGAGTTTTAGAGGGTGGAAAACTCCTTTATGACAGAATGATGTATCATGAGGGTAGAATGAGCAAATTGTTTTCTTTTTTGGTCTTTTAAATGGCTAGAAGTCGATTTTTCTCTTTGGTGGTGATGTGGCCCCACCTTGTCTTTTCACCAATTGACTTAATTGCTTGTATAATGCAACTGTCAAACCTTATTACATATGTTTACATCTTAATAATGATAAAAATTCACTTTAGAGATCATTATTGAACACTTGTCCCTATCACTACTCCTTTTAATGGTGATTTTGATGATGACATGACCTATTTACATGAATTTTGACAATATGACCTAATGATGACACTTCGTGGAAAGATAAGCAGAATGATGACTAAGATGACCAAGACACTCTTTCAAAGACCAATGGCCTGACGATGATGATGTTTATTGACCATGAGAATGAAAGGAGTAGTAATGACTTAGGTAGACTAACCAATGATCAAATTTTTATTTGAAAACCTATTGAAACTATAAAATTTTTCCCTAGGACCCTATCAACCATATGAAAGAGCGTAATTTGATCACTGGTGACTGATAAGACTGATAGACACTAACATTGACTCCATCTAGGGATGTCAGCTCCTTAGGAGGTGTCAAGAATACCATAGACCAAGTAGCCTTATCCATTGGGCATAGAGTAAAAAATAAAAATCAAGACTCGAAACTAAAATGACTCGATAAACTAAAATGAATTACAGAATCTTTGAAACAACAACTAATCAAATAAACCTTATGGCCTTCACCTCGGGCTTGAGGCTTCCATTACAACTCCTTCACACTTTGGCAGCAAAATAAACTGGCATGTACAATGAAAATGAGAATATTCTGAAAAATCAAGTGAGGTAGTGCTTGAGGAGCCTACCATTGACTGGTCCTCCCGAAAAATCTTGTCCATCAAGTTCTTCCAACACAAAGGAATTATTTCCTTTGAAAGAAAAAATTATGTGTGGTCCTTTCCCTAAATTTTCAAACCTGCCGTGCTTTCGTTTTTCCTCATTCCAGGCATCCCATCGGAGAACAATATATCCCACACTGAAATCATCTGCCTTTGTTTTTCTGTCATATATCTTTTTGATCTTCTCTTAAAGCTTTGTGGTATTCTGAAATGCTTCCTCTCAGGATTGCTGCAAATGAATCATCTGATTGATTCTCCATTGAATTTCATTGGGCTCACTATCTACTTCCTACAAATTTTTCATGACCAAGACAACATAGAAGTCAGAAAAATAGTGTCCACTCCGTATACCAACTAAAAATGTGACATACCTATGGACTTCTTAGTGCTTAATTTGTTCACCCACAGAGCATTGATCAAATTCTTGTGCCAATTCTTCTTATTTTCTTCCAACAACTTTTTGAGGATGTTTACTAATGATTTATTGGAAAATTTAGCGAGCCCATTACCTTGCGGGTAATATGATGTTAAGTGCCCAAGCATTATCTGATATTTGTCACATAAATAAATAATTCTCTTGGATTTAAAATTATTTGCATTATCTGTGATTATTTTCTATGGACAGCCAAACCGTGAAAAAAGATTAGACTCAATAAACTGAATGATTACCGCATTAGTGGGCTGCCTGGTGGGAATAGCTTCGATCCATTTTGTAAAATAATCGGTTGTTGTCAAGATCCACTTGTGATGAGTTGAAGATGAAAGGTGAATCTCACTGATAAAATCAAGACCCCATTACTGAAAAGGTGCTTGAATTGAAATGTGTTGCAAGGGCAGAGGTAACAAATTCCTTTTTCCCTGAAAAATATGACATTCATGGCAGCTCATGATAGTTTTGGAAACATCTGAAAATAAACTCTGCCAATTAAATCCAGCCCTAAATATCTTATTTTCTATGGTCTTCCAAAAGAGATGACCACCACAATCTCCCTTGTGAAATTGATTCATTACCTCCTTTGCCTCGCTTTCAACTCAACAATTCAACAAGACTCCACCCAGATCTTTCCAAAATAATGCATCATTAAGAATACATTACTTCAAAGCTTTCATCTTTAATGACCTACTCTTACTCTTTCACACTTCTGACGGAGGATTCAAATGTTGAAGTACATAAAAAATGTTGGAATACCAAGGAGATGAAGTGATAATCTATGATACCTGAGGTGTGGAATCAACCACTTCTTCATCAGAAACTGTAACGATGATATTGATGTCGCGAGCATGAAAATTGGATTCTACCATAAGCTTCTCCAAACCCTGTCCCTTGATCAACTTCGTTGGCTTAATTTCAAGATCATACTCCAACATTGCATCAATCCATTTTCCGCGCCTACCTTCAAGATCAGGCTACATCAAAACACCTTTTATTGCTGCATTTGGAACATAGGTAATGATATGCGAGTGAAGTATGTACACTCGCAAATCATTCAAAGCTTTCACAAGTTTCAAGGTATGTTTCTCAATGATGTTATACATTAGTGCTGCATCCCTTATGGTTCTACTGAAAAATGCAATTGGTTGTTCTGTTTTAAGGTCCTTCTTCTACATTAGTACAACAACCAATGTGTGCTCAAAAGAAAATGAAAAAATAATGAAATCCATAGTATAATCTGGGCTGATCATAATTGGTCCACATGACAAAGAAAACTTGATTGAATTGAAAGAATTCTTAGCATCTTCAGACCAATTTGCCTCACTGTCCTTCTTTAGCATATTAGTTATCTCCATAAATGATCACCGAGATTAGGAATAAACATCCTCAAAAAGTTAATCTTACCATTAAAGGATTGGATTTCCTTCTTTTTCTTGGAAAATATAACTGATGGATTGCTTTAATTCTGGAAGGATCTATGCAGATGCCATCCTTTGATATGAAATTCCAAAGTAACTTACCTTCCTCCATAGCAAACAAACTATTCTTTGGATTCAGTAAAATACTGAATTTCCTAAAACTTTGGAAAAAAATCCTCAAATGATGCAAGTGACCTTCATATGTTTGAGAGAAAAATGTCAAATCATCAAGATAAATAACCAAAAATACATCCTTTTCATTTTCAAAAGCGATATCCATCTCTTGCTGAAATGTGGCTCCTGCATTTTTCAGCCCAAAAGGGATCTTGGCATACATAAAAGTACCCCACGGTGTCGTAAAAGCTATCTTCTCATAGTCATATGGATGCATTAAAATATGATTGTATCCTGAGTACCCATCAAAAAAGACATTCTAGAGGCACCAACTACCCTCTGTAAGATTTGGTCCATCTTAGGGAGAGGATAATTTTGCTTCAAGGACAATTTGTTCAAATTCCGAAAATCGATGCATAAACGAATTTCGCCTGTCTTTTTTCTAACTGGAACCAAATTTCACATATAATTAGAAAAGAAAAGATGGATAATGATACCAGCCTTATACAACATGTTTAACTCTTTCTCTATTGATGGCAGCAATCTCAGATTAATCCTCCTGAGCTTTTGGTGAAAAGGCTTCTGACTAGGCTTGATAGGAATCATGTGTTGAATTTATAATTTTATCATAAACCTTCAAATCTGAATAATCCCACACAAACACATTTGAAAACTCAGCCAAAAGTGTTTTGTATTTACCTTTCATTTCCGAAGTTAAGGATTTAGACAACTTCACCATCTTGGGCTTCTCAGCTGTGCGAATGTTGATATATTCAACTCTCGCTTCAGTAGGGACCATTGTCGGTTTCTTTGTGACATCATCTTGATCGAATAAATCTTCCAAAGGTACAAGACCTCTTGGAATGGAATTTTTCTTCATTTGTAAGACTTCTAATTATGTGGCATTAATTCCATGATCATAAAAAACATCATCAATATGATAAGTGGCGAACTCTTCCACCATTTGCAGAAAATCGTTAAGTTGCTTTTCATCTTGAAACACTTTCCAATGCCGAAGGTTATTTGGAACAACAGGGTGATTCTTAACATTAATTTCATATTTCCTGCTGGGATGTATCGAAATTCTAAACATGCTTGCTACAGTAGCAAGAGAGTCAACAATACAATTCTGGTTTCTAGGAATCACGGATAGAGTATATTCATAAAAAGGTTTGAGAATATCTAAGGCAACATTGTGATATGCTCGCATCCTTGAATTTTTGGCCTAGTATTCCCCTTTTACCTATTTTATAATCAACTCAAAGTCGCCATAAACTGAAATCTTTTGAGCTCCTAACTTCCTAAGCATCTTAAGCCCGACAATCAATGCTTCGTATTCACCTTCATTATTTGAACAATTGAAACCAAGTTTACATGAAAAACACCTGACATTTGGAGGAATATTGCCTGATTGATTCATTGGGCTATGAATCCAAATTCCTATTCCAACTCCTTCTTTTCTCATGGCTCCGTCAAAATCCATAGTCCAAAGACACTTTTCCTCATCCGGAAGCTCAAATTTGTACGACTGATCTTTATTTTTTGTTTGTTGATCTGCTGTCTCAACAATCTCTGTTTCTTTCTCTGATTCTATTGGCTGCTCAACTAATGAACTTGGCTGCAAATCAATCTCTTTCTGTTCCGTATTTTTTGCATTGAAAACTTCCCCAACACTACATGAAAATTCTAAAAGTCCCTCATTCTCTACTAGATGACTATCTATATCAACTGGACTATCATCATTAAACAAAATAAAAGACTCTAAGTCGGTATGTACAGAGTGTATAGGGTGATTATTCGGTTTCTCTTTGCTGCTAATCATATACTTCATCTCTTTTTAGTGGTATAATTTTATTAGCTGACCAAACACCGGTATAGTAGCATAAGAGAAATCGAGCTACAAAGTTCCTTTCAGCTTTGCTCCCCATGATCGTGAGAGCAACATCCCGTACCTTGGAGGAATATCAGCCACAACCACATCCATCAAGACATTCTTTTGGGGAATCTAATCAAGAGACACTACCAGGTCTTTAATGAGACCAAGACACCTCACTCTACTTGAATCAAAGGAGTAAAGGTCGCGATGTGGGCGAGTAATATATAATCCCAACTTGTCCATTATAGATTTCGGCATGAGATTGTGAGATGCTCCGGAGTCTAACATGGCATTGTGTAGGATAAAATCATGAACTCTAAGGCTGAGGTAGAATGGTGGGACCTCACTATCAGGTAAGTTTTTTTCTACGATTAGGCCAAAAAAAAACTCATGGTGATCATCGCTAACATTGACCATATTAGATGTTTGGTCGAATTTGAGCATCTTAGCTAAGTGAAACTTATACTGATCATTCTTTCAAAATTCAGTTAAAGGAATGTAAACTTGTTTCTACTAACTTGAAGAAGAACAAAGAGGCATCAACCAGAAATCCAAAGAAAGATAAGGAAACCCAAACTGTGGGTCAAATAAAGAGATTCCCACCACATAATAGTCCGAAAGGAAGGATGCCACTCCAAATAGCTAGAGAAATATCCCAATCTATTTAGTTTAGAGAATGAAACTTCCAAGTTGAAAGTTCCTTGTCTTTTTGCTGATTTGTAGAGGTCAGTTTTTGGGGTTGAGTATCCTTTGGAGAATTTAGCCTCTTTTGATTTGAAGTGATAGGCATGTTTATGTTCCTCAAAGTATATTTTCTTTGCATACATCTAAGGGTATTTTGGAAACCTCTATGATAATCTTCTGTTTCTGCTACTATCATATCATCATTTGAAGGAACAAATTTATGATCATGAGATTGATCATCCTCAAGTTCTTGAGTGTATTCTTCATCTTCGGTTAAGAAAATAGGCTGCCCATCATTATCGAAAAGATGATTCTATTCAAGAATCTCTCCTTATTCCTCAGCTTCCTAAGCATAGTTTTGCTGAAGTGGTGTTGTATTTTGTTATTGTGCTTGCTGATCCTTACCTCTCAGCTCTCTTTGCTTGATTCTGAGTTGAGGTTGCTACTGTTGTTGTCCTAAGAAATTAGGATTCTAGATCTGATTTTATGATTGCCTATCCCATACTGTCATCCTATCCATAATTTTCTCCATATTTCTAATCAAAGAGAAAATTACCATCTGAATAAGTAGATGTCTCCTCTTTAATTGTTACCCTACTTTCTGTCTTCATTTTTTATTTCTTAATCATCAAATTCGCCTCCACACTCATTGCATTTCTCTGCATCTCTTCGAGAGTTTTAGGACTTCTTTCCCTCATTTGATAAGCCATGTTGGGATAGAAGGCATCCAGATAATGTAGCTATTTTGTTATTGTGCTTGCTGATCCTTACCTCTCAGCTCTCTTTGCTTGATTCTGAGTTGAGGTTGCTACTGTTGTTGTCCTAAGAAATTAGGATTCTAGATCTGATTTTATGATTGCCTATCCCATACTGTCATCCTATCCATAATTTTCTCCATATTTCTAATCAAAGAGAAAATTACCATCTGAATAAGTAGATGTCTCCTCTTTAATTGTTACCCTACTTTCTGTCTTCATTTTTTATTTCTTAATCATCAAATTCGCCTCCACACTCATTGCATTTCTCTGCATCTCTTCGAGAGTTTTAGGACTTCTTTCCCTCATTTGATAAGCCATGTTGGGATAGAAGGCATCCAGATAATGTAGCAAATCCAAGCCAGGAGGAGGCTTGATGTCATTTTGAATTGAATTATAGATCTTGTTGAAGTGGGTAGAGAAATATTGCACAGACTCATTGGGATGTCTTCTCAAAGCATCATACTTAGCAATAATCTAAAGTGGATTCTTCTTTTCTTCCCATTTGGATAAAAAAAATCAGTCAAATTTTGTGGATTTGCAACTGAATTTGGAGTTAGATTAAGAAACCATATCTTCACATCTCCTGAAAAACTTTGGGCAATTACCCTCATCTTTGCATCATCGTTGATGATCTCTTCAAGATTGATGAAATCAATGACCTTCACCATATGTTGTAGGGCTGTAACCTCTGTTGTCCCATCAAACAGAGGGAGCCTTTGACCATACCCTTGAGGTAAAGCAATGAGTTGGACAGGTAATATTAAAGGGCCAAATATCGCCATGAATGCTGCAAATGGTGGTGTAGGGGTAACAATAGGAGGTGTTGTTTGAGGATGTGTTTTTGGAGGAAGTGATGAATAAGGTGTGGAAGATGTTGCAGTAGCTGAATGAGATGATGAAGGTAAGGATGATGCAGAAAACAAACTTTCTTGCTGATACTAAATATAAGTTTTCTCAGAGGTGTACTGCAAGTTATTGGATAAATGTTGAAGCTTGTGGAATTATGACCAATCCTTCCTATAAGTTTCAGATGCAGACTCTAAATATTGTGGACTCAATTAAATTTTTACAGGATCATATATTATTTCTGAAAGTGAAGTTTCAAATTTAGTTCTGAAAAATGAAAGCTCAAACTTGATGTCGAAAGATAAATCTTGTAGAATAGTCAAATCAGTAGGAAGTGAAATAGATCCTACCAGTGATGTTGAACTTGAGTCAAATTTCTGGAGTTGTGATCTCTATTTCTTCAGAATCCTCTCTGGGTCTTCAACCAAAGATGGTGGATTAGGGTCAGGGTTTTATCTTGTGAACTTATTCTTAGGAGCCAGTTCTGAAAACTGCACTTTGGCTCTGCAAATGTGAATCAACATTCTTGAAAACTAGGTCCTTTCACCCAAATGCATAGATCTCAATGAATTTTTCGTGAAATCCCAGGGAATATGTAATCTTTCGATCCCCAACAAAGACACCAAAATTTTTATCCTCCACAGTGTCCCAAGGCTGAGAATGGAAACCGACGGAGGTAAACTCAAACCACTTAGGATTTGGTAGCGAGCCCTACCAAATAGTAGAGGGATCTCTTTGTGATCTTAGAGCCAAAATATGACTGAAGAAGGGTAAAATATATTAGGCTAGGTCTTAGCTATAGGGTTTTCAAATTTAGGGTTTTATCTGGATCAGGAAGAGAGGCCAAGGAAACCAGGTCATATCTAAAAGATTTCAGTTGAAGGGATACAAAGGGGCATGAGAAATATTTTCAGTGGAACTTTAAGGTTGTCAATATTAGTGTAGGGTGGAAAAGTAAAGGTTCAAAATGAGCATGAAAAGCATGAGTTCATTTATCAGAAGATGAACAACATATACATGAAATTCCTACCAAAACAGAGCATAAGCTTAAAGAATTTTGTTTAACATCTTATAGGAAGATTACTGAAAGCATAGATATGGAAAGAAGATGAACTAATCATTAATAAAAAATAATTGTAGAAGGAAAACACTGCCATGAAATAATAGCACATGAATCCCTATATAATAGCTGTAACTAGCCTTGTATTTATGTAAATATCAGCTATACACAAAGCTCCAAGCCTTCTAATCTATGATGTCAAACCTTGAATCTGACTGAAAACTATATACATATAGACAAAAAACGTCTTCCCCTCTCTCAAGGGTCGAATCCCTCAAGATAGGAACAATTTACACAAATTTCTCCAACCAAACCTAAGACTAGGGAGGTTGATACAAACTCTCCTTTTAGCATTTGACTGACCTATACATCATTAATGACCTTCATAATTACATCATAATTAAATTAAACAAGACTAATTACATTCATATATATCATTTCAACTCAAAACAAGAGAAATTACATCATTGGGAACCGATTTCGACTGAAAAAACTCAAAAACTTGACTTCTAGGGAAAAGCGCAACGCCATCATGAAAAAGCGCAACGCCAAGTTGTAGGGCACTTTTGACTGCCTTCCTATGCTCCAAATGTTGATATGAAGGTACCATTGGAAATATTAGGATATCTAGTTGTCCATAGAGTCCTTAAGCAAGAAAAATAGCCTCTCCAAGGCCGAGAAAAATGCATTCTCCCAAGGTTACTCCAAAAATGCAGCGCCTGGGTGAAAATGGTGGCAAAAAGTGGTCTTTTAGCATGTTTTTTGCACTTTTCTCCCAACCATAATGCTAACATGGAAAAAAAACTTGATAGATGATATATGCAGGTCATAAGCTATCCATTGATGTAGGTGATTTTGAGCTCTGAGGGAAAAGCACAACGCCAAGGCACTGCGCTTTTGGCTGTCTGCATTTTTTTGTTTTAGCCAAAAACCACAAAATTTCAAAAATTTCTTCAAAACTTGTTCAAAATTTCCCCTTGGATTCAGAATATGATGTGTTAGGAAATGAGAGAGGCCTCAACCAATAAATCAAGTTTGTCCTTCTTCTTTTGCCTAATTAGGGTTTTCCTCAATTTATTCTTCAAATGCCTAATCCTGACTTGAGAAATCCTGTTTCTAGTAAAATAGTGCATGGCCATGTGCCTTTGGAGCTTATTGTCCTGTTTGTTGGAAATATGATGCAGAGTGTTGTCCTTGATGGCAACCCACTGAATGAAGATGAAGACATGAAATTGTTGGCATGTGTTGTCCTTGATGGCAATCCACCTGATGAAGCTATTCTTGACGTAATGGACTTGGTAAATGATGTTTGTTAGCAATATGATGATAAGTGTTGTCCTTGAAAGGCAACCCTCTTGATGAAGATAATGACAACTTACTGGATGAAGTTGTGCTTGATAGAATATGTCCTTGATGAAGGAAATCTGATGTATCTACAGTGTGAACAGAAGGCAATGAAGAAAGGAATTCAGCATGTGCTAATTCTATGATGAAAAAGAGTATGTCTCTAGGTATACGCGGATATGTCTAGGGGAAGTCGCGTATGCACGCAGAAAAGAACGTGCCAAGTCGCGTATGGGTAAAAGCGCTCAAAAAGTGCAAAACCAGGGGTAACCACCATGGTATTGACCCATTGTATTGGGTAATGATTCGCCTAATTGACCCCGTCCAGGAATACCATCGAATATAATGTGGTTTTGGCTCATGGTATTAAAAAGAAAAGGGGCTCATGGTATTGAAAAAGGGTAAACCTATATAAGGAGAAGAAATTCATTGTGCAAATGATGAGTGTGGGTGCAAGATGTCTGAGCTTGAATGAATACTTCTCTCTGAAGTAGATCTGAATGGAAAGGGTTACACTTGAATGATAAATCTGAGTGTATGATGCACCAATGATGAAGAAGGGGATCTAGATCTGAAATGTGCTTGTATTTGCTAGATCTGTTTATGGAATGATTAGATCCAAGAAGAGGCGAACATCTGTCTGAAGTGAAGGGTTAAATCTGTGTGAAGTATCCGTTCTGAAGAAATGCAACATTCCAAAATCAAGAACCATACGCTGGTCGCAAGAGGAAGCTAAAGATATACGCGACTTCTCGCTAAAATAAAGCGCGTATGCGCACTCAAATTGGTTCTCGCAATATGTGGGCTGTATATACGCTCGTTTTGTATGAGAATGGGAAGCGCGTATATACGACATCGTTGAAGTTTTGAATATGTCAGAATACCGATTCACCTCTCTCGCATTATTCCCAACAATTGGTTTTCGTGAGCAGTTCTTCTCACAGGCTTGA
>JAXQQM020080876.1:0-26964 GCA_034641835.2 Pinus albicaulis | reverse complement strand
GCCATTCAGACAAGTACTAGCTCAGATACTCCTAGTACCTCTAGAGAAACCCCAAAGTTGACTGTATCAAACGAAGTCCCAAGCCAAAGTCAGCAAATCAAGAACATAGAAAAGGTTATGTCTGAGAAAGCTGAAACAAATCTACCCAAGCTACCTACTCCTTTTAGCTTCGAAGGGGAAATTTCCAAAATAAAAATTACCATACCCCTTACAGAGCTAATAACTGTAGATAGGTATAGATCTCAAATCTTCAAAGTCTTTGACCTAGAAAGCAAGGCAGATACCTTGAATCTAACTGATGACAAACCCGAGCTTTTATTTGGCCCTAAAGTAGAAGGTGAATATCAAGAAGGAACTATTTCTCCTTTCTATGTAAGCTTAAACATACGGGACAAAATATTACATAATGCCATGTTAGATTCTGGTGCTTCCCATAACCTCATGCCTAAAGTAGTCATGGAAAACCTAGGACTGGAAGTGACCCAACCTTACAAAAACCTGTATTCTTTTGACTCGAGTCAGGTCAGATGTTTAGGTCTGATAAAAATTCTAGATTTTTCCCTAACACAACTACCAACCAAAAACTTAGTCATGGATGTAGTAGTGGCTGATATCACAACCAAGTATGGAATGCTACTATCAAGAGCATGGGCTGCCAAAATACAAGGTAGCCTTCAAATGGATTTGTCATTCGCTACTATCGCAGTTTTCAACCAAACTAGGAGGTTATACCGAGAGACTCGCATGAAATACATGGTTAGCAACAGAGATAAGCCAAACAATACCCCCATTTATTCCATTCATTCCAATTTAGATTCTTTTATCTTATACAATGAAGGTAATATAAACAAGCAGATAAAAGAAAATGAAGACATGTCCAAACCATTACTGAGTGAAGAAATTGATGACCAAAGCCCCCAGAAACCTGAGAAACAGCTTAGTATCATGTATGAAAAGGAGACTCTTTGGAGTATAAGCTTTGATGGTTCTTGTGGCAAGACAGGTTCAGGAGCAGGCATCTGGATACACAATACTAAAGAAGGTCATTCTTTTATATTAGAATTCCAATGTACAAATAACATTGCGGAATATGAAGCCCTTCTCATCGGTCTACACATGCTTAGAGACTTAGGCGCCAATAGAATATGAGCTCAAGGAGACTCAGAGCTTGTAATCAGGCAAATCGAAGGTGAATATTCTGCAAAGAACCCAAGACTGAGAGAATATAGGAATGCAGCTTTGGATATCCTTAAAACTTTTGAAAAATATGAGCTCACCTATATCCCTAGGATTCAAAACAGTCTGGCAAATGAGCTCGCTTTTGCTGCAAGCAATAGCCAAATACCATGTATGAGTGAGCAATATGACATTCAAGTGAAACACCGCCCTACTGTACCAGATAATCTTGACCATTGGCAAATATTCCAAGATGATGATCAAATTGATGATTTCCTACAATCTAGGAATGAGTTTGAAATAACCAAAACAGACTCAGGAGATGAAGAGAGGAAACCCAACCTAAGTCAAGACCAAGAGCTAAATCCACCTTTGTGGACCAATCTAAACCTGGTAGACCATCCATGTGACAGGGAGATAGACGAAGACATCGACCAAAGAGAACTCGAAGTCTTACACTGCGAAAATAACACCATACCCAGAGGGCTCGCACCTTTAGAAGAATTGTTTGACTTTAATGATGTGGCCAAAAAGCCTAAAATGGAATCTACAGAGGATGACATAGAGGAATACAACATAGGAAATCCAGAAGAGCCTAAAAACATTAAACTATCCAAAACCCTCCCACCTAACATGAAACATAGGTACATAAATCTATTCAAAGAATTTAAAGATGTGTTTGCATGGGGGTACCAAGATTTGAAATCATATGATACCAGCATCATCCAACATAAAATTCCCCTTAAAGAAAACCAAAAACCTTTTAAACAGAAGTTAAGAAGGATAAACCCGGTATTACTCCCATTGGTTGAAAAGGAAATTAAAAAGATGTATGATGCCGGAATAATAGTATCTCTCCGATATTCTGAGTGGGTCTCAAATTTAGTATCAGTTAGGAAAAAGACTGGTGAAATCAGACTCTGCATAGATTTCCGAAACTTGAATAGGGCATGTCTGAAAGATAACTACCCTCTACCCAAAATGGACCACATACTTCAGAAGGTAGTAGGCGCTAAAAGAATCTCATTGCTTGATGGTTTTTCTGGTTATAACCAAGTATTGGTTTATCCTACCGATCAGCATAAAACAACTTTCACCACCCCCTGGGGCACTTTTATGTACGTTAAAATGCCTTTTGGACTAATGAATGCTGGCGCCACATTTCAAAGAGCCATGGACATAGCCTTCTCAGAAGACATAGGTGTTTTTATAGTCATATATCTTGACGATATAACAGTATATTCTAAATCAGATGAAGAACACCTAGTACACTTAAGAAAAGTTTTCAACAAATGTAGAAAATATGGTTTATCCCTAAACCCCAAGAAAACTCTTTTCGGTCTAGAAGAAGGGAAACTCCTAGGTCACATTATTTCGGAAGAAGGAATTAAAATAGACCCCCAGAGAATCGAAGGAATCCTACAGATAAGTCACCCCAGAAACATAAAGGAGTTACAATCCTTTATCGGCAAGATAAATTTCTTGAGAAGATTCATCCCAAACCTTGCTGAGCTCCTGAAAGAGATCACAAATATGTTAAGAAAGGAGGTCGGAGTTAAATGGACTATAGAAGCCAAAAAATCTTTTGAACTAATAAAAAGGGCCTTAACTAAAACACCAGTATTAATAAGCCCTGATTTCACCAAAGATTTTTACATTTTTTCATTTGCCTCAGAACATACAATAGCTGTAGTGTTGTTGCAAAAAAACGCAGCTGGGCAGGAGCAACCCATTGCTTTTTTTAGCAAATCACTGAGAGATGTGTTGAGCCTCAAATTTGTGCTTTCCTTCACCTCATTTTACCTCATTCTCCCTTGTCCATTTCTATTTTAAACCCAATTGATCAATAAAAATAGTTAAAATTACTTCTAGAATGGTTTACATGACTGACTTGTTGAATTTTGTGATTGTTGCCATTGTTAAGCATTTTGACCGGAACTAGTTGCAGAATGCAGGCATTCCGTAGCTAACCGGCGATTCTGCAGCTACCTTTATGTTTGAGCATGTTCCAGGTGGCCTCTTGAGGAAAAACGCATATGGGCATGATCCACGTCGTGCCTACATGGTGTGTTGCTCGTCATGGAAGAAGAAATGAATTCTGGGTACGGTTATGCACGTGTGAACACATTTGTGAAGGAAGACTCCTACTAGGACTGTCACAGTCCAGGTGTCTTTTCTCCTTCACGCAGCCACCTCAAAGACTCCTAAAATGATTTGGATAAGGAAGACATCATTCCTAAATTATTGTAATTATTGTTACTTGCATTTACTTTATAAACTCTTGAGTAGGCCGAGAGCTTAGTTAGAAATTTTGTGTTAGATTTGCTGCTAGATTTTGTGTAAACTCTGTGTTACGTCTTTGAAGACACAGAGAATTATGTTCAAACTATTGCATCGTTAATGGAGCAGACAAAATTATCTTGAAGGCGTGATTTAATTTGGAGTTGAATGTCGTCAAGTGGTAGAGGGCCCCTGCCCCTTGAACGGATTTCTTTTGCGTAAACTAGATAAGTTTTTCCTAGCTGTCTTTACATTCTGCATTTGAATTAGTAGTTGTTTTGTTTTATCTACTGTAGTCGTACTCATTCTAGTTCTTCCATAAGAAGACACTCTTCCAACAGACTAAAATGATGAATGTTTAAATGACTATGGTAGTGTAGGATAGGAGTTAAATTTGTATTTGTTTTAACTAGCTGCTGTAGTCAAATTCGTTCCAGTTCTTCCACAAGAAGACACTCTTCCAATAGGCTAAAATGATGAATGTCTAATGACTATGGTACAGTAGGATAGGAGTTGAATTTGTATTTGCTTTTCACTAGATACTGTAGTTATATTCATTCCAGTTCTTTCATAAGAAGACATTCTTCCAACAGATCATAACAACGAATGATGAATAGCTATAGTATTGTAGGAATTAGTTGTAGTTTTTAGTCTTCACTATCACAGTTGCACTTGTCCTAATCACTCTTCCACAAGAAGAAATTCTTCCAAGACATCTTTAAGAAGTTCAAGATATGACCGTGATGTGACAACTTAGTTTTTCATTTGCTTTCAGTTCATTTGCTTTCAATTGCATACAATTACACAGTCAGAACTGTTCTACCTCTTCCACAAGAAGGAACTCTTCCAAAATATCACTAATGATGAACAAACTGATTGTGTAACTTCATAGAATAATGCATGTTAGTTAGAACGCTCCGGAGTCTCATTTTGCATTTAATTCATGTCCAGCTACTTCGTTTCAAGTTTGATGATGGCTTATAGTTTAACATTGTTCTAGTTCAGAAGCATCTTAAGCTCATGTTTAAATTAATTCATTGCACTTACATCTCATAGTCACATTGTTACCCTTTGCACAGTAGATCACTTTAGTTGATAGGATTCATAAAACAGCCTTCATTATTTACAAATATCTTTTTGTTCTGAAAACCATCAGTGATCCATAACCTTAGGAACAGAAGATAACATCATTACAAGGTCTGAAATATCTCTGTAAATTCCTCACCATAAACAGAGCTCTTCCTCAATAGAACTACCCTGAAAAGAAATTAATAACTCTTGAAGTATAGACTCTGTGACCTTCAATTGAAATTGCAGAATAGAACTAGGAATTAGTCATGGAATAGATGAGCTTAGAATAGAGTGTTGCATCATGATTAATGTCTAATTGTCTAGTTAGGAAACTTGCATATTTAGTGATCATTTCTCAAACTCTAGTTTGTGTCATTTGTTTAAGAAGTCATCATCAAGCTCTTGTTTCTATTCAGTCATAGTTCAGATGTTGCTTCAGTGTTTTTGATTACATTTGCCATTCCATACATTAGGCTCACTTGTGTTTTTGACCACCAATTTCTTTTCATTAGTTTTCTAGGCACTTTCATTGTAAACACAAAACTTCAAAAGACCAAAAACATCATAAATCAACATAAAAGACCAAAACATCACAAAACACTACACACAACGCACTAGGAAACAAGCACCTAGGTACATATGGTACATTCCACTTCAGCAGTTTACAAATCCTGGTTGACAATTAAATGAACTCAGTTTAGGAGACTAGATTGAGGCACAACATTTTGGCGCCGTTGCCGGGGAAGTGAAAACTAGGTAACCTTTGTTTCTTAGCATCCAAAAAAAATTTTATGCGTAGGGAGAGAGATTCAAGAGGAAGATTTATAAGCAGCAGAGGCAGAAGTTTGACATCTAGAACACCACTTGTTTCATCTAGATCCAGAACTAGTACACCTTCAACTCAAACCCATCTTCCATCCTTTACTGATCCTGGACTTCTAGAAGATCTAAAGTCACCTATTCCATTAGAGAAACCTTCCACTTCATCCACTGAACCTGCCATAGAAGAAGATCTAAAAACTCCTGTCAGGGACACAAACCTTTCTACTTCCACGGGAGAGTCAACCATGGCAGAAGAAGGAGGAGGAGGAGTTGTTAATGGAGAACATACATTGTTTGGAGGAGGTAGAGGTAGAGGTAGGGGAGAAGGAGGAAGAGGAGAAGGAGGTAGAGGTGCAGAAGGAGGAAGAGGTAGAATAGGAAGCTCTTTTGGGTTCCCTATACTTGATGAAGAAACCAATACAACCATGAAAAACATTTCACCTTATGTCCTTCCGAACTTCTATGGACTTAAAACTGAGGATCCTGAAACTTTCTTATTCGAATTTGAAGTGCTGTGTAGGACTTATGACTATCTTCAAGATGCTCAAAAATTGAAAGTATTTCCTTCAACTCTGAAAGGAGCAGCATTGAAGTGGTTTATGAGCTTAAACAGTAGTTCCATTAGGACATGGGAAGACATAAAACAAGCATTTCTAGAGAGATACTTGGATTATTGTATGCCGGTTAATCATAAGGAAGAAGTGTTCAAGATGTTACAAAAAGAAGATGAAAACTTAGAAGATTTGTTGGAAAGATTTAAATACAACATCAAAAGGGCACAAATGGAAAACCTAGATCAAGACACTTTAAAAGCTCTTTTGTTGAAAACCATTAGGGAGGAATGGTTGGATATCCTCAACATGATGGGAAAAGGGGATATATCACAACTCACATTACCTGAAATATCCGAGTTATGTATCAACCTTTCCAGAGGGAAATCCAAAACTGTCAAAGGTCCAAGAGATCCTGCTCTTGCAAGAGCAAGTAAATCTGCTTCTGGGACAGTAAGTAGATCAGAAATAGGACACATGCTTGATGATTTTAAATCTGACATCTTAGGGAGTCTTAGTGAACAAATAGACACCCTCAAGATACAAAACAAACAAAAGGCTGAATCTGATGCCTTGGCAATCTTTTGTCCCAAATGTAGGAAGAAACATGCCTTGAGAGAGTGTCCTCTAGATGTAAAAGTTGTAGAAACCTGTGTTATTTGTTCTGAGAAACATGAGACCAAGAATTGTCCTTCTCTTCCTGGTCTCAAGGCTGTTTTTCAAGAAGAAACTCCTACAGACTCCATAGAATCTCTTAACTTTGTATCTAGAAGACCTTGGCAGGGATCTCAGACACAAGGATTCCATGATCAAATGTATAATCAACCTCCACCTTGGAATTCTTGGCAGCAACCTTGGCCCCAATTTCAAAATCAATCTCAAGCTTGGGCACAAGGATCACAAGGTCCCTATGGAAGATACTCTCCATATTATCAGTATCCACCATTCTATCCACCATATCCACAATTTTATCCTCAAAATCCTCAACAAAATTTTCCTCAAAATCTTCAACAAAATTTTCAACAAAATTCTCAACAACATCATTTGAACCAACCTCATCAAAATCAACCACTTCCATTACCATTCCCTCAAAAATCCAATCAATTACCAGCTCAGCCCATACCAAACCCCAATAATAAGAACCCCCAGAATACATACATGATAGAAGGATACCAATTTCCAACTTATTTAATTACTCCTCTAGACCTTAGTGATGTTCAACTTAGGTCTGGAAGGATACTTGAGAAGAGGAAACCTTCTGTGATCATACAAGAACAAGATAATTCTGAGGAAGACTCCCTACGGGTTAATAAAAGTCTTGAGGAAGAAACATCCTTTCAAGGCCAAAACATTGAAAAACTGAAACAAAAAGATCCAATAAGCCCAACTCCAGTATTAGAGAAACCATCCATATCTACTTCTATACCTCCCTTTCCGGAAAGATTACAAATTGACAAAGGTGTAGAAAAACAAATAATGGTGCCTAATTATGATTTCTTGGATGAATTGAGAATTGTTTGCATTAAAATTCCATTATTGCAAGCCATCAAGGAAATCCCAATTTTAGCCAAAACAATAAAGGAGTTGAGTATGAAAACAACAAAGAAAAGAATAAGAGAAACCAAGAAAATTCAACTGGTAGGACAAATAGCAGACATTATGATGGGTAAGATTACTATTCCAAAGTACCTTGACCCAGGAAATCCAATTGTCAAAATTCACATCAATGGAATTGAAATTCAAAACACACTCATTGACTTAGGAGCAGCAATAAATATCATGAGTAGACAAATCATGGACAAACTGAAACTTTCTAATCTTCTCTTTACACCCACACTATTACAATTAGCAGATAGATCTGTGATCAGACCAGATGGGGTAATAGAAGACATTCCAGTGTCCCTAGACTCTTGGGAGTACCCTATGGATTTCATGATCCTGACACCCAAGAATAATCTAGGAGGCCATCCTGTCATACTAGGAAGACCTTGGTTGGCTACAGCTGATGCTTTTATTAGTTGTAGGTCCGGTGATATGTATATTTCTGATGGAAGTTCAACAAAGAAATTCACTTTATATCCTCCGGCTAGGACAATTACAGATCTAGATGACACTCAATGGATAGAGGATGAAGAATATTTGCAACCACTCTTCACAATTTCAGAAATTAGTGAAGATAATCAAATTCTGAATACTCTAGAAAATTTTGAATCTTCTCCAGAGCACAAACAAGAATAATTTCAAGAGAGATCCAATATTGAGTTCTTGTAATCTAGACAGATGTCTCTTCATTCTATGGACAAATTTGGCAGTTCTACAAGTGAAATTTTTCCAGGCAAAACCTTGAACATAAACAAAAACCTGGAAAAATCTCAACAAGAAGAGTTAGTCAAAGTATTACAGAGACATTCTTCTGCATATGCATGGGAATACACTGACATGAAAGGGATAAGTCCCAAGACTTGTACTCATCACATCTATATAGAAGCAAATTGCAAACCAATCAGACAGCCTCAAAGACGGATGAATCCAAATCTTAGGGAAATTTTCAAGGAAGAATTACAAAAATTGTTAAATGTTAACTTCATCTATCCTATTTCAGATAGTCAGTGGGTTTCCCCTTTAGTAATTGTACCTAAGAAAAATGGAAAATGGAGGGTGTGTGTTGACTACCGAGAACTGAATAAAGCTACTCTTAAAGACCATTTTCCCTTACCTTTCATAGACCAAGTATTAGATACATTAGCAGGTAAAAAGTACTTTTCATTCCTAGATGGGTTTAGTGGTTACAATCAAATCCAAGTAGCACTTGAAGACCAAGATAAAACCACATTTACTTGTCCTTGGGGTACCTATGCCTACCGAGTATTGCCATTTGGATTGTGCAATGCACCTGCAACATTCCAAAGGGCAGTATTAGGAATTTTTCTGATCTGATACATGACTGTGTAGAGGTGTACATGGATGATTTTACAATTTATGGGGATACATTTGAAGAGGCTTTAGAAAACTTGGAAAAAGTCTTAAAAAGATGTCAAGAAGCAAACCTTTCTCTTAGTCATGAAAAATGTTTTATGATGTTCACTGAAGGTATTGTTTTAGGGCACCACATTTCAGGGGATGGAATTAGAGTTGATGAAGCGAAAGTTGAAGTTATTTCTAACCTATCCATTCCAAGTTGTCAAAGAGATGTAAGAAGTTTTCTAGGATTTACGGGGTACTATCGGAGATTTATAGAAAACTTCACCAAAATAGCATCTCCTCTCTTCAAATTACTCACCAAAGATTGTGAATTTAAGTGGACTTATAATTGCCAGTTAGCTTTTGAAACCCTGAAAACTAAAATTTCTGAAGCACCTATATTAAGGGGACCTAACTGGAAGTTACCTTTTCATATCTTGACAGATGCTTCCGATACAGCTCTGGGAGCAGTATTGGGACAAAAATATTTAATTCCCTATGCCATCTATTACATCAGTAAAAATTTGACTCCTGCAGAGTTAAACTATACTGTAACTGAAAAAGAGTTTTTAGCTGTTGTTCATGCCATTAACAAATTTGGACACTATATAACAGGCTATGAAACTTTTATTCACACTGATCATTCTGCCATTAGATATTTAATGAATAAATCAATCACTAATGGTAGAGTTATAAGATGGTTGTTATTATTGCAAGAATTCAACATTACTATTCTAGATAGGCCTGGAAAACAAAACATTGTGGCTGACTTCCTGTCTAGAATTCAAAATATCAAAGATGACACTCTGGTTGAAGATCAATTTCCTGATGAATATCTTTTTGCAGTTTCTACTCAAACTCCATGGTTTGTTGATATTGCTAATTATTTAGTTTCAGGAAAATTTCCTTCAATTATGAATGCAAGGGATAAAAGAAAAATCATTAATGATAGTGCAAGATATTCATGGGTCGCTAATGAGTTGTACAAGACAGGTCCTGATTTGATCATTAGAAGGTGTGTTCGTGAAGATGAGATGCCTGAGATTCTCAAGGCATGTCATGATGAACCTTGTGGCGGACACTTTGCAGATAAGAGGACAGCCTATAAGATCCTTAATTTGGGATATTATTGGCCATCCTTGTTTAAAGATGCTAAGGAGTATGTCAAAAGGTGTGACAGATGCCAAAGGGTAGGGAAACCTTCTCCTTCAGGTGAGATGCCATTACAACCTCGGGTACACATTGAACCTTTTGAAAAATGGGCTTTGGATTTTGTAGGACCTATTAGTCCTCCATCAAGACAAAAGAAATACATATTAGTTTGCACTGATTATGTTACTAAGTGGGTAAAAGCTAAACCATTACTTGTTGCTAATGAATCATCTGTAGTTACTTTTCTTTTTGAGGATATTTTTACTCGTTTTGGTGTCCCAAGGGAAATTGTTACAGATCAAGGAGCTCAATTTACATCAAAGCTAGTGGAGCAAATGATGGAGAAGTACAAAATCAGACATAGAACATCTACTCCTTATCATCCACAAGCAAATGGTCAAGTGGAATCCACTAATAAAGTCATTGAAGGAATCCTAACAAAGACTGTTCATCTACATAGAAGAGATTGGGTAGATAGGCTTCACGAAGCCTTGTGGGCCTATAGAACTACATGGAGAAACACAACAGGCCATACTCCTTATGAGCTTGTTTATGGAAAGCAAGTTTTGTTTCCCATAGAGTTCCAAATTCAAACATTCAAGATGGCAGTTCAGCTAGGACTTGATCTAACGGAGGCACAAAAGCATGGACTGGAGAAAATTAATGAATTGGATGAGATCAGACAAGATGCAGTTCAGAAAACAAGTCTAGTCCAACAGCAAAGGGCTAGATGGCATGACAAGTACATCAAGAAGAAGAAATTCAAAGAGGGTGACTGGGCTCTCTTGTTTGATTCAAAATTCAAGGATTTTCAAGGGAAATTTCAGACACATTGGCTTGGGCCATATGAAATTGTTAGAATTTTTGATAATGGGGCAGTAAAAATCAGAACTATAGATGAAGAAGAGGTCACTTTTCTTGTGAATGGCCATAGACTGAAGCTATACCACAAGCCACTCTCAAGAGAAGAGTTTTTCAAGAAGTTCCAAGGAGACAATGATGTGAAGTTAATGAAGAAGAGTCTCTCTTCTTCATCAACTTGATTAAATTTTCTGAAGCATTTCTCTTTTGAAAAAAAAAAAATTAAAAAAAAAAAAATTAAAAAAAAATAAAGGTATAAACATGAAAACCAATCACTGATTGGCATGTTTATACAGAAAAGATAGGGTGAAAATCAGAGTCTCTCTGACACTCTAACTTTTCCCATTTTTGTTTCTAAGCAGCTGTTATAAAAATCATAAGTTCAGTGCCATAGTACTTATGATCCATTTCATCTCACTCCATTCACTTATCCATCCATACTTCATCTCATCCATCATTCACATTTCACTCCATTCCACATCTCATTCATTTCACTCCATCTTCCATTCACTTCATTTTCATGTCAAAACATAGAATTTGATATCTTGCTGCAAGTGAATAAAATATGTCATGAATTGCAGTACAACCCTTATGTTCCTTCATTCCATGAACTGAATCCATTTTATTCCATTATCCACTTCATACATATCATAATCCATCATCCATTTTCATCCATTTTCATAAACATTTCACCCATCTTCCAGAAACATTTCATTTTCATGATTAAAGTATTCTACAGGAACATTCTGCAGCCCAGTGAACATTCTGCAGCTGATAAGCCTTTCTGCAGCCCGACAGTCTTTTTGCAGCTATGAACCCTGAAGGCATCAACCAGCAGACATCAAAATTACAACAAAGTGATCCAGTGAATTGATGAATCAAAAATATCAAGAAAATTGTGAAAGATTCCTCCAAAGATGAGCAGAGAAGACAAAGGCTACAAGAACATCAAATAAAGGGCAGAGGTAACAAATTTAAATTATGATGGCACTTCATAAAAATTTAGCATAGTTTAGTTGTGGAATTATTCGAAAGGTTGTTTTAATTGTTTTATTGATCAAACACCAAACAAACCCTCTATAGACTTTGTATTAAAATCTTCCAATTCAAATTTTCCATCTGATAGCATTTAAGCGGTGAAACGGCCAAAGCATTTGAATTTCCCACGATTCTTAACCAAGTTATTTAATGATGAAGATTTTTTCTGCCGTCGTAAATCCTCTGCCGTCTCCTCAAATCATTAATGCAATCCTCCACCTCACTCCACCACTCTATGCCGTGACCATTTGCCATAACGTCATTCCGTAGCCAGTATTCCATTCCGAAGGCAGAAGCACTATTATCATCAGGAGCAGAACATAAGAGGTAAGTTTGGAAGTATAACAGTGTGAGAACTCAAAACCACTTGATTCCATGAACAGATAGCATATCACTGTGAACGAAGTTTGGAGCATTTTTCACTGTCAACACAGAGTTGTGGCCGTGTAGAGTTTAAAGCCTGTTGCTACCAGAAGACAGAGGTGCTAAAATTAAAGACTTTTGCTACCAAAGACAGAGGTGTGGTAGTGATTGAGTTTAAAGTCTGTTATTACCAAAGACAGAGGTGTGGTAGTGATTGGTTTTGAAGTCTGTTGTTACCCGAGACAGAGATGCTGTAGTGTTGAATTTGAAGCATACCATTTGCTATCAGAGACAGAGGTTGAGTTTGAAGTCTGTTGTTACTAGAAACAGAAGTGTTTTTCAGTGATTGAGTTTGAAGTCTTTCTGTTACCAAAGACGAAGGTATTGCACAAAAAGAAACTTGAAATCATCTACCACTGTCTATTAGAGACATATGAGCTCGAAAATTGAAATTGCTTTCATATCACTCCAAATTTCAACAGAAGTACATCAGTCCAAGGTTTCGAAGGCATTCTTCATTATCAAACAGAGGCATACCAGCCAGAGATTTTGAAGCTGTTGCTATTTTAAATCAAAGGTATGTCATTCCAAAATTGAAGCCATTTTCATTTAGAGCTTGAAGCCATTTTAATCCGAAAGTAAAAGACATTGTTTTGTGGGTAGAGAAGAGTGTTAATTTGATATTGAAAAACATCATGGGTTTCATCGTAAGGACTGAGCCTGTGGGGTCAAAATATTTAGAAGGTTACCCACAATGCAAGGAGATGTTACAACAAATAGGATGGCTTCAATTCTTGGAAAAATTTAATGGCTTCCATAAGGAAGTAACCAAAACATTTTCCAGATCATTCCAAGGTACTGAAGTTGAAATATGGGATGTCAAGTTTATTGTTACTGAAGTTTTTATAGCAGAGGCTACAGGATTGTCCAGAACCGGAGAAAGATGGTTTAAAAATAGGGAATTTCACAATGACTCCTGGAAACAAATTTTGAAATCACCAAATATGGATGTTAGTGTGTACAAGAAAGGAATTCCCAGTACAGCCTTGAAAAGCAAATGGAGAAACATACTACTTCTTTTACAAAAATTTGTCACATGTGAGGGTAGATATGGGACATTTTATGTCTATCACATTAGACTAATGTTGCATTTTCTAGGAGAAGATTTGAATCTACCATATTTCTTGTATCAAAGTTTGAAGAAAATGGCTTCCTGTGTTCAGAGAAGAGTTCAGTTTTTGGAGACAACCCTGTATCATCATGGGTTGGTCAAAATTTTGATTGAGCATCATCTATCTAAAAAAAATGATACATGGAATGATTTCTTAATAAGAAATCATTTTGAAGAAGCAAAAGAACTATCACCTGAAACACAGCCCACAAAGAGAAGTAGGAAATGGAGGACTTCAAAAGGTAAAATTGACAAACCAGTTCAAGAAAGCAGTGAGGAAGTCATTTTGGAGAAGTTGACTCGAATCAAGAGCCAACTAAAGGAAAAGAAGATAATCAAGGAATATGTTATAGAGAAAGGAGAGGGGTCCTCTCAACTTAGGAGAAGCCACAGATTAAAAGGAAAACTGAAGAAAACATCAATCAAACAAACAGGGGTAATCAATATTGAAGATGAAGAAACATCCATGGAAGAGTTTGATGATGAAGATTTTTATGAAGGCACCCCTGAGATTGATCCTGCTCAACAGGAAATCTATGATTATGTGGAAACTTTAGAGAGAACAACTTCAGAAAGAGAAGAGAGAACCCCCAGTCCTCCACTAACTGAAATTGATATATTAAGGAGGGATAGGTATGAGTTGGAAGTATTGAATAGACACATCAAAAATGAGAATGAAATTCTCAAAGATCAAATCAAACTCAAGACTGACATGAACTCAACCTTATCCCTGCATATAGACAAAGTGGAGAGGACCAATGAGAAGATGAAGACAAGGAACAAAAAGTTGATCAGGGCACTCACAAACCTCAGGTTCAAACTTGTGATCAGGAAACCTAGAAGGCCTCTAGCTTTCAGACAAAGGAGAAGAAGGGGATTAGATGTCCTTGCAGAAGCCTTAGAATTCATAGGATAATTTGCATGAGGACATGCAAAGAGACAGCAGTGGGGGTATGTTGAGCCTCAAATTTGTGCTTTCCTTCACCTCATTTTACCTCATTTTCCCTTGTCCTTTTCTATTTTAAACCCAATTGATCAATAAAAATAGTTAAAATTACTTCTAGAATGGTTTACATGACTGACTTGTTGAAATTTGTGATTGTTGCCATTGTTAAGCATTTTGACCGGAACTAGCTGCAGAATGCAGGCATTCCGTAGCTAACCGGCGATTCTGCAGCTACCTTTATGTTTGAGTATGTTCCAGGTGGCCTCTTGAGGAAAAATGCATATGGGCATGATCCACGTCGTGCCTACATGGTGTGTTTCTCGTCATGGAAGAGGAAATGAATTCTGGGTACGGTTATGCACGTGGGAACACATTTGTGAAGGAAGACTCCTACTAGGACTGTCACAGTCCAGGTGTCTTTTCTCCTTCACGCAGCCACCTCAAAGACTCCTAAAATTATTTGGATAAGGAAAGACATCATTCCTAAATTATTGTAATTATTGTTACTTGCATTTACTTTATAAACTCTTGAGTAGGCCGAGAGCTTAGTTAGAAATTTTGTATTAGATTTGCTGCTAGATTTTGTGAAAACTCTGTGTTACGTCTTTGAAGACACAGAGCATTATGTTCAAACTATTGCATCATTAATGGAGCAGACAAAATTATCTTGAAGGCGTGATTTAATTTGGATTTGAATGCCGTCAAGTGGTAGAGGGCCCCTGCCCCTTGCACGGATTTCTTTTGCGTAAACTAGATAAGTTTTTCCTAGCTGTCTTTACGTTCTGCATTTAAATTGGTAGTTGTTTGTTTTATCTACTGTAGTCGTACTCATTCTAGTTCTTCCATAAGAAGACACTCTTCCAACAGACTAAAATGATGAATGTTTAATGACTATGGTATTGTAGGATAGGAGTTAAATTTGTATTTGTTTTAACTAGCTACTGTAGTCATATTCGTTCCAGCTCTTCCACAAGAAGACACTCTTCCAACAGACCAAAATGATGAATGATTAATGACTATGGTATTGTAGGATAGGAGTTGAATTTGTATTTGTTTTTAACTAGATATTGTAGTTATATTCATTCCAGTTCTTTCACAAGAAGACATTCTTCCAACAGATCATAACAATGAATGATGAATAGCTATAGTATCATAGGAATTAGTTGTAGTTTTTAGTCTTCACTATCACAGTTGCACTTGTCCTAATCACTCTTCCACAAGAAGAAATTCTTCCAAGACATCCTTAAGAAGTTCAATATATGACCGTGATGTGATAACTAAGTTTTTTTCATTTTCTTTCAGTTCATTTGCTTTCAATTGCATACAAGTCCACAGTCAGAATTGTTCTACCTCTTCCACAAGAAGGAATTTTTCCAAAATATCACTAATGATGAACAAACAGATTGTGTAACTTCATAGAATAGTGCATGTTAATTAGAATGCTCCGGAGTTTCATTTTGCATTTAATTCATGTCCAGCTACTTCGTTTCAAAGTTTGATGATGGCTTATAGTTTAACATTGTTCTAGTTTAGAAGCATCTTAAGCTCATGTTTAAATCAATTCATTGCACTTATATCTCATAGTCACATTGTCACCCTTTGCACAGTAAATCACTTTAGTTGATAGGACTCATAAGACAGCCCTCATTATCTACAAATATCTTTTTGTTCTGAAAACCACCAGTGATCCATAACCTTAGGAACAAAAGATAACATCATTACAAGGTCTGAAATATTTCTGCAAATTCCTCACCATAAACAGAGCTCTTCCTCAACAGAACTACCCTGAAAAGAAACCAATAAACTCTTGGAGTATAGACTCTGTGACCTTCAATTGAAATTGCGGAATAGAACTAGGAATTAGTCATAGAATAGATGAGCTTAGAATAGAATGTTACATAATGATTAGTGTCTAACTGTCTAGTTAGAAAACTTGCATATTTAGTGATCATTTTTCAAAGTCTAGTTTGTGTCATTTGTTTAAGAAGTCATCATTAAGCTCTTGTTTTTATTCAGTCATAGTTAGATATTGTTTCAGTGTTTTGATTACATTTTCCATTCCATACATTAGGCTCAACTGTGTTTCTGACCACCAATTTCTTTTCATTAATTTTCTAGGCATTTTCATTGTAAACATAAAACTCCAAAAGACCAAAAACATCACAAATCAACATAAAAGACCAAAACATCACAAAACACTACACACAACGCATTAGGAAACAAGCACCTAGGTACATGGTACATTCCTTGACGGTTTACAAATCTGGTTGACAATTAAATGAACTCGGTTTAGGAGACTAGATTGAGACACAACAAAGGGAATGCTTAACAAAATACAACATCATGGAAAAACAGGCATTTGCATTGGTAAAAGCACTGAAATATTTCTGAGTTTATATCTTCCATTCTCATGTCATAGCTTTTGTCCCTAATACTGTCGGCAAGGACATTCTGAACCAAGATCCCGATGGTAAAAGGGGAAAATGGATCGCTATCATCCTAGAATATGACTTAGAAATCCGACCTACCAAACTAGTTAAAGGACAAGGACTTGCAAGGCTAATGGCTGAAACCAACCTCCAAGCTTTAGATATAAATTTTGTTGATGCCTTAGAAGAACAGGAAGAATGCACACTCCCTCCTATTGATCAAATGTTTCTGGATTCACCTTGGTATGCAAATATTCTTTATGTATTAACTTATCTAAATGCTCCTCCGACCTTATCAAAAACAAAAGCAAGATTCCTTAAGCAAAAATCTTTAAATTTTTGTATTATAGATGGTTTTCTGTATTGGAAAAATCCCACTGGTATGCTGCTTCAATGTTTGCTTGAGTCTGATGCAGAGAAAATTGTGCACGAAATGCATGAAGGGGAATGTGGGGGCCATCTCTAGTGGAAAACCACAACGAATAAAATCCTTAGAGCCGGTTATTATTGGCCTACCTTATTCCTTGACACTCACAAACTAGTTATGACATGCCATAAATGTCAAATTTTTGAAGGCAAGAAAAAGCTTTTACCTTTGCCCTTACATCCCATTATAGTTGAAGGACCCTTCCAGCAATGGGGTCTGGATTTTATCGGGGAAATTCACCCTTCCTCATCCGCTCAACATAAATGGATCCTCACAGCCACTGATTACTTTACCAAATGGATACAAGCCATACCTTCCCGGAATGCCACCGATTCAGTCATCATCAAGTTCCTAGAAACCAATATCCTATCTAGATTTGGCTGTCCCAGAAAGATCATTATAGATAACGCCGCTGCCTTCTCCTCCAAAAGAATGGTTGACTTCTGTTACAAATATCACATTTCATTAGGACATTCCACAGCCTATTACCCTCAAGGTAACGATTTAGCCAAGTCTTCTAACAAAAGCCTAGTCAACATCATCAAAAAACTTCTTGAACAAAATCAAAAAGCATGGCATGGAAAACTAGTACACGCACTATGGGCCGATAGACTAACCACCAAAAAATCCATAGGTATGTCTCCTTACCAGTTATTTTATGGCATAGATGTCGTTTTCCCAACTTCCTTAGGTGTTCCAATAATGAAACTATTGCAAGAAGTTCAAATAGAAGAAAATGAGATGCAAAGGAGGGTAAATCAGACTATCCATTTACAACAAACCAGAGAAGAAGTTTTACCGAAGGGCTCAATTAGCACAGACAAAATAAAACAGATTTTTGACGGGAGAACTAAATGATTTTTGATTGGAATGAAGTTTTATTGGGATTCTAGAAGAGAAGATAAAGGTAAACATGGCAAGTTTGAAAATTTATGGGAAAAGGGCCTTACATGTCAGCTAGTCGGTGGAAACAATGCTTTCCTTCTTGCACCAAGAACACAATAGGACTGAAATTTTGGGGAGCCTGTGAATGGTAGGACGTTGAAACATTATTTTTGTCGGAGCTCCATTTTTGAGTTTGAAACACTTTGATCCACATATTTACAATACCATTGTTTGAAATATTGAAAAAATATAAAAGTCAAAAACAGTAAAAGATAGGAAAGTCAAAAACAGTAAAAACAGAAAAGAGGGCGAGTAAAGATAGAACAAAGGCCCCATGTTCCAAAAAATAGTCTTTTAGAAAGCGAGCAAGTCTAAATTCCGCTGCTAGTACTTCAATGTCTTGTTCAGCTATCTAGCCTAATCATAGCTGAGCATGTTTAAATTTATTCAACGATGGATTGGTGAGTGCGAAGATAGTCAACATTGTGTAAGATCGACTTATCACAGAGCTTAGATTAGGGAGAGATTCTGGTTCCACATGCCTAAAACAGAACCAAAGAGAGAAGCGAGGGATGAAAAATACATTGTACATCTTAACCCCGCTTGTCTAGTTTCTTTTATTGCAGAATAACATTTGTGTGCAGCTTGTCTTTTATGCCGCAAATGCATGACAAATTAGACTGCCTAATCCTGATTTGATCATTTTGAATTTCATGTTGTAGATTAGAGAATGAAATCCTGTCAAACTGCTTAATCTTGATAGTTGATCATACAGTGATAATGAGAGTTCATCAGTTCATCATGCAAAATATAAGAGTAGAAATAGATAGGTTCATTTTGCAAAAAAGAAAAATATACATTGTCAAAGGGCTACTAGTTCAAATGCGCCAAAGAGAAGAAAAAATGTTAGGAAAGATAGTGGGGTAGGTAGAAGTATCATTGATGTTAACTATGCTGTCACTTTTCAGAAATAACATCAAAAGAAGGGTAAATTTTGCACCAATGGATAAGGCATTGGTCTTCATAAGCCAAAGATCTGAATTCTGGACACCTCCTGACGAGGAGCTACCCTCCCCAAATGGAGCCACTGTTAGCCATCAGTATTTTTCACATGTTAGTGATGACTAGATCCATAGCTGAGTTTTCTAGAAGCTGATTTCCATATGTCAATATGTCATCTAGAAAACCCTCCTAAAACTTTTTTTCGCCCTTCTACTTTTCAGTCCGCCCATGTCAAAATCAAAACCTCATTATCACTATCCTACCTAGCTTCAGCCCTACTGGTCTGCTCATCAGCTTTAAAAGACAAATCCAAATCTGTTTCAAAAGTCTCCCCTATGTTAGGAAGTGGCGCTTTAAGACATTTTACCCTTGGCAATCATCAAAAGCCAAAAAATCCTCCATCACACTTTCTGAGACCAACCATGACCCGACCTCCCACTACGCAAATGAAATTAACAAACAACTCTAAGTCGCGCCACTCACACCCCCTAGGTCTCAGCACTGCACAAACCACAGTCTTAAGCTGACTATTAGGTGTTTCACAGTGTTTTATGGATTCTACAAAGGCAGGAAATATAACTTCATCTCAGGAGGAAATGTTTGAATTTACAGTTAGAAGAACAGCTGCTTATAAATGTAACATGAGCCTGAGATATATCTGCAAAACAGAGAGCCACTCATCAAGACCTTGCAGCTCTTTCCAGCATGAAAATCACAGTAAGAAAAGGACACCACTGTCACAGCAAACTGGTAAATTGTCAAGGCCCAGAACCTCCTTCATTTACAAGCAGAGGGTTAGGGCGCCTCCTTCATCTACAAGCAGAGGGCACTGGCCAGTATTGACTTAAAGGTGTGTGCAGCTTGTCTTTTATGCCGCAAATGCATGACAAATCAGACTGCCTAATCTTGATTTGATCATTTTTGAATTTCATGTTGTAGATTAGAGAAAGAAATCCTGTCAAACTGCTTAATCTTGACAGTTGATCTAGCCTAGGTAGAGTAATGAAGGAGTTCATCAGTTTAATCTGAACTCCCGGCAGATATAAGAGTAGAAATAGATAGGTTCATTTTGCAAAAAGAAAAATATACTTTGTCAAAAGGCTGCTAGTTCAAATGCGCCAAAGAGAAGAAAAATGTTAGGAAAGATAGTGGGGTAGGTAGAAGTATCATTGATGTTAACCATGCTGTCACTTTTCAGAAATAACATCAAGAGAAGGGTAAATTTTGCGCCAATGGATAAGGCACCGGTCTTCATAAGCCAAAAATCTGAATTCTGGACACCTCCTGACGAGGAGCTGCCCTCCCCAAATGGAGCCACTGTTAGCCATCAGTATTTTTTACATGTTAGTGATGACTATATCTATAGCTGAGTTTTCTAGAAGCTGATTTCCTTATGTCAATTTTTCATCTAGAAAACCCTCCTAAAAACTTTTTTCGCCCTTCTACTTTTCAGTCCACCCATGTCAAAATCAAAACCTCATTATCACTATCCTATCTAGCTTCAGCCCTACTGGTCTGCCCATCAGCTTTAAAAGGCAAATCCAAATCTGTTTCAAAAGTCTCCCCTATGTTAGGAAGTGGCGCTTTAAGACATTTTACGCTTGGCGATCATCAAAAAGCCAAAAAGCCTCCATCCGTTACAGACCAACCATAACTGACCTCCCACTCTGCAAATGAAATTGACAAACAGCTCTAAGTCGCGCCACTTATATCCCTAGGTCTCAGCACTGCATAAACCCCAATCTCAAGCTGACTATTAGGTGTTTCACAGTGTTTTATGGTTTCTACAAAGGCAGGAAATATAACTTCATCTCAGGAGGGAATGCTTGAATCTACAGTTAGAAGAACAACTACTTCTAAATGTAACATGAGCCTGAGATATGTCTGCAAAACATAGAGCCACTCATCAAGACCTTACAGCTCTTTCCAACATGAAAATAACAGTAAGAGAAGGACACCACTGTCACTGCAAACTGGTAATTTATCATGGCCCAGAACCTCCTTCATTTACAAGCAGAGGGTTAGGGCGCCTCCTTCATCTACAAGCAGAGGGCGCTGGCCAGTATTGACTTAAAGGATTGCAAAAGCCCAGGTTTGCCTTTTACTGAACAATGAAACAATATCTCTAGGTTTTATGAATGTGAGTGATGATCATAACAGGGATAGAGTCTGAAATATGCAAGTTCAAAGGAAAACAGAGCTTGGTCTGATAAAGGAGGTCATTTGAAGTTTCAAATCATGTGAATTGTTAAACTTTAGAAAGGCATATCATGAGTTAAAACAATTCTAATCATAGGCAGTTTGCTTTCCCCACAAGACCAAATTGAAGAGATGCTGACAGATCATGTCATCACCTAGGCAGAGGAAAAGTTGTTTGTTTTCAAAGGGTGCTGACCTCCATAGTCACAGAGACTATCTTTCAAACAATTTTTCATAAGATGACCAAGCAAATAATGACATCTCAGTTCCCCTCAAAGCAGTACAGTGAGACAGTGACACTTTGACTAGGGTTTTTCTGAAGCACAGTGATGATTGCAAGCAGAGGTGCCAGTATTGATGTTTTTCAAGTTTTTTGCTTACCATCACATCCAAGGAAAATCTTTGTCAGCAAAATTTTATCAAAATCTTTCGATGAAGAGCCTCCTCCATTTATGAGCGATGGCCAAGGTATCGAGTGTTGTTGAAAACCGATTGGTCAAAAGGTGCAGAGGAAAGAGACAAAGAAAGAAAGCAAAAAGCTTTACACAGTGGACATGGTGTTCATGTTTCAAAAAGTATTGTTTTTTCCTATTCATATGAAAATGTCTGTCAAACTGTACCTATAGTGGACAGGAGACAATATTGACTAGGCAGGCCATTGATACAAAAAGGGCATTTTCCTTAGGGGAAGAGGCCACACAGTCACCTCACTGTCACATGCCAAGAAGTTTAAAGGGAACTCCTCTTAAGTAAACAGAGAAATATAGTTTGAATGGATGCAACCAAAAAATGGCACTTACAATCCAAAGAGAAGCCTATAAATCACCAAGAAGGTAAAACAGTGAACAGAGCTGAGCTATGGAATGGTTCTATTACAAAAAGGTCAATGCACTGGTCAAAGCAAAATAATAACTGTTTCCAAGAGACCTGTTCTTCTTGCTTCATGATTTCCTCCTTTATATACATCACAAGTAATGTGAGGCATTTTAGGTTTAGTTCCCAAGATGGACATTATGAATAGGCAAAAGGAGTTTGTTTTGATAAACTGTCACTGTTTAAATGATTTGAAACAAACACAATTTTGCATCATTTCGAAGGACAGATATAGCATAGATGATACACCTACAAGCAAGAAATTATGTTGAAAAGAGGCGCCTTTCTCAAAACAGAGGACCATGATCAAGTCCAAGAAGACCAGCAAACTGGGCATCTGCAGTAGGAAAAGGTTTGAGGAAGCAAGAAAACTCCGGGGTTGTCAAAGCAAGTTGACAGTGCAAAACCCTGTCCTTTCAGAAACAAATTAGCATTCGGGACAGTTCAGACAAAAGTGTCACCCAAGAAAAAAGCTGGAAATTACCTTTTTCAAACACATGTGCATAAGTGAGACAAAGTTCTGCTTTTTAAGCCATTTTGCTTTTATAAAAGAGTGTCTGTGCATGGAATGCACCAAGGTTATTAAAAAGGATCGAAAAGACTGTGAAAAACCCTAAAAAAAGGCCAAACAAAAATTCCACTTTACCTTTAAAGACAAAAGTGACCGTTAAAGAAGTTGAAATGAAATATTAAGGAGTGAGGTCGAGGGTGATCTTTTCATTTTCAATTTTTCAAACAGAGCTCTGAACCTCATTTGGCATCAAAACAAGGAGATTCGGGTCAAAATTGCAGTAATTTGCACTATCTGTAGCTGCGCGACGTGCCTGCCAATTCGCGCGACGCGCCTGGGGGCGTTTTTACACAGGCAACCCATGTACGCGCGACGCACCTGAACACGGCGCCCGCCCGACCCGACACCCGACCCAACAGGGCCACCCGTAGGTAAACTGCGCGACGTTCTTTCTCTGAAGAGTGCCGCGCATGCCTAAGGAACTCCAGAGCTACCTCCAACGCCCCACAAGAGTTGTGCTTCGTGTTTTGAGGTATTTACACACTTTGCCCCTAAAAATTTGTGACTGTTTGACGGTATTTGGAGCCGAAATAAGGTTTGAAACAAGCGTATTCACTGTTAAACTGCTACAAATTTCACAACTCTGCATTCAAAATTTTCAAAACCTCATCACCATAGCTGAAGAAATAGTGTTTGCTGCGTGAGTTTTTGAGGTGTAAAGCTGTAATAAAATGCTGGCTGTGTCATTCAAAAGCACCTACAGGAGATAATTGGTTTTGAAACTAAGAGCAGGATGATTTCACTTTAATTAATCAAAGGATCCGGGATCCTATACTTTCACAAGCATCAAAGGACAGAGGTTAAATCCATAAACTACAGAAAGGGCAGTTTACTCCGGAGTTTTTCAACTTGACTGTTTTTGTTCATTCAAACTTATTTCAACACAAGTTTCTATTCAAGATAGGACAGAAGTTTTTTACTACAAAGAAACAATGTTTTTGCTTAAAGGGAGTTTGTTGGTGCAAGATATTTGACTGCAACCTCAAAGGAAACCTCTAAACAAGTAAAAGGAAAAATTTTGTATAAAGAGATAGGGCTTATATCTAAAGGAAAGCCTTTCACACTATTTTCAGATTGATAAATGGATGTGCTTATAGAGTAAAGGTCTTTTTCTGCCAAAGCCAGAGGGTTACATTCATAAGGAACCCTTGATTGTTTTGAAAAAGAAATCTCACATAGCTTCTGCCTAAAAACTTTGTAGTCTTTTAAAGATATGTCATCTTGGCTCAGGATTATGCTAGTGACTGTTTAATTGCATTAAGGGATGTCTTCACATATGCAAGTTGGTTGACTGTTGGCACACTTAGACAAGGCAGGTTTGGGGTAATTGGAAAATACAATATTGATCCAAGATACAAAGATGTGTTGATTAACTTCCAAAGATCACCAAGCAGGGAAACTTTGACATTATATACATCCTACCTCATACAGTCTGCCCTTCTTTTCACTGTATTATATCATATTGAGAAGTTGTTGACTGAGATGTTTTTAAGGTGGAAGGCCACTTTCTGAAGAGAAGAGTTTTAATGATTGAATCCTACCTTGGAGACACAGATATAGATGTGGTGGTTGATCTCTTAAATTCACAAGTAAAAGATGATTTTCCTAAACACTGTGCACTGATAATTCACCTAACCTTGGTCTCCTTTTTCTTTCACTGTATGATCTCTTATAAAGAAATCTGTTGACAGAGATATTCTAAAGGTGAACAGGCTACTTTCTGAAGAGCAGGTTTTTGATGATTAAATTTTACCTTGGAGACAGAGATGTAGGTGTGTTGATTGACCTCTAACAAATTCACAAGAAAGGGTGACTTTTTAACACTGTGCACAATAAAATTACCCAGCAGTCTGTCTCCTCTTTGCTATATGGTACCCTATTGAGAAATCTGCCTGGCTGAGGTACATTCAAAGGTAGAAGGCTAAGTTTTAAGATAGCAGAGGTTGTGTATTATAAGAAACTTGATTGCAAACCATCCAAATCACATTGTTTATCTTTCCAAGCAGTAAAGTGACACAGTTTGACTCCAACAGGACATTTTACACATAGTAAAGGAAGTTTACCTCTTCCAAAGCATATTCAGGTCAAAATGCCTCCAAGGCGAGACAACAGGAGCAGCATGACAGTGATAAATATGAGCATCAGAGGGAAAAGGAGGGGAAGAGTGCTGAACAACAGTAACTCAGTAGTGATAAACAACAGTTTCAAGAAGCGCCCGACACGGAAAGAAGAGAGACGCATATCATCCCTTGATATTTTGGCCTCAGCTTCAGAGCATATTACTATGAACCCCTGAGGGTCATATGTGCCAAGTTTGGGCCCATTTCGACAACTTTTTGTTTTTTGGCATTTTTTGGTTTTTGGTCAAAAACTCATAAATTCGCCATTTCAGTTTGAGGTTTTGCCAAGGGAGAAGGATGATACCGATGGATGCCATAATTCTATGAGTAGGTCCCCAGCGATTTTCAGAGCATTTGGAGATCATTCGCCCCCTCAAATTGGCAAAAAATGCTCTCTTTTTGCACATTCTACCCACCATATCAGCAGTCTGCTATTTCCTGTTTTTTTGCACACAGTTACAGTTTTGGGGAACTTTCAGGCATCAGATTGAGATGATTTCAGTTGCACCAGAAAGTAGACATAGAGAGCTTTCCAACAAGCTATCATGAGTCTCGTTTTGACATCAGGAAGGCTGCCAATTGCCTCCAGCAAGTCAGGGGACCTTTTTCAGACATAAATATGAAGTATTTTTGTAATTTTTGAACCTCAAAAATCTGCTTTTCCCAAATGTGCGTTTAGCTATTTTTATACTTGGGAAATGACGTAAAGTCAATATAATTTCCGTTTTTAGCAGTTTTTTAGATATTTTATGGGATATTTTGTGCCTTGGGCTTTGCAAAGCCTCAAGGACAAGTTTAGATATTTTGACTTGGCCAATGGGATAGCTAGTTGCTCCATGAGGTTTTCCTCACTCAAGCCTATTTATTCCACAAGGCTTCATTGTAAAAAAAGAGGCTGAACTTGAGAGAAGAATTAATACATTGGTCATATGAGCTTTGAAGAATACACTTGTGTTATGATTTTTGGACTGCCTCTTGGATGCTTTTGAGGAGTGATGAAGGATTGTTGATGGATTCCATGACATGGTAGAATGGTATAGTTTTTCTTGCTTTGTTGTTGTCTTCTAGTTTTCATCCATAATTCATGCTTCTTGCTGCTATAGATCAGTAGAGATTAGTTTTGAGATATGCCCATGGAGGCACCTCAAAATTCCTGAATCTTCATAGCTTGATGTTTTCTTCTTCCTTAGTTATACTAAAGAATTCTTAACTGCTCTTTAGTAACTTAAGGATACTTTTTGCTAGTTTTATTTACAAGTTCTATGCATGTTGAGTAGGATGTATGGTGTGCCCTGCCTACTTATAAGCTGTCCATAGTTCTGTCCATGAAACTATCTCTTTGACTGATTAGTTTATCATCTTGTTGAACCAAGGAGGCCTAGTCCCGATCTAGCCCTTTGCCTAAAACTATGAAAGCTTGTTTGTCCAAGTGCCCAATAACTAAAAGACTGTGTTTAGGCGTTTTCGGCATAGTTTTATGAGTTTTTAGTCCTTCTTATGTGTTTTCCCCAAAGTCTGATAGTCATTTCCCAAAGTTAGAGGGTCTTATACTTCTATGTATGGCTGAAATGTTTGATTTCTATGTATTAATTAGCTCATAGTTACATTTAACATGATTAATGGCTTGCTATAACATGTTTATGTCTGCTATCAACTAGTTACACTTGAAATCCCTTGTCTTTCACCAACTTGATGTTCATTTACTCCATTTTTCCCAAAGATCCCTTCTACCTTGAATCAAATCGGCCCTATAGCAGCCTTGCATCATCATCTCATAGCTTCCTTGACCCGTTTGACCCCATAGCCCAATTGATCTGACTTCTTGTTATCCATTTTTATATCTTTGATCGGTTTTAACCCTCACAAACTTAAAAACAAAAAACTAAAAACATACTTCATAACTAGCCTAATATCAAAACACCCCAAGCAAACACACCGATATCTTTTACATCTAATAGATAGAGCCCTCTCTGAGTCCAGGAAGGCTAGGTCCTCGGGCTCCAAAGCTTGGTTTGATGTTACATCGTCATTTGGCTCGCCAATCGGCCAAATCACTGGACACTACG
>JAXQQM020061905.1:0-51547 GCA_034641835.2 Pinus albicaulis | reverse complement strand
TCTTCATGGAAGATTCTTGCACCCATCGAGTTGTTGGCAATATGATGCAGAGTGTTGTCCTTGATGGCAACCCACTTGATAAAGATGATGGAAACCTACTTGATGAAAGTTGTACTTAATGGAAACTGACTTGATATACTATTTAATGATGTAAATCTGATGTGTCTACAGAGCAGCTCAGATGTAATGATGAAAGGAATTCCAATATGTGCTAGACCAATGATGAAAAGTGTGTGTCTCAAGGCATACGCGGGTTTGTCTAGGAGAAGTAGCGTATGCATGCGGGAAAGTACGTGCCAAGTCGCGTATGCTCAATTGCGCTCTAAAAGTGTAAAACCAGGGGTTACTACCATGGTATTGACCCATTGTATTGAGCGCTGGGTTGTCTATTTGACCCCGTCCAGGAATACCATCGGAAGAGGTGTGGTTTTGGCTCATGGTATTGATAAAGGGTAAACCTATATAAGGAGAAGAAAATTATTGTGCAAAGGGTGTGCATGGGTCTGGGATTTAAATGAATACTTCACTCTGAATTTTGTTTGTATGGTTGAACTCTGTTCTTAATCGATAGATCTGAATCTATGATGCACCCATGAATATGATGAAGGTTCAAAATCTCTAGATCTAGAAATGATGAATCTCTAGGATGATCTGAAAAGAAGTATTGAAGACCTGGCGCAAATCTATTGAAGATTTTGAAGAAATCTGGGTAAGTCCATAGATCTGATCTGTTCTGCAAAGTTTATCTTTTATAGATCTATACGCATGTTCGTTTCATGAAAAGCGCGTATATACACGGATCTGTTTAAACAAAGGAGCGTATGGACTGTTATGGTTTTTCTGAAAAGTGCACAGATGTATACGCGGGTTTCCTTTATTAAAAGCGCGTATATACGCGAGTCTGTTTGAAGAAAAGCGCGTATGAAATTTGAACCGATGGTTGCTCAAAGCTGATTGAGATTCTGCATATCTATTCTGAAGTCTGGGTTATCTCTGATATTCTGGTTACAGTTTTTACGGTGGTTTCTTTATTAATATTTTGATGCACTAGGAAAAGGATGTTTTACGATAGTGAAGGATTGTGTTAAGATATTGTTTGATCCAGTTTGAAAATTGATGAAATGTGAAGAATTACTGGAGTGGATCGAGGGTTGAAGCCTTCGATCACGAAGTAGCTTTTACTTGCGGGAGAGAAATTTGGTGTTAATATCGGGGGTATTAACTCCCTTCGGGGAGAAGGCTGATAGCAGGGAAACGGGGGTTATTGCTCCCTTCAGGGGAAAATTTGGTAGCGAGAGAAGGTTGTAGCTTTCTGCAGGTGGGTGCCTACGTGCTAGTATGAGTCTGCACCAGTACATGTTGTAAGAAGTTTTCTTAATAATAAATATTGAAGACTGAGATGACGGCAGCGGTGGTTTTCTCCCAAATTGGGTTTCCACCTAAAAATCCTGGTGTTCTTGTGTGATTGATTGTGTGATGATTACTCTGTTCTTTCTACACCTGTTTACTGTTTTCTGAACATATGATAAATGACTAATGCAATTATCTAAGTCATGAATTAAATGCATAATTAATTCACTGGATATACGCGAGTTCTGTAAAGGATATCCGCGTATATACGCGAGTTGAATTCAGGAAAGTAGCGTATGGGTTTTTAAGAAGGAAATATCAAAGTTTTGTTATCTGCACTAAATACTGATTCACCCCCCCCTCTCAGTATTTTTCCAAAAATTGGTTTCAGAGCAGGTCCTTCTGAAAAAGCTTAGCCGCTAGAAGGAAGATCAAGCAAGATGAGCAATCAAGATGGAACAGCATCTATCAAGCCTCCACTCTTTAATGGAAGAAATTTAATCTTCTGGAAAATAAGGATGATATCCTATCTTCAGTCTATGGGAGCAGATGTATGGGCCATTTTTGAACAAGGATATCAATATCCAGCCGCAGTACCAACGGATCCGACAGAAAAGAAGAATTATGAAACAAATGCAAAGGCGGTCAATGCACTATTGGGAAGTCTAACTGAATCAGAATTTGTCAAGGTTATGCAGCTGAATACAACAAAGGCAATATGGGCCAAAATCATTCTAAGTTATGAAGGAGATGCAAAGGTAAAAAGTGAAAAACTCCAAACTCTCAGAATTGAATATGAAAATTTGAAGATGCATAATGATGAGAGTGTTGCTAGTTTCTTCTTACGTCTTGATGATATTGTAAATCATATGAGAAACATGGGAGAAACAATAGCAGAATCTACTTTTGTTGAGAAAATCTTAAGATCACTAACGACAAAATTTGAGTCAAAAGTTTCTGCTCTTGAAGAAAAACAGGATCTTCAAAATCTTACTGTCGTGCAACTCCATGGAATTCTAACTGCTTATGAAATGAGAAGAGGAGGACCATATGAAGTCAAAGAAGTCGTCTTAAGAGCTTCTACAAAAGGGAAGGAAGTAAAAGAAGCATAAGGATCAAGATATATCTCAGAAGAAGATGAGGTAAATTTTGTAAAGAAACTTCAACTTGGCACAGGACGGTTTAGAGGTAAACTTCCTTACAAATGTTTTGATTGTGGAAGAGTTGGTCATTATGCTGCTAAGTGTCCTTATAAAGAAACATCTGCAAAAGGGAAGGAAGTAGCAAGAAGGAATAAGCACCGGTCTAGCACTAGGAAAAGTTACTACACTCATGAAGACAGTGATGGGTTCTCTGATAGTGAGGAAGAATGTGAACAAAATCTTAGACTTCTCTTGGCATTTGAATCTAAAGATGAAAATGATACTTTTTTGGATGCTCTAGAGGACAATGATTTTCTTGAAGAAAACAATCAACTCAAAATTCGCTTAGAAGAATGTAAAATTCTCTTAGAAGAAAGGAAAATTACCATAGAGACTCTGAAAAAGCAGAATGAAGAAGCAAAGAAACACAATGAGAATTTAGAATGTGAAGTAGTAAGTCTAAGAAAAGAACTTGAGAAAGAAAAGACTCTGAATCTTAGATTTGCTAAAGGATCTGAAACCTTAGATGAGATTATCAAGGTACAACGTTCTCCTCTTATAAAGACGGGTCTTGGATATACCGGAGAATCCTCTCAGGCTTTAGCACCAAATTATCTAAAAGCAGCTACCGCTGGTTTACTACATTCAACCACTCAGCAAGGGAATAAAGAATCTTTACAGGTAAAGCATGATCATCACAATTCAAGGAACACTAACAGGGATGTCTTTCAAAGAAGCTACAACCAACAGGTAAATTCAAATAGAATATTTCATGATCGCAAAAATTTCTACTTCAATGGACAATGTTTCTCATGTCACAATTTTGGTCATAAAGTTGTTCAATGTGTTGCCTATAAAACCATCATGACAAGAGAAGCAAGAAAGAACAGGATGGATATTGAACCAAAGAAGAACACCTATAACAAATTTTCTCCTCTTCAAAATGAAGTTGAATGTACTTATTGCAATAACTTTGGCCATTTAGAATCTGAATGCAGGAGCAAAGTCCAACCAAAACAGGATTTTCCTTCAAGTTCCAAAGTATGGAAAAAGAAGGAATTACAGGTTGAAAATTGTGGGATAACGTTATTTGCAGAAGGTGAAGAAAATCAATGGTACATTGATAGTGGATGCTCAAGACACATGAAAGGTGACAAAAGCAAACTTCTTGCATATAATGCTCTAGAAAGGAAAAGAAAGTTACATTTGGAAATGATACCCCTGCTGTAATTAAAGGAAAAGGGTCCGTGTTTTTAAAAGAAAAGGTTAAGGCTAATGATGTCATGTATGTGGATGGATTAAGGCATAACCTGTTAAGTGTAAGTCAAATGTGTGATCAAGGAACTGAAGTTGTCTTTAGTTCAAAAGAATGTGTGGTTCGTGATCTTGATACAGGTAAAACTATTATAAAAGGCAAAAGAACTCCAAGCAACCTGTATGTATTGAAGAACTGCAAAGATCAATGTTACTTGAGAAAATATTTAGAAAAATGGCTATGGCATAAAAGGTTGGGGCATCTAAGCTTCTCTCAAATCAAAAAATCGAGCAGACTTAAAGCTGTTCGTGGTCTTCCCAATATTACTCTACCAGAGAGTATCATATGCAAATCTTACCAATTCGGTAAGCAGACCAGAGTGAAATTTAATGCCAAAGAAGGATCATCAAGTAAGCCTCTTGAACTTATTCATACTGACATATGTGGACCTATGAGGAAAAAGTCACCACGTGGGGAAGAATACTATATCTTATTTATTGATGATTTCTCTAGGATGTGTTGGATTGGGTTGATTAAACACAAAGATGAAGCATTTGAAAATTTTCAGATCTTCAAAGCACTGGTGGAAAATGAATTAGATCTAAAAATCAAGTGTCTTAGATTTGATCGAGGAGGAGAATATACATCAAATGAATTCCTTGAATTTTATGAACAACATGGCATAAAAAGACAGTTCTCTGTAGCAGGCACCCCACAACAAAATGGCGTAGCAGAAAGAATGAATAGAACAATTCAACAAATGGCTAGAGCTATGCTTGATGATTCTGAAACACCTGACATTTTCTGGGGAGAAGCAGCACATACAGCATCAAACATTCTCAACAAGGCACATGTTCAGGTAAATAGTGACAAAACTCCATATGAACTCTGGTATGGTAATTCTCCCTCTGTGAAGCATTTTAGAGTTTTTCGAAGTAAATGATTTATCAAAAATAATGATGAAAAGCTTGGCAAGTTTGAACCTAGATCAGATTAAGGGATAATTCTTGGTTACCCATCTACAAGCAGAGCATACAAATGTTACAATAAAAGGCTTCGAAATATTGTTGAATGTATTGATGTTGTCATTGATAAGTCTCCTGCAGCCCCTAAAGAAGAAAAACAAACGACAGAAGAAGATGATGGTGACTATTGTCCTTCTACATCAAATAGGAATGATATAAACAGTGGATCCAATGAAGAACTTGAAGATGATTTATCTGAAAAGGCTCCTTCCAGATATGTTCAAAAGAATCATCCAGAATCTCAGATTTTGGGAGATAAGGCATCAAGTGTACAAACAAGAAGGACTCTTGTAGGATCCTCTAGCTATCTGGAATTTCTATCCACTATTGAACCACACAATGTCAATCAAGCTAGCAAAGATGAATGTTGGGTTCAAGCCATGAATGAAGAGCTTGATCAAATTGAAAAAAATGACACTTGGGAATTAGTACCAAGACCTCATAACAAAAATGTCATTGGAACTAAATGGATATTCAAAAACAAGTTAAATGAAAATGGGGATGTCGTAAGAAATAAAGCTAGACTTGTTTGCAAGGGGTATACTCAACAAGAAGGTATAGACTTTGAAGAAACTTTTGCTCCTGTAGCTAGAATTGAAGCCATAAGAATGTTTCTTGCTTTTTCAAGTTTTCAACAAATCAAAATTTATCAAATGGATGTTAAATCTGCATTTCTCAATGGTGATCTAGAAGAAGAAGTTTATATAGAACAACCAGAAGGATTCATTTTGGGAAATGATGAAAATATTGTTTGTAGACTTAAAAAGGCTCTATATGGTCTCAAACAAGCTCCAAGGGCATGGTATTGTCGTCTTGACAAATATCTTCATCAACAAGGATTTTCAAAGGGGTCTGCTGATAGCAACTTATACACAAAAATTGAAAATGATAAACTTTTGATTGTGGTTGTATATGTTGATGATATCATTTTTGGAAGTAATGAAGAATCTATGAGTCAGAAATTTGCTTCTGTCATGCAGCAAGAATTTGAAATTTCTTTACTTGGGGAACTAACATTCTTTCTTGGCTTGCAAGTGCATCAAACTGCAGATGGTATATTCTTATCACAAGAAAAATATCTTAAGCAAATTCTGAAGAAGTATGGCATGGAAGAATGCAAACCTGTAAGTACACCAATGATAACCGGATGTAATCTCAGTTCTCATGATGATTCTCCTGCGGTGAATCAACCAGAATACAGATCTATGATAGGAAGTCTACTTTATCTCACTGGGACTAGACCAGACATTATGCATGCAGTTGGGATTGTTGGACGATTCCAAGCTAATCCAAAAGAGTCTCACCTTCAGGCTGTCAAAAGAATATTCAAATATATACAAGGAACTCAAGACTTTGGACTATGGTATCCAAAGAATGCTGATCTTACTCTTCATGCTTACACTGATGCAGATTGGGCTGAAAATGTTGATGATCGGAAAAGCACTAGTGGTGGTGCATTCTATATGGGGCCCCGGTTAGTATCTTGGTTCAGCAAGAAGCAAAGCTCTATTGCCTTATCTACAGCAGAAGCAGAGTATGTGGCTGCCGCATCATGTTGCACTCAAATTCTTTGGATGATGCAAACCTTACAAGATTTCCAAATCAAATGTTCACCTCCTATTTCCATTATGTGTGATAATACAAGTGCCATCAGTATCTCAAAGAATCCTTTTATGCATTCCAAGACCAAGCACATTCCCATCAAGTATCATTTCTTACGTGAACAAGTGCTTGAACAAAAGGTGAAGTTGGAGTATGTTCCCTCCAAAGAACAAGTCGCTGATATATTTACCAAACCTCTGCCCAGGGAAGCGTTCGAATATCTCAGACAGAAGCTGGGAGTAGTCTCCGCCATGCAGAGGATCAAATCTGATTAAAATTCTGAAGACTAATTTGGATACGCGGGTTTCCTGAAAGACAGTCATGTATATACGTGATTTCATACACAGAAAACCGCGTATGTGTGGTTGCTGACAATTTTTCTGGTTCAGCATTTCTTCAGCACAAGCTATGGTGTTGTTTGGTATCTCTGATGCTATTTGGAGTCTCTGGTGGTATTTCGGCTCTTATATTTCTATTTCATTCTCTGATTTTGGGTGAAGATGCCTTGATGATTTGCTGTTGAAAGTGTTCAGGATGCACATATTCAGGGGGAGCATTAGCCTTGCTGAGAATAATGCATTGTTGGCATTATGATGATTCTGAATTATGATCTCTCTCTTAAGATCCTTTTGTCTTGGGTATGAAGGGTCATATTTGTAATTTGATGAAAAGGTCATGTTGAGACCTATGATGTAAATTGTAATATTCATTCATGTAAGGACTTGTTCAATGTGTAAACCCACTTGGTTGGGTAGTTGGATCAAATTGTGTAACCCCACTTGGTTGGGTAATTGGATCAAAATGTGTAAACCCACTTGGTTGGGTAGCTGAGTCAAAATGTGTAAACCCACTTGGTTGGGTACTTGAGTCTCATCTGTAAATCCACTTGGTTGGATCTTTGATGTAAGTATGAGTCCTTGGTGATAGGAAGGTCATAGAGTCATGTACTTCATTGAAAAACATGTTTGAAGATCCGGCATGAACTCAGGGGGAGCATGGTAACTTCAGTGCACATCAGATCTCCAGCGCTCTTCTTTCGACATGAGGAGAAAAACCTTGTGTTGGTGTTGATCCGCCCTTTGCCCTTGATGTCAAAGGGGGAGAGTGACATGGTGTTTGAATAGGGGGAGACTATCATTATGCTTAATGTATTTACCTGTTGTGATCAAACACCATCATGGTTGCCATCAAGTCCAAAGGGGGAGATTGTTGGCAATATGATGCAGAGTGTTGTCCTTGATGGCAACCCACTTGATAAAGATGATGGCAACCTACTTGATGAAAGTTGTACTTAATGGAAACTGACTTGATATACTAATTAATGATGTAAATCTGATGTGTCTACAGAGCAGCTTAGATGTAATGATGAAAGGAATTCCAGTATGTGCTAGACCAATGATGAAAAGTGTGTGTCTCAAGGCATACGCGGGTTTGTCTAGGAGAAGTAATGTATGCACGCGGGAAAGTACGTGCCAAGTCGTGTATGCTCAATTGCGCTCTAAAAGTGTAAAACCAAGGGTTACTACCATGGTATTGACCCATTGTATTGAGTGCTGGGTTGTCTATTTGACCCCGTCCAGGAATACCATCGGAAGAAGTGTGGTTTTGGCTCATGGTATTGACAAAGGCTAAATCTATATAAGGAGAAGAAAATCATTGTGCAAGACGGTGTGCATGTGTCTGGGCTTTAAATGAATACTTCACTCTGAATTTTATTTGTATGGTTGAACTCTGTTCTTAATCGATAGATCGAATCTATGATGCACCCATGAATATGATGAAGGTTCAAAATCTCTAGATCTGGAAATGATGAATCTCTAGGATGATCTGAAAAGAAGTATTGAAGACCTGGCGCAAATCTATTGAAGATATTGAAGAAATCTGGGTAAGTCCATAGATCTGATCTGTTCTGCAAAGTTTATCTTTTATAGATCTATACACATGTTCGTTTCATGAAAAGCGCGTATATACGCGGATTTGTTTAAACAAAGGAGCGTATGGACTGTTAGGGTTTTTTTGAAAAGTGCACAGATGTATACGTGGGTTGCCTTTATTAAAAGCGCGTATATATGCGAGTCTGTTTGAAGAAAAGCACGTATGCAATTTGAACTGATGGTTGCTCAAAGCTTATTGAGATTCTGCATATCTATTCTGAAGTCTAGGTTATCTCTGATATTCTAGTTCCAGTGGTTTCACTGTTCTATTTGATGCACTGTGAAAAGGATGTTTGCTGATAAGTGAAGGATTGTGTTGAAGCTGTTTTGATCCATTTTGAAAATTGATGAAACGTGGTCTGCAGTGTATCTGAGGGTTGAAGCCTTCAGTCTGAAAGTAGAATCTTTCTGCCAGGAGAGGCTGGTGTTAATATCAGGGGGTAGTAACTCCCTTCCAGGAGAGGCTGGTAAACGAGAGCAGGGGGTTGTTGCTCCCTTCCAGGAAAGGCTGGTAAACGAGAAAAGGTTGTAGCCTTCTGCAGGTGGGTGCCTGCGTGCTGGTATGAGTCTGCGCCAGTACATGTTGTAAGAATTTTTCTTAATAATAAAGATTGAAGAATGAGACAACGGCAGCGGTGGTTTTCTCCCAAATTGTGTTTCCACCTAAAAATCCTGGTGCTCATGTGTGATTGATTGTGTGTGATGATTACTCTGTTCTTTCTGCACCTGTTTACTGTTTTCTGAACATCTGATAAATGAGTAATGCAATGATCTAAGTCATGAATTAAATGCATAATTAATTCACTGGATATACGCGAGTTCTGTAAAGGATATCCGCGTATATACGCGAGTTGAATTCAGGAAAGTAGCGTATGGGTTTTTAAGAAGGAAATATCAAAGTTTTATTGTCTGCACTAAATACTGATTCACCCCCCCCCCCCTCTCAGTATTTTTCCAACACAAGTGAACATGTCGCTAATCACTACCACTAGCCTATGCAATATGCCTTTGAATTCAGGTTGCAAATATTTCGTGGTTAAATAGATTTCAAATTGTTTTGGGTGTAGGGTGGGGCAGGTTTCTTGATATGGCGACAAGTCATCAAAGGGCATGAGCGACAAGTGATGGGAGCGACAAGAGAAGAGGAGATTTCGCATGGGAAAGTCTGAGACCGAGAGCTGCTACATTAAGATGAGTTGTGAAGAAGGTGACCACAAGGCCTCTATGTGCAAGATGAAGAGTGGTTTGGAAGGAAAGGCTAAGGTGGCCCTGTGTCCAGAATACCACCATAAACTCCTTTGCTCCTCCATATCCATCTCCTTTTCATCTTCTCGTAAGTGAAAGCTAATAAAGGCCACCCAGAATCATTGAATCTGCTACTTCCTATTTTTTCCCAACAATATTAACATTTAGAGGCCTCTCGCTTTGAATCTTGATTGCTTCAATGAACATATCGTTCAACCTCTTTCGCCGCCCAGAATGGAAGCAGATTAAAGATGTATATCCGCATATAGTTTCCTTGTAAAAATTTGTGTTGTGCCGCTTTGGTTGCAAACCTCATTCAGATCCCTCTATGGTATTATTTTTCTTTTAAAATCTTTTAGTATAATGAAATATGACTGTGAATTAAATATAAAGATGATGATAATAAGAAGAAAGGAAAGATTAAATCTCATTTTTTCTTCTTGTGACGAGGATTTCGATTTGTGTGGTGAACATGGTGAGGGTGTGGGTGAAAGTAGGTGGGTCATTAACTAAGACCAAAGCTCATGCCCATACAAATGAAGATATATGTCATGATCGACACGAATACTTGAATCAAAATCACTAGAAGAAGACAAATTAGATTAAATCAGTATGAAATCATAAGCAAGCATCCAAAACTCCATTCAATTCTCTAGTTACCAAACCCCTTTTCTTCTCTTTGCTTCATGCCTTTTGTTACCCTGAATCCCCCTCGCACACGACGAAAAAAAATTCCAAGGTTTAGATCCGAGACATGTTTCTTAATTATCTTTTGGTTTTATAACTCACAATAATACACAACAGTGAAACTACAATATCTTCTTCCGGAAGGGTTATGACTCGGATGAAGTTCAATTTTAGGATGTTTGGGTCTAGTAAGCTTGCTTTATGCCTAATTATGGCTTGATTCGAAATTCAGATTGCACAGAAAAATTTCACGGGCAACACAACCTCATCATATTGCAAACGTCCTTTGCTAAACCTCCTCCTAATCATTAGTTAATGCAGACTGACCCCCTAAAAGAGACCACTTATAGGGTGTGAAATAACCATCATATAGGGTATGGCATCTCCAATACACTGTTGAAAAATATAGTTAATAACGAGGGAGGGAATGAAAGGGTGAAGCTCATTGTTTCACAAAGTGTTGGACAAAGTGAGTGAGGTTCCTCAGATCATTTTCCCAAAGCGTCGGATAGACTAGTGAATCATGTTCCTCGGATCGAAATCAGGACTGAAATTTGTAATACCAAAATTTGGCTGGACCGAAATCAGGACTGAAACTCGTAATACACTCGTAAGGATGATTTCTTGTAACTTTTAAAGTCTTCAGGAATGATTGAAGATGATAATAATGCTTTCTCTTATGTCAAATCTGTTGAAAAGTTTGATCTATATGCAAGTACTAGCGGTGCTTTATACATTTTTTTGAACAATCCATTGTTTCTTGAATATGTTGCAAGAAGATGAAGCTTCTCAAAATTGTGCCACTGTGCCTCAAGATCTGAAGTTGCAAGATTGAATTCATGTGTGTCCATTTAAATCTAGATGGCTAAGAACCTAACTCCCAAACGCATCCAATCTTTTCAAAGTTAGATCAACGAGTTGAGAATATTCCAAATGTATTTGCAGCCCAAAAATTTGTATATTTCGAGAGCTTTCATCGAAAATATCTATCATTTTAACTATGAATATTTCCAGATTAACCATCTTAGCAAGAATATCCTGAGTATTTGGATCTCCTCCAAGCCCAGGCTCACCTGAAAGCCTTCCACCATATGAACTACTAATGGAGTTCATTTCTTTATTTAACCTTTCCAACTCCAACATTCATAAGAGATTTTCTTATGTTCAAAATACTCCCCTATAGTTATTATTTCAATGGACCTTCCACAACCTATTGTGTAGTTTGAGATTTCCTATGTACCATGATGCATTGAACCTTAAATTTGGATTTACAACTTCAACCTAGAAAACCTTCAACTCTATCATGATTTAGAGCTTTACAAATCGAATTGAAAAAAGAAAACAGATGTGATTTACCTAAATCAGAATGGATGGTGGATTCACAACATTAGAAAATGTTCAATAGGATCAATAAGATTAAGAGCATGAATAATAACCAAACAATCCCACCTACAAGAAGCAATTATGGCAAGTTTCTCCTCTTTAGGAACCTTAACTAAAAACTCTCCTGAGACGCTTTCACATTTGAATTCATGCTAACCTCTTCATCAACTCTGTGCACTCTTTTCTTATAGATATTGGATTTTTTCTCTGCTCTAGGCAATGCCCTTAGAGAGTTGAAGTTTTTCACTTCCCCATCCATTTCTTTTTACAATTAAAAAAAGAAACACTGATGGGTGCTCTAGAAAATGGATATTTAATTGTTTGAGTGAAAATTGAGCCTGCCCAATTGACGGTAATTTATATTAATCACAGATTCAACTTTTTCTAGAAAATTATATAGTTTTTGAGGCACGTATACCTTTAATAATAGTAAACCTATGAAACCGGGTACAAAAATTTGGCAAATATGGCATGTTTGATTACTGCTAGAGACGTATAACAAAAATATGAGAGTTTATTATGTTCAAAAGATCCTCCATGGCTCTAATTGCAATGGACCTACCACAACTTGTTGTGTAGTTTGAGATGTCTTATACCATGGTGCACTGAACCTTAAATTTTGATTTCTCACCACAAAATTTATGTTGAATATGAAATAGGATGTGAATGTGTCCACGATTGACAAGTTGGTAGTTGGGAAGCAGATTTTACATCTAGGTGTCCAAAACAAGTCACACATCCTCCATATTTCATTGCCAAATCCATAGATGACAAAGCTTGACAAATATTTTTCATTCAAAAGTTTCTTATGGGAGTTCTACACAGTAATATGCTCACTACAATAACAACACCCTGCTACACAATAGGCGCCAATTGGTGAAATTTTTAGAAACATAAATTATTGGTACACTCCATTATGGTACATTTGTAATGTAGATGGCGACTACACGGCCCGATGGGAAATAGTTTAAAGATGTTTGACACACTCCTTTCCAGTAGTCTATAATGCAGATGAAAATCATGTGGCCTGATGGGAAATACTTTAAAGAACCATGAAACTGGTCCCAAAATCCATGGCGTAACTCTGACATGGATGTTGTTCATATTGGTTAAATTCTCAACTTCATCATTGTCACAGATCCTTTGTCAGGTTTCCACGTCATGGATTCTCAGCCCTTTTGACAAGCATTTTGAGATTCTTTGAATTGAACAAGAGTTTTTAAATGTTGGGCATGCTGACTCCTAAAATTTTAACTTCTAAAGATTTAACATTATAGACGGTAAATGATGTTTTTTTAAACATATTTGACCATAAATGAACATTTATGCAGACCTTATGAGTGGGCTCTATTTGTGACCATATAATATTTCCAAATATTTTATTCCTTCAGTGTATCTTTGCACCTTTAGGGGAAATTGCTAGTTTTATATATGGTGAGTATGAACTTTGTCAAAGTGTATATGGGATGTTTATATGGAATGAACATAAAGTACCTTTCTCTTAATTTCCATTATTTTCATAAATAAAATGCCAATTAATGCATCATGCCTTTCCAAAGTCTTTTCCATTGCCTTTGCCGATTTCCTTTAGCCATAATAAACCGTAGTGAACACCCGCCAGGATGTTTTTCCCAACATTTAGTTTTGAATACGTGTCTCATCGACCATGGTATTATATATTTTTACATGGATTTTTACCAGGGTTGTTACAAAAATTTGCAAGATGATCCATTTTTCGATGATGCTCTACCACTTGCCCTTAAATCTGGAGTTGATCTTCTGATATCGATCATTTGTTGGAAGTTTGTTGATCTTTATATGGATATGTTGAGCTGTAAAATACCTTCAAATCTGGGATATTTATTAATTTCAACTTCTAGAGTCGATGATAATGATATGGCATGGTTGATGGCGAAAATGAGTTGATTTGGTGCCATGTCACAGTTGTGGAGTGTTTTTGTCTGGAAGTACGGCGCTTGGCCCTCCACAACCTCCTAAATTTCCATAAATGTAGAAATGCGTCATGAAAGCGCAACACTTCATGTTTGAGATTCCTCTGATTAGTTCCTGAGCTGAATGATGCCTCCAACACATGTAAAAATACCTACATATGGATGTTCTCCTCCTTTGAAGATTCCCTTTACCACATAAAACCTCGAACTTTGACATTTTTACCTGTAAGCCAAAACGTAGCACCAGAAGCACATCGAATGATATTTTTTTAATATATCCTAAAAGGTAACCTAGATTGCACTTATTTTTTTACAACAAGTTAATATCATCATAACCCTTCTCCACAAAAAAATTGCGCCAAATCTGACTCACGAATTTCAAGAAAATCTGAAAATGGATGTAGATGATGGTGGCCCGTTTATAGGAAACTTTGAAGCATTTTGACCTGAAATTAAGTGGGTTTATTCATATTACCTCCATAAATTTCTTATACAAATTTCATGGCAAACAAGTACACGCTTTAAGAGACATGGTGAAAATACGGCGACCGTGTGAAAGTGCAGCGCAGGAGCGTAATGCTCCAATATAACACTACCTCTCACCATTATCTGATATTGTGAGGGTATTGGTTTGACATGGAATGACCCATTCAACGATTTAAACTTTTGAGAATGATCCTAGGCCAAATGAAAACATTCAAACCCCAAACTTTCTTCTTGCAGTAGAAGCATAGCGCAATTGTGCAACACACCTTCATCCACATGACATGACCTAACATTGATCTTCTAACTAAGAAAAATTACTTGGGGAAGAATCAAATATTCAAAAAAAACCTCCTACATGTATTCATTCAAGGACCAAATGCCAAAAGCCATGATTTCTTCATCAAAATGAGTTTCCTTGGTAAAAGTGCAACACCCCAAAGTTCTTATGCTTCCGGTCATCCTCTGAAATTTTGAAAGTACTAGGGAGATAAAAAATTACTCACGCAACATTGTAAACCTATCAGAAGACTTTTACTCTAGCCACAAACCTCCATTATTCAAAATTATTCCTCACAACAAAAGCGAAACATCTCCTCTGCCTCTTTTGTGTAGCGAACAAGAATGCCTACACACTGAGCTTCTGATGGAAGAAATGGAGAGGTGGGAGATCTTGGATGAAGGAAAACATGAAAATAACCTCTCATGGTGTTTGAGAGTGGATTTTGATGGTGATAATTATGGTTTTGAACTTGAAAAATCAAAGCACAACACTTGGAAAAATTGCATCAATTGTCCTCTTGATCGTTGTCTTGTTGTTGATGTCATGACCATTCATGATTTGACATGTAAATTGACTTAAGGCACGTACAGATCTATGCCCATAATGAAAAAGCATGACAACAAAATATTTTTCATGATTTCTTGATGTAACTTGACCTCTAGACCTAGCTAACTAACTCATGATGACCAAAAAATTTCATGACATTACACTTTGGATTTTTAGCAAATAGAATTTTTTTATTCAAAAAATTTACATGACACTCAATCCAAATCTATACCTTTTATTCACAATATATTCCTTTAGACCATAATACTTATGAAAACAAAACTTACATTTACAAATTTACCTCAAATTAATAGAAAGATTGAAATGACAAAGATTCCTATAATATAGGACCTTAACACATTGATCAACCATAATCACCATAGTAAATGATAGCCACTATGGTCGACCCATGCACAACCATGTTGGACATGGTAAATCATGGTCAAAATTTTCAAACCATGGCCACTCATGGTCAATATGATAAAACCCTACTGAACTTTCCCAACCATAGTCTACACTCTCAAACATGGATAACCATGATCAACCATAGTCAATCATAATCTATTAGATTCAATTATAGTTAAAGTTGAATATCCATACTCACCCATTGTCAACTATATATTGACCATAATAGACCCTCCACAACCATAACTTAACCATCTTCCTAAGGCATGTGGCACAACCACATTAATAAATGGTTAATATACATTGATTGATGTCATTTTCCAACTATTTTATACATATCAACCACATTTACTAATATGATTGTACTAGTATATAGTTATTATCATCCAAAAATATCTCTGCAAATAAATAGTTATTATGAATACAAAGTAATTAAATTTTATATTTAGTTGATAAAAAATGAAATTATCTCTTTTAAAAAATTAATTAAAACAAAAAAAAATGATAATATTAATAAGAAAGAGATTTCATTTTTTTTTTAATAGAAATTTAATCAATTCAAAATTAAGAGAAATATATCATAAATAGTAATACTATTAAACTAGAACATTAACAAATGAAAAAAAAAATTATTCAAAAAAAATCAATCAGTGATAACGAAGAACAGTAAATGATTTTTGTGTGAATAATTACATTCTTGCATATACTATTAAAAAATAGTGTGTTGTGTAACAATGACTAACAACTATGTAGAAATCCTAACAACTGGCTGTTATTAAATTGTTTGCATCTGTTCAACACCAAGCAAGGTGAAAAAACCTTATTTGGTTTCGCAATCTTCAATTACATTACGAAGGAAGTGATTTGGAATGCTAAATGATTTGGGATAACAATGCCTGAGTGCTTAATGTTACTCAATCAATCCATCTGATTGGAATAATATAAAATTGAGGATCGAAAACCCTAAAATTTTGTCAAATGGAATATACAAAGCTACAGGGACTAAGAACAAACTTGCCTCACTCTCAAATCGACCGTTTCCTAGAAACCATTTATGCTTCAACACTTTAATGGCCATGGGAGTAATATAAAATTGACCTTTGTAAACTCCATAGCTGCCTTTCCCAAATTTTGCATCGTCTTATTAATTATATGTTGCATCCATTAGGTATTGGATGGAGTAGCATGTGAATATCCCTGAAGTAGATGTTTTACTTTCTGTATATGTCAATCATGACATAATCTCGTAAATCATATTTCTGTAAATATCCTCGATGTTTGAAGAGGAAAACTGTTTTGAAAAAGGAAGTAGAAAGCTGGGAGTAAGGCTTGCAATGCCTTACAAAATGAAACAAGACTAGAAAATAATGAACTATTAGCAGGCTAAGTGACAAAAAGATAGACTTAAGGGAAAACCAATATTGAAACAAGACTAGAAAATAATGAACTATTAGCAGGCTAAGTGACAAAAAGATAGACTTAAGGGAAAACCAATATTGTATTGGTGTACTAGGATGGATAGGAGAATATCAAAAAACATGAGACATAAGATTTTGTACTTTTTATTTTATTTTTAAATAAATGAAGTGTTTTTTTCTTCTGAAAAAAATATCCCTGCGACCCAACCCAAAATCAAATTCAAATTCTAGAAACCTCGGAGACGAACATAACATCTGTTGAAATTTTTTAAAGACAGGGGAAATGCTTTTCCCCAGCACACAGAGTTGTGAATATGGTATTAAACGAGAGGATCATGGTAATCCTCTTTTCAATACAGAGTGGAGGAGATTAAAATCACAACTATAGAGGAGCTAATAAAATCAAATAATTTTACTCACGGTGAGACAGAGTAAAATAGAGTGTTGTGGTGACGATACGTGAAAATTCCAGAACCAAATCGCAACTAACCAAAATTTATATTATGATTAAAAAACACAACATACACATTCATATGGACGTTGCAGTTGTTCTTACTGAGATTTACATTCACCAAGGGTTGCGGAGTAACAAATGGTAAAACTTGTAACCTTTTTTCAGGTGCCCACCAAAATTTACCCCACGATTTTCTCCTTCTTGTCTTTCCAGACTTACATCCACCACAATACATTGTTCCACAACTTACATGTAAAATCTAAACATATATATACATTGTTCCACAACTTACAAAATTTAATACAATGGATGGGTGGACATCATTTTCTGAACATTACAGAAGTTGCATGAAGTAAACAACACTTACAGATTAAATGTTTGCCCATACTCTTTCAATAACCATGCATTCAATTCTATTTGAATTTTATTTATTTAATCTGTTGTGGAATGGGTTATGTACTCTACAACCTACAAAATATTTACTGAGGTATGGCTACTGTCATAAAATTAAATGCAGTGGTTGTGATTAATTTTTCCCCTTACATTCTCAAAAAATCTGTGAGATAAAAAAAAAAATTCAGGCGCCAATGGTTTTGTGAATATGTCTGCAAATTGTTCTTCTAACCTACAATGCTGCAACACAATCTCACCATTGTTAACTAATTATCTTATGAAATGATATTTAGCATCAATGTTCTTTGTCCTCTCTCACCATTGTTAACTAATTCTCTTATGAAATGATATTTAGCATCAATGTGCTTTGTCCTCTTGTGAAAAATAGAATTATTTGATAATGTAATTGTTGAATTGTTATCACAGATAATAGTGGTTGCTCCATCTTGTTCATGTCATAAATCCCACAACATCCTTCTCATCCAAACTGCTTGACACGTTGTTGTTGTTGCGGCAACATATTCAGCTTCTGTTGTTGACAATGACACTATCGACTACTTCTTGGAAGCCCATGAAACAATTCCCAAACCCAAATGAAAAACATATCCTGATGTGCTCTTTTTATCATCAATACTTCCTACCCAATCATTGTCAGTGTAACCAATCAGCATAAAATCATCAATTGTGGAGTACAAAACTCCATACTCCTTTGTCCCATTGACATACTTTAAAATTCTTTTCACTGCTTGCCAATGTGTCTCCTTGGGTGTCTCCATGAACCTCGACACGAAGCTCACTGTATACATTATATTAGGCCTATTTGTGTTCAAATACATTAGGCTTCCCACCATACTTTTGTATAATGTCATACTGACATTGCTGCTACAATCTTCCTTGCTCAACTTCAACCCCATGATAGTTGGAGTTGGTGATGGCTTGTTGTTCTGCATATTAAACCTATCTAAAATCTCTGCAACATACTTTGCTTGAGAGATAAAAATTTCATTTTATGTTTTCTTCACTTCAATGCCCAAAAAATATCTTAACAACCTTAAGTCAATCATTTCAAACTCATTTTTCATGATTGCTTTGAAATCAGCGATGAGGAAATCATCACTCCCTGTAAAAATCAAATCATATACATACAAAACAACAATAAGAAGCTTACCGTCACTTTATTTAATGTAGAGAGTAGGTTCACCATCACATTTTTCAAACCATTGTCCATCAAGTAAGCATGTATCCTGCTATACCATGCATGTAGTGCTTACTTCAACCCATAGAGAGCTTTTCCGCAACCTACATACCTTGTCTTCTTGGCCTTCTACCTCATATCTAGGATGTTATGCAACATACACTTCCTCTTTTAGCGATCCATTCAAGAACGTTGATTTTACATCCATTTGATACACTTTCCATTTATGTTGCGCGGAAATCGACAACACTGTACGCACTGTTTCCATCCTCGCGACTGGCGCAAATGTTTCTACATAATCTCTTCCATGTTGCTTCTTGTATCCTTTGACAACTAGCCTTTCTTTATGCCTTTCAATCTTGCCTTAAATGTTGCTCTTGGTCTTAAATACCCACTTCACTCCAATAACTTCTTTACCTTGTGGAAGGTCCACTAACTCCCTTGTGTCATTTTTTTCTATTTCTCCTATTTCTTCATCCATTGTCGTAACCCATTTCTCTTCTTTGACTGCATCTTCAAAGTGTATTGGGTCATCTACATGAAAAAATAATGCACATAAAGAATTCAGACTAGCACTGCTATCAACTTCAGCTTTCTCATAAATTTCATTTAAATTTCTGAATTTTGGTCTTCTTATGCTTGCTCAAGATGGGCTTCGTGTTGTGTTTGAAGTAGATGGAGTTACGGATCTTTTTGGTGTGCTTGGAGAAGCACTTGCTTGGTTGTGCAATGTTGTCCTATTATTTTCTTACGGTATCACATGTTGTCTGCTTTGTTGAGCTTCTGTAGGTGGAGGAGGATTCACCATTAAGTAATTACTTGCTGCGGTCTTCTGTAAATGAACATCTCTCTTGATTATTACCTTTTTGGTTGATGGATTGTAGAGCTTGTATTCCTTGGATTCATCTTTGTATCCAACAAATATACAATCCCGTCTCAACTCATCCAGGACATGTGCATACGCCACACATCCAAACACTCTCATGTGAGTGACATATTATTTTCTTCCACTCCATGCCTCTTTAGAACTCAATTCATAACACTTTTGGTTGGACACCTATTAATGATATATGTCGCACAAGAAATAGCTTCAGGCCAATAATCATTTGGCAATTTCTTTGCCTTCAACATACTCCTTGCCATTTCCATGATGGTCCTATTCTTCCTTTCCGTGACACCATTTTTCTCAGGTGTATACCTTGTTGCAAACTACTTGTGAATTCCATGCTCCCTACAAAAATGTAGGAAGTCACTTGAGATATATTCCCCACCTCTATCAGTCCTCAACACTTTTATGTAGTGTCCACTTTTCTTCTAAACAAGAAATTTGTAATGGCAGAAGCGGTCAAACACTTCACTTTCATGTTTTAGGAAACATACCCATGTCTTCCTTATGTAGTCATATATTAAGGTCAAAATGTAATGGCTGCCACCAATTGATGTTGTTTGCATTGGTCCACATAAATCTGAGTGGACAATCTCAAAAGGTGCCTTTGCTCTTATTGACTTCCCTTCTGGAAATGATTCTCTATGTTTTTTTCCCAAGCCTTCACATAGGCTGTCTGGTTTTTCTATGAGTGACAATCACTTCACCATGCATTTCCTATGCAAAAAATTCTAACCTCCGAAGTTGAGATGACCAAATATCAAATGCCATAACCAGTTCTCATATTTGATTTCTGCTTGAAATTTTTCTTGTGTGAAAATTGCTACATTTCTTTCATCCATTTGTGAATTCATTGATATTTGTGATTGAGCACCTTCTTCCTTCAAATCTGATCTTAGCTTGAGAGGAAAAATCCTATTGTTTATCATATGAACTTTTCCAATCAACTTTCTTCTTGGATACTTAGCTAATATTGTGCACACATCTTTTTTGAAAAATACATTGTAGCCCTTTTGCATGATCTGTCCAATGCTTATGAGGTTGTGCATCAAACCAAGAACAAAGTGAACATTTGACATGAACTTCTTTTCTCATTTCTTTGTTAGAATGTCTACTCTTCCTTTTCCCATGACAGAGACTTTGCTATCGATCCCCAATGTCACTTCATTTTTTACACTTTCATGTAGATTGGAAAACATTTCTATGTTTCCAGTCATGTGGCTGCTACACCCTAAATCTAATAACCATACATATCCTTGTTTTTCTTGTGCTACATTACAAGCTAAAAGCATGCTATCATGGTTCCGATTTTCCTTTATGAAATTTGCACTTGGTTTGCTACTTATGTCATATTTCTTCTTTCTACATTCATTTTCAGAGTGACCATACTTCTTACAAAAATGACATTGAACTTGATATTTATCATACCTCTGACCTTGTTCTTGATTTTGGCTTGGTCCTTGACTTGGATTTTGATTGCTACCCCTTCCACTTGAGCTTGAAGGGTTGCTTCTTCCACCTCTATGTGGGCTTCTTCCTCTTCCTCTACAATTTGATCTTCCTCGACCTCTACCTTGACCAAATGAAACTTGTGTCTTGAAGGCATGCTCCAATGAGGAATTTTTTCCTCTATTCAACCTATGCTCATGAGACATCAGTGATGCATGAATCTCATCCACTGAAAACTATGAGAGATCCTTTGTCTCTTCTATGGCCACAACCAATGTCACATGGTTCAGGTTTGAATTCAGGTTCGGTAATGATTAGGTTCAGCTTGAGTTCGAATTCTTTGATGGGTTCAAATAAGGATAAAATTGTAAGAAATCAACACCAATAAAAAAAATGTTATCACAAACATGGAAACTGCAAGGTAGAATACAAGCTTGAGTTGTGACATGAGGTTATGAGTTTTGATCTATAGACTTGGTTAATGGATGTGAGGTTCAATGAGGTTTTCCGAACCTCAAAATCTTCTTAAGGTTTGTTGAAATTCGAGCCTCAAGGTTGAAGTTCGGTGAACCTTGTGACAAAGGCCACAACTATGGCATCAAACCTTGCTGGAAGACTTCTCAAAATTTTCTCAACAATTCTCCTTTCCTCAAATGTCTCACCATGAGACCTGATTTGGGTAACCAACCCAATTACATGTGTAAAAAATGAATCTACATTCTCAGACTCTTTCATACAAATTGTCTCAAAATATCTCCTCAACATTTTTAATTTTCTTGTCTTCACCTTTTCTATGCCTTGGTAGGCTGTTTGGAGGGTATCCCATGCTTGCTTGGACTTTGCTGCTGCTGTAATCCTTGGGAAGATACTTACATGAACTGCTTGAAAAATATAATAGAGGGCTTTGGAGTCATTCTTCCTATTATCTCTCAACACATCCTTTTATGCTTGTGTCAATGCATTGTATGCTATTGTATCTGTTGGTTCTTGGAAACCATTCTCCACCAATTCCCAAATATCTTGAGAAGAAAACAGAGCCTTCATTGTTATAGCCCAATAGTCATAATTTTTTCCATTAAACTGTGGTATTTATGGATTAGTCAAACTTGTGCTTGTTGCTGCCATTTTCACTATGTAAACAAACTTTCTTACTGTGTGAAAACTTTCTCCCTGTGTAAAAACTTTCTCACTGTTGGAGAATACTCTACACAAAAAAAATAGAACTCCTTTTAAATCCATAGTAAAAACACTTTCAGTAATGAAGGTTTAAACCCGCTCTGATACCATGTTGAAATTTTTTAAAGGTAGGGGAAATGTGTTTCCCCAACATACAAAGTTCACACAGAGTTGCGGAGATGGTATTAAACGAGAGGATTCGGTTGCAGAAAAAATATCATGAGAATCCTCCTTTCAATACAAAGTGGCAGAGATTAAAATCACAACTATAGAGGAGCTAATAAAATCAAATAATTCTACTCACGTGAAACAGAGTAAAACATAATGTTACGATAAAAACGATACATGAAAATTCCAGAACCAAATCGCAACTAACCAAACTTTATGTTATGATTCAAAAATAGAACATACACATTCATATGGAGGTTGCAGCTCCTTCACCAGTAAAATAATTGTTCTTACTGAGATTTACATTCACTAGGGGTTGCGGAGTAACACATAGTAAAACCTATAACTTGTTTTCGCATGCCCACCAAAATTTGCTCCACAATTTTCTCCTTCTTGTATTTCCAAACTTACATCCCCTACATTACATTGTTCCACAAATTACATGTAAAATATAAACGTAAATATCTAAGATATTTAATTCGTGACAAACAAAATTTAATAAAATGGATGGGCAGACATCATTTTCTGAACATTATAGAAGTTGCGTGAAGTAAACAACACTTGCGGATTAAATGTTTTCCCATACTCTTTCAATAACCATGCATTCAATTCTATTGGACTTTTAATTATTTAATCTATTGCGGAATGGGTTATGTACTCTGCTTAGAACTTACCCTTCTCTGCAAACTCAATCCGGAACTTGCAAAACATTTACTGAGGTATGGCTACTATCGAAAAATTAAATGCGGTGGTTGTGATTAATTTTTCCAACAACATCATGGAAGCCATAGAAAGAGGATATGATTTCCTTTGACTTTATGTAATTTTTAATTAATTATAAGCCTCTAAAAGGCATGTGCTGGCAAAGAAAGAGATTCGTCAGTCTTTCAGGTTGCTTTTTTTCATGTATAAGCTTCCCATAAGATGTCAGGGGTGGTGGCCAATTCATTGTACAATCAAGCTGAGTGGTCTTCAGCTCGAAGAGGACAATGTGAATCATGTAGGAAAGGTCGTAATATGTAATTTTGTGTATTTTCAATCTAGGCCTACATGGTCATAGCATGAATCCGTGTTTATTTCTTTTTTATGTGTGTTTTTGAATCTGTGTTTTGAAGGTTTGTCAGGTTTTGCATGAGAGGTTGACGGGAGGCTAAGTGTTTCCAAAATGAAACCACTAGAGCTTCTTTAGAATTCAAATGGATAAATACCTGTGCATTTATTGCACAAGGTCATGCTCAATAGAGGCTGAAACGAGAAAGAAAAACAAGGTCAAAGTAGAAGCCAATTGAAGATGGAGTCAGGCCATATTCGAGCTTCTAGAAACAACATAAAATTGTGTAGGAGAAGGAGGTCAAACAACTAACCCCTGACTTGGGGTGGGACCCATGAGTTCAGCCCTAAAATAAAACAAGAAAATGAATTCTAGGCTGGTACATGGATCTAAATGAATTCTGGAACATTGAAATTTGGGGAATTTGGAGGAGTTCATGATTCTTACTACAATTTAGAAATATAAGATTGAATTATTGAGTCCATATTACATAACACATATATTTGAGAGATTAAACTTTGAGGGGTCGAATTCGACATATACCCAAAATATGTTGTCATCAAGTTGTATTAGAGCAAGGAATGATTTCTTATTGAGAAAGAAAAACTTTAAGATATGGTTGGGTAGAATTTTTGTGGCAATTCCATAGTTGTGGTTAGAAATTTAGAGAGAGGTGAGCAGCATGCAACAATGAGAGGAGAAAAGGAAGCTCAAAAGGTCCCATAGGAAGTGAACCTGAGATGCCAAAATATTGAGCTAAAAAAAGAGCTTGGTGAGGTGTCTGGTGAGGTGTCAGTGGAAAATTAATTACATTGTACGATTCAAAACTTAGTATGATTCAAAGCTCAGTGATACATGAGGAGAAATTATACTTAAATGAAAATGAACAAGATGCGACAATGACAATGCATGATCAATATATCATGAAAATTTTTGAGTCATGGGAGTATGATATAGGGGCATAGACCCCACACCAAATTAGATTCAATTTCTATCAGCCTCTAGGAGGAACATCATGGAAGCCATAGAAAGAGGACATGGTTTCCTATGATTTTATGTAATTTTTACTTAATTAGAAGAGCAAGAAATTCCTTGTTTTTACGGTTTTTTTTTTTATGTATAAGCCACCTAGGAGAAGTTAGGGGTGACGACTAATTCATTGTAAAATCAACCTAGAGAGGTCCTAATATGAATCCATGCTTATTTATTTTATATGTGTGTTTTTGAATCTGTGTGTTTTGATAATTTTGTCATGTTTTGCATGAGAGGCTGAGGGCAGGCCAAATTTTGCTGAAATGAAACCACTAGAGTCGCTTGAGAATTTTTGTCTACTATTTTACATGGATAGAGGCTGAAATGAGAAAGCGGAACAGGCTGGAAGTGGAATCCAAGTGAAGGAGGAGTCAGGACATATTTGGGCTTCAAGTGGTAACACAAAAATCTAATGGAGAAGGATCCAAAATAGTCAACCCCTAACTCGGGATGGGACCCACAAGTTCAGCCCCAAAATAGTGGACATTGGTTTTTGCCTTTGCATATTTGTTTGGCTAGTGCTAATTCGAGACCCTAAAGAGCCCAAATTGTTTTTGGGCCTAAAATTCAGAGATGTCTGACCATTAGGTTGACTATTTATACGTTGGAGGACATAGATACACTAGAATAAGTGTTGAATATTAGTATCCATTGATTTGCAGACTTGTGCGACAAAAGCACCTAGTGTCGAGTAGAAGCAACTAAGACAATGAACATCAAGCTTCTACAAGGTTCTAGCTAAAGGTTGAAACATTTAAATTTGGAGGATTTGGAGGAGTTCGTGAGTCCATTCCTGCAATTTAGTTAGAGAAGGCTGAATTTTTGGGCCTATAACCACAAGTATAGGCAACTAAACCTTTAGGGGTCAAATTTGGAAGACCTTCATAATCATAATCAATTTTCACCACTCCCCTATCTTTCCATGGCTTTATCATGCTCCCCTATCGCATATTCTCTCTTATAATTGATATTCTTGTGAGCTCCTCATTCTCTTCAACCTGATCATCATTAGTAACAAGTGTGTTAACAACTGGCATTAAGCTACACTTACATTATAAACACACGTTGGTTTGGAATTTCAAATTTATTTTGTTTCTTATGGAAATTTGATGATGGTCGTTTATTTTTACGCCTGTGTAAATTAGCAAGCTTCAAATTTTTGTGTTGTTATATGCAAATTTTTTATAACAATAGTGAGGTATGTTTTACGATAGTTGTCCTTAAAAAAAAAAATAACAATAACTCACTAGTTAATGAAATCTATGTCAACCATGTCCTATTAGAGAATGTTACTTATCTAATATTTCTTCTTATCCCTTTTGTATGGGTAAGAATGTCATTTACAACCAATTTACCAAAACATGGTGACAAGAAATAAATATTGAAACTAATGAGATTGTCAAACTTAGCTTTTATCTACATTACTCATTATAATTTATGATACCCAACTTCATTTGCAACCAATTTACCAAAAAATAGTGACAAGAAAAAATGTTAAAACTAATCAGATTGTCAAACTTGGCCTCTATCTAAATTACTCATTGTAATTTATGATATACAACTTATTAAAATTCATGACCTCTAACTTAAATATTTATATATCAAATTTATGGTTGAAAATAATTTATGGTTCAAAATTTACCATCCACATCAATTACATTTAAAAATGAAAAAAAAAAATCCAATCTAGTCCTGCACATAGGCACACCATTGATTACATTTTTGTAAGCATTTGTGGCTGCTAATTCCATTATCAACATTGTACGGTCCACCTCTTCCAACACCTCTCTTAGCCTTTCAAAAATTATTATCAAATAATAGAAAAATTTAAATATCTTGAAACGCAGAGCCATATTTTGGGATTTGATCAGGTAAAGAAAGGCTTTGAGAGCGGAGAATCCAGGTCTTCTAAGAGAAATGTTGAGTTTATAGTATAAATGCTAGAAGTTTTTCCTCTCAGAGATGTTAGGTAATTTTTGGAATATTAAGGTTCAGTGTAATAATCTATTGAAATTGAGTATTTAATTGTTTTTTCTAAATTCACTTATATATTTAAAAATACATTTTTAATAATTTAAATTTACAATATTATCAAAATAATATATATCACCCCATTCTTAAAAAAGAAATTCCAAAATATGACTGTCCCATCACATTGTAATCACCTATCCCAATATATTTAATAAATTATTAGATAGCTAATGCCACTTGTTTAATAGAATATATTCTATTAGATCTCACCACCAATTTTCTCTATTCTAAACATGCAGAAATATAAACGCAACTACCAACTTTCTTCAAAGTACATAGGGAGTTACTTTCTAGGAAATTGTCTGTTTCATTTTTAAAAAAAATTCTCTAAAGACAAGACATGATTTTGGGTGATTCTCATCACTTTCCCTAAATCTTTAAAATCTTAAAAACACTATAAATTTTCAATACATACTAATAAATAAACAAATATTTTTTTCAAATTCCATTAAGAAAAGTAAAGATGTGTTTCTTATAGTAGTTTTATGATCTTCAAAGGTATTTGGACTTATATCATTGAAAATATAAATCTATTTTCCTAATGGAAAAAGATTTTCTAGTTTTCACTTGTTTTCAGACATAACAAATAGAATTCGAATCTACCTCATTTAGAACATGAGTTGCTTTAAGAAACAAAAACATTAACATATCTAGTGTATCCAATGAAAGTGTTGATCTGTCATCATCCCATTTAATTTTGAGAAGCCTCTTTCACACATTGTTGTGCTTGCTGGGATAATGAGAATAGCTTGTAATAATTGCATCAAATATGGAAAGCCTTCAAACCATTTAGGTTCATCTTCACATAGATCCCATGCTCCATACATATTTTTTTGGGGGTAATAAATTCATCCATTTCACCCAAACATCTAGCAGTATCCACAATATGTGATTCCCTAGCACTAAATTTTTCACACAACCATTTTTTTATTTGATAGTATCTACAATTCACTTCTTCATAATAATGCCAAGGACATAAAAACTTAGAAGAATTTAGTACATGTAAATTTGTGAATCTCCAATCTAAAAATTCAATCACTTTTACAACAACAAAAAAATCACAAAAGAATCCAATCATCTAGTGTCCCTGATATTTGCATCTTTGAAACAATTTTGAACCTCAATGGAGGTAAATGTACCATATGTACAATGTATTCAAATTCAAGGGTTCCTCCGTGTGCTTTAGCTATAAAAGAGGACACTTGCACTGCACCTACCCCAAAAATGCTTCCCAAAAATTGTTTGTGAAGCATGCTAATAAAAACATCTAAAGTAGTGCCAATAACTCTAATATCGACATGATATTCCTCAAAAATTTGATCCAAATTATTAAATTCAATGAGCACATCTGCAAGTAAATGGATGCAAAACTTCACTTAAATATTGTTTCCAAATCCTACATTTTTTCCCTTAACTCCTAGTCTTTTAACAAAGAAAACATGACCTTAACAAGTCTTTCTAAGACCTTGCCTCTAGAGAGCCACCTAATTTGATGAATTTGTAAGACCTATAACCTAGTTATTTAAAATTATTCCATTAACTCTTACAATTTTCCATGTCTTTTAGTTTATTTCCCAAGCCAAAATAAACTTTGTTTGCAAATTTCTCAATATCTTACAACTCTAAAAAATGAGATGAACCATCATTGGATATTAATGCTTCCTTATGAGTTATGAAATTGACATCTAATAAATGAAGAGCATCTCAATGAAGCTTAGAAGGTAAACCTTCATGAATACCCCTCATGGAAGATGGATCATCTGAGCCAAAACCAACTAACTTCATCAAAGATAGAGTCCATTTCTACTAAAAGAGTTCTCACTGCATCATACATACACTGAGTTATTTTATCCTTTATTTAAAGCAAACATATAAACTTTGTTACACATTGACCTCTTCTTCCAATTTTCAAATATGTAATATAAACAATCAAATGGTGTTGTTCCATATTTCAATCAATGCTTTCATCAACTAAAAATGAGTAAAATGGGCTATGTAAAATCTCCTCTTTTAGTTTGTTCCAATTCACCTCTTTAGAAGCTTAAAGAAACTCTTTTCCTGATGTTGTATTTGTGTATGAAAAATATCATATTTTAAAGGAATGTGTGGAATGCATTTATACCTATTCAAGTCACATATTGACTTATACATTTCTAAAGATAAATCATGTATAACAAAAAAATATATGTTTTCAATCACTAATATAATTATCTTATTCTCAACATCTACCATTAGTTTGACATGTTCAGTGATTGTAATATCACTTCATTTGATTTCTCACTCCAAAAGTTGTAAAGAGAATTTATGAGTTTTTGATTCTATATGGCCACTTAGACCACTAACTTGAAGAGTGGTACTTCCGTCTTTTGCAAATGGAGTGTCTCTGTTTAAATTAACCCACCAAGAACATAGCCTTTCATTACCATTACAATATTTTACAAAATTAGCCTATGGAAATCTTGTCTTCCATTTAGATATTAATATTCTTTTGAATTTCTTTGAAGGGTTTTATCTTTCAACAAGCTCTACACTATTTGATTCATCATCTTCATGTAGATGAGAATCATCTTCATTGAGTATTATATGGTTGATTAGAACGTTGTGGGAGACGAAATGCATCAACAATTGACAATGGTTTTTTCTTCTTCTTAGGGTGGCCAATAAGATACATTTTTCAAGATTTACACCTATTGAATCAATAAATAAAAAAATAGAATAAGTAAATACATAAATTTAAAAGAAATAACATATTTATTAGTGAAAGAAATTAAAACGACTTCATACTAAAACAAAACAATTATAACTTTTTTAATATAATAGATTATTTATTGGATAATATAATATATATGAATACAAATTTTGATTTTTTTCTTCAAAATTTAGGATTGCAAAGATTTTATGTTTTTTCAATTATGTTGTTGTTTTGTAAAACACAAATTAGAATTTCATGTTAAACTTGAAAATTTTGTAAACACGTCTTAGAACTTTATTTAGTCAAACACATTTTAAATATTTATGTTAAACGAAAATAGATTCATCCACCCTCCCTAATCTCTCTAACTCACTCAATTTTATTTTTCGGTTTATATGGCCATTTTGAAACCTAATAATGCATTGAGAAAATTTTATATTTAAATTTATATGACTAATAATGAATTCTTAATTTTGAATGGAGAAGAATATCAAATATTAAATGTTAGAGTGATAATTATAAATCTCAAATGTTAGAGATATAAATCTAAATAGAGATGGAATTGCTAATTCATTGCACCATATCTAATAAAGAAAACCAACAGTCTCCCTCAAAGCAATAATGAATTTCAAACCTCACGAATTAAAAGCATAAATTTCAAATCTTATGACTTTTTTTAAATAAATAATAATAACATTCATTTTCAAGAAAGTTTGAAAAATATATTGTAGAGGGAAAACCTATTTAGAAAAAAAATTCATTAAAAAGAAAGTTTGAATAAAAAAATTCAAAGGATAAATAAAGGTGTATGGTTTCAATATGCTACAATATTAAATACTCTATTGTAAGGTGGGAACAAAGGTAATGTACCAACATCAAAACAGCTTTGTATTCCTACATTTCAAAGAGCGTGAAGGGCCACATAATTTTTTAAGTAATGATAAAGGATTTTCATTGATAAAATTTTAGATTTCTAGAAGCAATTGTGTTAAAAATTCCTATTGCACATGTGCTTCCTACAACTCAAAAGCTTATGAGGGCCATATCGTTATTTTAGTAATCATAAATGATTTTTCTAAAGTTTCTCATTGATAAAACTTTAGATTTATAAATAAAACTCTATTAAAAATTCCTAATGCACTTTACCCATGAAGAATAGGCCTGAAATAACATGGACATAACTTGCAAAGGAAATTTCATTCTGAAAATTACGTGCTCGATGTTTGGATCCCTTCTCTGGGATCATCATCAGGCTTTGAGTTTCCTTATAATGATCCCACATAAGGGATCGAAACTTCAAGCACGTAACATTTAGAATATAGTTTTCTTCTCACAAATATTTACCACTGCATATGGTTCTCTTCATAATGGACATAATCCTCACCATATTCTATTTAGTACTACTTTCATATTCCATTTAGTGTTGCCTTCAATTTTGCAGCTATTATAGATAATTTAAAATGCAATATGAATGTTAAATATTAATAGTGAGAAATTCATAATTCATTTTATTTGTTTATAGCTTGTAATATGCGCAAAAAACATAGGACCAAAAGTTAATTCGCTAGTTTTTAGATGGAGTGAGATGGATACCATCCATAGAAAGGAAGAAACAGACTCTTTCCATAAGCTACTCAAAATTATGCATAAATGAAGCCTATAATATTATGAAATCAAACTGACAACTGAGAAAAAAGAACAAAAAGAGCTAAGTAACAAGTGAAACTAGGCAGTACATCAATAGATGGACATTTAACATTAATTTTATATATATATATATATATATATAGATATAAAGCATATATATATATATATATATATATATATATATATATATAAAAGAAGAATATAACAATATCACTGTGAAGTGAAGAACGAAGCTACCAACACCAATTACTACCTTCTCCATATGGCAAGAAAAAACAAGCAGAAACTAAGAAAAACTAGTTGAAGTGTTGGATTTAAATAAAATTGTTATTGTGTGAAGTAAGGAAAGAATCCAATGAGCACAAGGATAAAAGATAATATAACCTTACATCTTTATTAGTTTCCCACCTTACTTCATAATATTTCAAACAATGAAATAAATATACAAATCATAAGTTAGAACGATAATTTATTCTTCAAACATAGGGTTTGTGGAATTTTCTTTCCACAAACTCCATATGATCACATTTTTATAATTTTTAATGCTTGTAACAATAGCTAGAACTCCCTTACCCATCAAAATACAAAAAATTATGAATAACTTCACTAAAGTTTGCGAATTTTCTTCCGAGAGGGCATGTCCACACACAAGAATAACATCTCTTCTTAAATAACATGTTTTAGTTGACTTTGAATGATAGGAGTCTGTGATATAACTCATATGAGGTCATTCGAATAGTCTCTTCACTGAAACTATCAGAGTGATTTATGTGCAACTTCGGACTCCGGACTCTCCTAAACTAGAAAAATATTGACATGTTATAAAGAATATTGCACTTTTTTTTAAATATGGAAATTTAATCTAAACTTAGTGATTGATGAGTGATTTTGATAATTTAAATTTCTTTCGAAGGGTAAATTTTTGTTAGCCCTTCGAGGAGGGACCAAAAGCCCGAGGAAGGGTTGGCATAGGTTTAATTTTGAATGTTTCCCCCACCGTCTATATCTATATCTCAGTGCATCTCTCCTTCTTTGTCTCTGTATCTCACTCTCCCAAACACACATTCTCTCTCTCTCTCTCTAGATCTATTTCTCCCTCCCTCCCTCTTTGTCTCTCTCCCCCCTCCATCTATATTTGTCTCTTCTTCCATCTATCCTTATTTGTATCTCTATATCAGCCCCCAAAGATACACACACTCTCTCCATATCTATCTATCTCTCCATTCTTCCCTATTCATCTCTCTCTCTCTCTTCCCTCCCACTCTCTTCTTTCCCTCCCTCTCTCTCTCCAATTTTCTCTCTGTCTTTATTCATCCCTCCCTCTTTCTCCCCCTCAACTCCATCTTTCCCTCCCTCCCTCTTTCTCCCCCTCAACTCCATCTCTCCCTCCCTCCCTCTCTTTTTATTGTGTAATATAAATATTAATATTCATAATTTTGAAACTTAATATTCATGCATTAGATAACATTATATTATATATATGTAATCATGCAAGAAAGAAACAACCCTCAAGACAGGCAGGGGGAAAGCCCCGCCCAACAATAAAAAATGAACTTGACAGCCCCTCAAGCATCAACAATTATGAGGATTCGAATACCAAGCAAAAGAAATCTTCATTTAGCAACAAAGTAGATCTCCCAGATCCCGAAGATGAGACACCAGTGTCCCAAAAATCATAAGAGATGAAGGAGGTGCAAGATAAAGGAAGTTGGAAGACCGTAAAGAAGAAAAATATATCTACAACACCAATCTCGCCAAGAAAGACGAGAAGCCAGACAATTAAGAACTAAAAAAATTATAGGTCCGATAGACCAAAGTATGGTCTCAATGCATCATCATCAAACTCTTTATCCTAATATATTAATATATATATATATCCTAATATTTTAATATATATTATAATATATTAAATTTAATATTAAATTAAAGTTAACATTATATAACATATTAAAAAATAAAAAAATTATTTTTATGGGCATCTTGAAAAGAAAATTAACATTAAAGAATAAAATAAAATCAAAACTCATGAGTATTTTCGCGTTTATTTCTACCCTGTTTGCTTTCAAAAGGTTTTACTTCTTTATTTAACATGAAATCAAATCGAATTAACATTAATATAGGGATTCCAACTTCGTATTGGTATATCGTAGTGCTCCTGCACTGCAAAGGATAATAGACAATGCAATGTACATGTATAAAATATTTTACATATTTTATACTAAATCATATTTTACATCTTATTACTAATCAAAACCTTTTTTCATTTATTAATACTAACTCTAATTTAAACGTCATCAAAAAATTAAAAACAACATCTATGTTATAACTAACCACTCTAACTACAATTAACTATATTTTAATTTCATGCTTAAATATATATTTTTTTTGTTCACTCACAACTCCGTGAGGAAATATCGTTTCTTTAAGCTATTTATGATTTCACTGTGTTGGGAATGTATCAATCAATTATTATGCTGTATGGTTATTATTCTAAATGTGAGAAATCAGTTTGGATAAAATCAGTACAATAGAAAAAATCTCAGTCTAGTTGTATTTAAATTGAAAGGATCAATTTATTGTTGTGATGTAAAGATGCAGACGGGGTCACAGAGAAGATGATAAACATAGCACCGTTGCAAGTATAGAAGCGAGGATTTTGCCCAAGAAAAGGCTAAACACTGCTAAGGTTGAAAACATCTGAAAAAGAAGAGACAAAGCGAACTGGCCACATTCATACATGCCACCATAGTGCAGGAAATATTAAAAAATAAAAAAATATTTATATTGAAATGGCGTCTATGCCATTAATATTATTACAACCTCACCTTCCTTCTACCCATTAACATAACCATATTACATAATCAACTTAAACTAACGGGTTTAAACAACTTAAACTAACTACATATTAGGGTTTGGGTTTGCAGGTAGACGATGCTCAAATTATCTGTATCATAGAACGACATGTAATAGTTAATGGGTCAAACCTTAAAATTAAACTTAATACTAGTATAGATTTATCTAATTTAATATGAATTGATAGAGATCACATTTCTTCATATGCAAATTTTTTTAAATTTTAAAATACAATGTGTTATTTTATTTTCTTTAAATTATATGTTTGAATGTTAAATAGAGTATATATAGAACCAAATAAACATTTTAACCATAAAAAACTTAATTTTTTCATGATATAAATATAATTTTTTTTTAAATTGATATATAATGTATACATCATTAACATTAAAGTTTTTTACATAACATATACATTGAAATATTTTATGAAGCAAATTAAAATATTTTTTTATTATTAACATATTTTTAAGTATATATCAATATTAATTAGTATTAAAATATTTTATCAATAACAAAATTATAAGATTTAAAAATCTTAGTCACACATTTTTATTATTATTGAGGAAGGTATACCATTTTCTATTTGAAACATACTTTAACTTTAGTTTTTATTTTTATTTGAAGTAAAATGACTAATTGTTAAAATCACATCTAATTCATATACTCCGGTTATAGAATGAGTCTCTCGCTCAACAAGTAATATATCAACTTCAATCTATGTAAAATTTTGAAGTAATAATGTAAGAAATAAGGAATGAGTTTTAGATCTAATATTTAGTTTTTCTCACTACATTTTGATGTAACAAGGAAGATGCAACATATTTTTGGTTTAACTAGGAAGATCGAAGATGCAACATATTTTTGGTGTAACTAGGAAGATCCACCCGAAGGGATCATTTCTTTTCGACTCAACCACAGAGCCTAACCAAAATAGCGTTGAGAGAATTGAACCTTGACCTATAAATGTTAATTTCTTAATTCAATGAGGTCGGTTGTGTTGAGCCAACCTCCAAGCTACTTTTTTCCTTTTCAGCCTTAACCATGGATATTACCCGTAGAGGTCAAGAGAATTGAACTCATGACCACCTTCCTACCAACTCAACCACAGAGCCTGACCACAAGAGTGTCGAGAGAATTGAACCCATAACCTCGCAATAATAAAAATGTTTTTTAACAATGGAGACTCAACCAATTAAGCTAACTCTCAAAGCTAATTGAAAATAAAGTAATAAATGAACAAACTCCATATACAATTTCATTGGGTTAAACTTCTCTTCTTCTTTTTTAAGATTTATATGAGATTTATATTTGTCATCATGCTTATTACCTCCCTTATTATCAAGTGAAAGAATGGAATGTATTTACTTTACATGCTCATTGTCACTTGTTTAACTTTAAATATGATAAGTTGACATTTCATTAAATGTAATGTTATCTTTTTTATTTGTTTATGAGAGATTAAAAAATATTTTACACCTAAATTTTTTAAATTAACTATATTATATTTTAATTTTTAATGGAGTTATAATCATTTTATATTTGTTTCGAGAGGGAGTCTCTAGTATAATATGGTAGATTGTTATGAGAGGTGCTCTCGAGTCTAGTATGGTAGAGATGCCTAGTATGGTAGAGATGTTGTCACATAATGCAATGTAAACCTTTTAACTCAGTAAAAATAAAATTAAAATAACCTTATAAAAATAAAATAAAAGTAAAAATGACCTATGGTATTGCATTATGATATTCATGTGGAATATAGCCTATTTAAAGGGGGGAATTAAACAAGCCTAGATCCATCTTTACTCAAGATCTAGCAAGCGTTCTGAGGGATCAAATCTTTTGACATGAAAACCTCGTTTAGAGTGATTTAAAGTTATTTTGATCCCTCTTGGGGCATGGTAGATCCAGAGTTAAGATGGATCTAGGTTGGTATATTTTAATTTTCATTTGAGTTACAATCATTTTAATGATAAGTGAAAAAATAATATTTTATTAAATAGAATTCTATTTTTTATTTATTTATCCTAAATAAACCATTATATTTATAGTAATTTTTATCTTCAACAAGTAATTAAATATATCTTTTGTATTGTAGCTCAAAATTTGGTTACCTATCACTAGCTCGACATCAAATTTCTCTCCCACTCCTTGGTGGGGAAAAAACCTATGGAAACTAGAACGTATGCCCAAGTCCAAATTATTCATGTGGATGCTTTTAAGGAATAAGGTTCCCGCTTGCGATGTCCTTCAGAGATGATATTTCTACATTCCTAGTAGATTCCCACTATGAATAAGTGATGTGAAATCCATTGCTCAAATATTCGTCCATTGTCCCTTTTAAAGAATAATTTGGTTAGAAAAAGGATGTAAGGCAAGATCTCTTATGGCATGGTTCCTTGGTAGAGGAGTGCTTTAATATTTGGCTAGACAAAAAATATAGGGAAAACTTGTGAGCTCTCCCACTGGTGGTCTACTGGGGCATATGGCTAGAAAGAAATGGAGCCATTTTGGAATATTAAGGGAAATCTTATATCAGGGTAGCTATTTCTAGTTTATCTCTTCAAAAATCCTTGTGAAAGCCTCTCACTGAATCTGGATCAAGAAGTTGATCCCCTCAAATCATCCCCATGGAAAAACATTGGACTCTCTTTGATCGTGCTTCTCTACATCCCCTTACAAAGGGAGGTACGAGGGGTTGCATCTACCTTTCAAACTCACATATCTTTACCTTTTATTGTAATATTAGGTTCAATACAAACAACTATGCAAAACTATTTGCATTGAAATTAATTCTTTAGAAGGAAAAATACATTAAAGTCATTGAGTTGAATGTTTTTTGGGACTCTTTAACCGTTATCAATTGGATAAATGGGAAGACATGGGTCAGAAACCATATTCTTCTCCCTCTTTTTCAAAATATTACTAATTGACTCCATTATTTCACTCATATCTCCTTTGCTCATGTATGCAGGGAATAAAACCAAAAAGCAGATGAACTTTCAGAAAAGGGATTGGAGATGGTTAAGAGTCGATGGGAAATCAAAGAAGATAAGGAAGGAATTATCAACAGTCCATGGGGATGAGTAAGTTTCTTGGTTCCTAATACTTATGTTTCATTTTTCTAGTTAGATATGGATTGCATAATTAGGTGTACTATACCTAACACTCATACAACCATTTTTTTAATTTAAATATGCAATATGCCATATCAAGGGAAACAAATATATTAACGAGTTATCATTTACCTTTAACCTTTTGAAATAATTGCCTTAAATTATCTATTTACTTATTCTTAGTTCATATGACCTGATATATCTTTGGTGATCTTAGGAAATATGTTAAGAAATGGTTGTTGGGGGTAATGGTAATGTTTTTAGTTTTAAATTTATTAAAACCATAATAGATATAATTACATTTACTTATATATATAGCTAGCTTTTTTCTTCAATATTTATTATAATTTGTTATTTGATTTAATGTGATATGCATAGCATTCATCTTATTTATATAGAAAAAATTAGTATTATATTTTTATATGATTATTAATTAAATTTAAATATAAAATATAAAGTATAATAGTTACCTATATGAATGTGAAGCTGGGTTACACTTTTTGCCCTTTTTGAGAAAAAAATTTCATTTTTTTCGATTCTTCAACTTTCTGCAAACTATAAAAAAATTTCTGTGTAGAATTTCATTTTGTGATAAAAATAAAAGTTGTGAGAAATTTTTTTAGCTTTCTATTACTTATTTTTTGAATTTTTTTTATGCAGATTTGATATGTCAACTTAGCGTTTCTTTGAGTGTGTGTTTCTTAACAATCAAAGGATTCATAAGAAGTCATGTTATGACGCAATGTTGTATTCATTGAAAATTTATTTTTTTGAAAAAACAAAATGTGTTACAATAATCTAGACAGAGTCTACTTTGTTTTCGTCATATTTACAAAGCCAATGGATGCATATCATAATTACTAGAATTTTTTGAACTGGTCCAATACGAAAAACCGCATATTTTGGATATGTTTCGCGTTGCAAGAAATTTCTTAACATATAAGTTATAAACTAAAAATCTAAAAGCTACCCATTACAGACGACGGACCAATGTAATGCCCCATAATTTTTTCAATTTTTTTTACAATGTATTTTGGGAGATACAAAATTTTGATTTCACTGAATCACAATGACCCTCAAAAATTGTTTGCACCCATTTTATTAGAAAAATAATTAAAATTATTAAACGTTTATGAAATTCCATAAAAGTTATATTTCCTGAAAGTAGATTCAATTATGAAAATGCTTGTCTTGGTTCTGACAGTTAATTAACAACCTTTCATGGAGTTTAATCAGTCCAAAGTTGCAGAACCGTATTCAGAACCTAGTTTTTGCGTAATTGATGACGCGTTAGTTCGGCTGAACTTTTAGTAAAGTTCGGCCGAATTATGTTTTCCGCCTAAAAGTTCGGCCGAATTATGTTTTCCGCTTAAGACCCGTTAAATCTAACGTCTTAATAGTTCGGCTGAAATTTTGATCAAAAGTTCGGCCGAACTATTGTATAACTCTCCGTCGGCCGGAGAGTTTTGCAGAGCCCCCTACTAAAACACATTTCGCGTCAATATAAATTGGCGCGAAATGATTCACAATTTTCGCACATTTCGCACACTTCTTCTCATTTTACAAAGATCTTGTTTTGAGTTCAAAAAATTTTCTTCAAAGTTTGGATTTAAGAGCATTTCTTGGTTGATTTTACAATTTTGGGTTTAAAGAATTTTTTTGGAGGACATTTCTTAGAGGCGGCGTGATTTTGGCGAAAATTGTAAAAAATTTCTTGGACGTACATTCAAAAGACATTTCTTGGAGGTATGTACGTGTTTTGAGTTGAAGTAAATCTTTTGAGCTTCGTTTCATTTTTATAAGACATTTTTCTCTCGAATTTTTTAAAGTAAGTGTTTTGTATTGGAATATGTAATTTTTGCAAAAAATTTACACTAAATTTTTTTAAATTAAATCTTTTGTGGTATTTTTTGTAATTGATTTATTGTCTAATTTTTTGAAATTCATACCCTATTATCATGGGAAATCGAATAACTTGTGCGAGAAAATATGATCGAAAAAGAGACCCTGAGGCACGTAGAGAAGAGACTAGACAATCTCGCAAAAGAAAGTTAGAAGCCCTCTCAAATATTGAAGAGGAAAATCAACCTCAAGCAGAAATTGAAGCAGGTATGTAAATGTAAATATTATGATCTATTGATATATATTTAAAATTTTCCCAATGTAAAATGTGAAGCTTAATTTTTATTTGATGAACTAGTTTGAAAAATATTTTGTTTAATGTAAACAGACATAGATATTCCTCAAAATATTGAAGAAGAAAATCAACCTCAAGTAGAAATTGAAGGAGGTATGTAAATGTAAATATTATGATCTATTGATATATTTAAAATTTTCCTAATGTAAAATGTGAAGCTTAATTTTTATTTGATGAACTAATTTGAAAATATTTTGTTTAATGTAAACAGACAGAGATATTCCTCAAAATATTGAAGAAGAAAATCAACCTCAAGCAGAAATTGAAGCAGGTATGTAAATGTAAATATTATGATCTATTGATATATTTAAAATTTTCCTAATTTAAAATGTGAAGCTTAATTTTTATTTGATGAACTAGTTTGAAAAATATTTTGTTTAATGTAAACAGACAGAGATACTCCTCAAAATATTGAAGAAGAAAATCAACCTCAAGCAAAAATTGAAGTGGGTATGTAAATGTAAATATTATGATCTATTGATATATTTAAAATTTTCCTAATATTTATTGACATATTTATTAATTTAGTGATTTATTGAATATGTACTATTTTTTTGAATATGTACAGATGAAATCACTATCGATAATGAGATGTTAGAAAATGTTGACACTCACACATATGGAGATAAAAAACCTGACCATATTATACGATATCGTGTCGACCGCATTTTTGAAAATTATTTCTTAAATGAGCGAGTGACAGTTCAGGCTCAAATGTTGAAAGGTCTCCTATCATCAAGGAAATTAAAAGAAGCGACGACACTATTGGGTATTCAAAAATCAACCAAAGATAAAAAAATGAAGGAAGAGGTGATAAAAAATATGAGTAGTGCTATAAAGTCAATTAAGAGATCTAGAGATAAAGATGTTTCAAATGTATGTAGAGGAATACAGATGGCAATGGTTTCACCAAGTACTCAAGAGAATCGTTTGATAACATCTATGGCACGAGCACTGGGAACCTCGCGAAAAACTCTGCACAAACATCGAAAATTTCGACTGCAAATAGATGTAAATGATGAACTTGCTTGTTGGAGAGCTATTTGTAGGCAACCATACAAAGATAGACTTGGAGAAGATGTTAAAAAAATAATATATGAATATTGGAAGAACAATTTGCGTGTTTCACCAACTACAAGACATGTGATGCGAAGAAGAATAGCATGAAATCAATACAAAGAACATGAAAAACATCTCTTGGAAACCACTCAGATGGAGTTATTCAACAAGTTCAAAGAAGAGAATCGTCAAATTCATGTTTCACTCAGTGCTTTTTTTCAACAAAAACCATGGTATGTAAAACCTATCACCGTACGCGACACTTGTTGTTGCCATTATCATGTGGAATTTGAGTTATATTATGACACATTCCTTGATTTCGGTAGAAAATTATGGAAGGATTCACCTCCTCCTTCCACTATCCGTGAATTCATATCTCAAATTCTATGTGAAAGAGAAAGCGATGAACTATTTTGCAAAAAGAAATGTGTTGGTGGTAAAAAATGCGATGATTGTGGAAATTTGACTAAATTTCAAAACAAATATCATATTGATATAAATGATCAATCATTGTCCAACATGAAAGTGAAATGGAAGAGATATGAATATATCAATACATCGATTCAAGGTGCAAATAGTGTTAAAAGAATTGAATTACTAGAAGACGAAATTTTTTTGATAGACTTTTTGAGAAAGTTTGAGGCAGAAATTTACAAATACACCAAGCATTCCCATAGAGCTCGATGGCAAGACTTGCAATTCAAAAAATCTCGTGAAGTTTTTCCACCAGGGACCATTTTGTCAGTGATTGATTTTGCAGAAAACTACACATTTGTTCCACAAAAAGAAATTCATAGTGAATACTATCATTCTGACCAAGTCTCCATGCTCGTCCATATTCTATATAGACATGCTGAACAAAATGTTGATCATATAGAAAGCATGAGTGAAAATCGACATATCATTAAAGAATATCACTTTTATATCAGTGATGATCGTACACATGATACATGTTTTGTACAACATTGTTTTGGAAGAATTTATGATTCATTGAAAAATCGTGGAATAACATTCAATGAACATTGGATATGGTCAGACGGATGCGCAGGTCAATTCAAATTTGCACGATCATTCTTTTGGTTGTGTTTTCTTCATAAGAAAACCTGCATTAAACATTGTTGGAATTTCTTCGAGACTGGCCATGGAAAAGGAGAACATGACGATGCAGGAGCATGCATAAAACGAGTACTTCGAAGATATCAAATGAACCACTCTGCACACCGACTTGTGAACGCTGAAGAAGTTGTTCAATGGTGCATCGCTGCTCTAAGCCATGAGAAAAACCCATCAAGAGAAGTGCGAAGGTACATTCAATTTAATTTATATTGGAAATCTAATTTTAAACATTGTACATATATCATGCAATGATTATTTTTAATTGTATTTTGATATCATATTTACAAATTCTTTTTCTAATTTTCCATATAAAGGTTTTTCTGGCATATTGGAATCGGAGACGTAGATAGATCAATTGGAAATGACGTTGAAACAATAAAAGGGACTCGAAAATTTCATTCAATTCAAACAAAGTTGTCCACAAATGTGTTTGCATTGGATAAAAGAAAATATTCTTGTTTTTGTGATGTTTGCATAGACAACACAAAATCCAATGATGTCTGTGAAAACAAAATGTATGTGAACGATTGGAAACATACAGAGCTAAATACAAAGGGAAAAATGTCTGTTGCAATGTTTGAAGAAATGCAATCAGAGGAAACTACAATATCATCCGATGGTGATCGAGTTTCTGATCTTGTTAGAGAAGGTAACATTTGAATTACTTTCTAATGATTTAAATATCTAGAAATAAATTTAAATATGCATAATTAAATGTTAAATTTTTATTTTATTGTGCAGGAGATGTTTTTGCTATAATTGCACCTATTGACAACGATGAAAATGTGAAGTATTATTTGATGCGTTGCACTAAAAGAAAAATGAAATTATTACAAGACTATAATGATCACGGATTTCAGTATGACAGAGGTTCTATTATACTGAAAGGTTATTTTTTCAGACAAGCTCATCAAAGTGGAGACTTTGTTTACTTTGAAGACTATGAACCTGATTCCATAAGTTGTCAATATAGTCACTTGGTGTGTGCAGCACGCATAAAGTTTATAGAAGTTCAATCAAAGAAACAATCGAAAATTAAGAAATGGAAAATGTCAAAATCCGATCATGAACGGATTATTGAAGATGGAATTCCATTAGAATTTTTCTGAGTGAAGTGTCGAAAAATTTATTATCTTTGGATTAAATATGTTTTATAACTTCCAATACTCAACTAAAAATTGAGCTGCTTATGTTATTTGTGGTTTGCACATGTTACAAATTGTTTGGGTACAAGCACGTGCTCTAGTATCAATTGAAAGTAGTTTTTCTATACATGTGCATTGATGAAAAATGTTATATGTATTGGATATATATATTCTAGAATGAAATTAATTGTTCTTGTATATGTTTTCCGACCGTATGGTACAAATTATTTCACTTTATTTTGTAAGGTCAGATTTGGTCCCCATATGGCCTAGCCTCCAAGGGACGAGATAACAAGTGGTTGTCCCCACTTGCCCGAATCTCAGTGTTTAAGTACAATTTTACTGTTTATGGCGGACATCTTACATGATGTCCTAGCCAAGGATAGATTCTCTTTGTTTCAAGTTTCCGGTAAAAGTTGTCACCTAATGACCTACTAGGATATTATAAATACTAGCTTTGTAAGATCATTTGGCATTCGGAAAAATTCGAAAGTCTTGGACTGCCAATCAATTTAAAGTATCATTCACCCTAGGGAGTGTAAAATATTCAATGTAGGTTGGTGACGATGCTCACTCCTAGCTTGAAGCAGCTCCAATGACCAATTCTTTAACGAATTCCAATGCACTAGACCAAAGTTGGTGACCCACTTGGTTTTTCACCCAAGAAATTCCAAGGTACTCTTCTTACCTTTGGCCCCCAAAGCTACAATGGATTTATAGGAAGGTGAAGAAAAAAAAATTCACTGATAGGAATTTGGTCACATCCCTTATCTCCCCTTATCAAAAAGTTCCTATCTACTACATTATCCAGCGTGTACTCAAGATCACTATTTCGTAATTAGAATATCACAATATCATAAGTATTGTTCCTATCTACTACATTATCCGGCGTGTACTCAAGATCACTATTTCGTAATTATAATATCACAATATCATAAGTTCTCACAAAAATACTTGGAATGCCATTACGAAACTCATCTAACAATGGGGAGCTGGAAACCTAGAAAGCTCCTCGTCCCCTTAATAATAATGTGTTTAATTTAGTCTTTTAGGTGAGGATTAGGTGTGAATCTTGTTTTCACATACAAAAATAATTAATTGTTTAATTCCATAAATTTGATTATTCACCAAAATACATGTCATATCCACTATTTGTCTCTCCTACAAATTCCCATTATTTTATTAAAATATATGATTTTATCTCACCCAACTATCACATGTTCCTAAATTTACTCCTAATTGTTCCCTATGCCCTAAATCTACTCCTAATTGTTCCCTATGTTGCTTTTCCCTTACTTATTTTTAGAAAGTTATTTTCCTAGATCCATCATAACTATGGATCTATCAAGCGCCGAGAGGGATCAAATATCTAGAGGTGCAAACCTCTTTTTTGAGTGCAAAACTTGAGGAAAGGTTTGCACCTCGAGAGATTTGATCCCTCTCGGCACTTGATAGATCCGTAGTTAAGATGGATCTAAGTTGGTTTCAGTTGTGTGCAACCAAGGAAAAACTATCGATAATATGAGAAACATATGATTAATTTTATCAATAATATGTAAATGCATCTAATATTAATATAACCATTTTAAATATGCTAAATATGTTTGAGATTTATCAAGTCATTTTAATTTTAAATTTTCTTAGTTACCTCAATTTGTTGAGATGATAAATATTGTAGAATAACTTTAATAATGGAAAATGATCAAATAAAATTTTTGAATGTAAAGTGACAATGTAATAATATTGAATGATAGAATGTGAATAATTAGAATGTAATCAATTACAAATAGCATTTATTGTGATCAATATTAAACTATTTTCTTCTTCTATTCTTATTGTCACCCTTATTACTTTTGTCATCTTTCCATATCGATTATATTAAAAAGAAAGTAAAAATCATAAATCATAAACCATTTAAATATTTAGCTCAAACTCTTGTAGTAAACACCATACCTCAAGTCTCTCTTTCTCTCCAATATTATTAGGTTTAATTATTATAACACAAAAATCGCTCTACATTGTCAATAATGTTTTGCGCTTACATTGAAATCAATGAACACTATTAATCCAATGACTTTACAAGTAATGTACCATCATACATGCAATTATATCAAATCAGAAATCAACATATACAATGAAATCAATGGGGATTGTCTTGTTACAAGTAACATTTCAATTTACCACATGTGCAAATGTAGGCTGAAACCATCCAAAACTTTATGTTTTAAAACCCTTTTGATTATATATTGTGCAACATTAAAACATTAAACATTTAAAGTTCATTAAATATCACATGCAAAATGTAGATTGAAACCATCCAAAACTTGAGTTTTAAAAACTTCACATGCCATGCCAATTATAATTCAACTATCCAACAAAAACATTTAACATTAAATATCACATGCCATATGTCGTTCAGATGACAACATTACTTCACATTCACATGCCAAAAGTACTAAAACCATCCAAAAATTAAATAAAAAAAATTATATAATAACAATGTAATAAAATATGTCCAAAAATTGTAAATCTCACAAGTATCAAACTGTATCAAGTTTAACAAATTTTAAAACCATCTAAATTTTCAAATCAAATCTACTGTAAATCATGTCCATCAAATGGAGGATCTAGCGTCTTCCCTACTAGGGTCTCAGTCCGCGCCCTATCCTGTGAATAGGAAACCTACATACACAATGCACATGTACTTGAACATTAAAATTTGAAGTTTTAAAAATGAATGAGAATATATATATCTAGAACTTCATGTAAAAAACAAAATATAAAAAAAAAATCATGCAATACCTCGTAAGGTTCCCTCTCCATTTGATGAACAGGTTCTACCATAGAAACATCTGCAGTGGTAAACTGTACAATATACATGTACAGTTAAATATAAATATATATATATATATAAATAATTTATATAAATTAAAAAGTTTCAAATGAAAATGCATGTGTACATATATAAACTTATTTTCAATAATATTAAAAAAAAGAACTAAAGACAACTTGTTCAAATGCTGTGGATGTTCCTATCTCCGTCGCTAGAGTCCCCGGATTAAAGAAATCTTCTATAGGAACCTAAATTCAAAAAATTTTAAATAACTCAAAATATAGATCTCTCTCTCTCTCTCTCTCTCTCTCTCTATATATATATATATATATATATCTCAATTTTTAATGGAACTTTTTGAGGTAGAATATATATATATATATATATAACTTTTAAACATAAATTTTAAACTTGTGAAAAATTGTCCATACTTGTGGCTCATCTCCCAATGAAGTAGAAGGTATATCTCCTAAGGAAGAAGAAGGTACCACCATCCCAAAAACATCAGACGGAATTGGTACCTATTAAAACATTTTATCAAATTCTATATATACATACATGTACATGTGTGGCAACAATTATTTATTTTAGAGTCACTTAAAAAACACTAACATACATGTGCCAACATATCATGATGGTCAGACTCATCTGCATCGTTTGAACTAGAGGTCCCGAATGTAATATTAACATTTTCATCACGCATCATGCCTGAGAACTGCAAATGGTGTTTTAACATATAATCATACATTTTTGTTAGATTAATGTACACATACAAATAAATGTATACATGTACATACACATGTATTTATTACAAATTGTACACATGTGTATGTAAAAATAATTTCAAACTCTAAGGTCACTAACACATACCGTTCTGGTGCCCTCTTCCTCATGAAAAATTAGGTCTTGCAGACCATTGCGACAATTTATTGCATATGTTCGGAGATCTTCAACATTCATGTTGTAAATCTCCTCATCTATACGATAAACAAAATTGGCACGTGCATTTTCATGTGCTCTTTGTCGATTTAAACAAAGATTGACTCCACTCAATCCGCTATGAACATTGTCGATCATAACATCTCTTGCTTCTCGACTTATTTGAGAAGTCGCATCCATCTCTCATCATAGGGTTTCGACTCGAAACGGTCGACTCACCAATGGCGGCTCATGGAGAGGCAACTCCACATCTCGCTTAGCGCCCTTATGTTGATATAATCGACCTCTCCCCGGGCCAAAAAATTCTGAAGGAAGGTCATTGTAGTTGGGTTTCATACCCAAAAAAAATTCTGCATAAAACATTTGTGCAAAATAAACAGGAACCTCATCGTTCCATGGAAGCCTTCCAAAGGCCGCAAGATGTTGATCATACAAATAACGAGCTTTGTCTGGGTGCTTGAAATACTGCACCTTCAACATTTTTCTTTTTGGCCCTTCCTTATAATTAAACATTGACTTGGCCTCTGCTCTTGTACCTTTTTGTTTTATGTTTTGCCATTTATCGGGACCCATCACTGTTTCTTTTCTCTTTCTCATCAGTTCTACAAATGAATCAGTCGTTGGCCCCAAATTTCTGTACACATTTACCATTTCACCCAATGAATGTGTAACTATTTCAAGGCTTTGTCTACTCTCAGCAGGTAGAGACAAAGCCACGAGATCTCTTTGCAATTTTGCATGAAGGCTTTGACACCTTTGTAAGGTGCATTCCGCCATGTTGGTTTCCCATGGTATATCAGTAATCTCAGCCGGATAAGTTGTGCTGGGTTGACAACCTTCTTCTTGAATGTAGCGCGCTGCCCTGCGTCTATTTTGACCACTGGTTCGAACATTTTCAGCCTCTGCATCAATATATATAAAATTTCGTATATTAGATAAAACACGTGTAAAAAAAGTTGTACAAATTTAATGAAAAAATATTGAAATTGATGGAAAACTTGATGTTGTTGGTTAACATCTTCTCCAACATGACCCTGCTGAGAATCAGCCCCAGAATGACGCTGCTGAGAACCAGAACCACAATGACCCTGTTGAGAACCAACAGTGGTTGATTGGCCTTCGGGGGAATAAATATCACCCCCTTCCCGCAACCTGCTACCACTCATACCTCGACTGGTTGAACCTTGGCCACGCTCCATGGATGGAGTTGAAACCCTTCTCCTCTTACCTCCTAAAAATTAAAATATGAAACTTATTAACTAATTTAACTCACAAAGTTAATAAAAAAATCAATTCCATATGTACACACATGTATGGAGATTTAAGATTATATTTAAATACCGTGAACATCCCCCGATCCTTGAACCTCCATATGGGATTCGGCTGATCTTCGTCGTTCATCCTCCATGATATATATCTATTGGTCGACATTTACACAAAATAGATTTCAAAAAATCAATTTTTAATTTAGTGTACACAAATTATGTAGAACACAACTTTCAAAGCAATAATTGATCATGTGTGAAACTAAATTTAATCGAAAAAGAAATTATAAAAATGATAAGTTCACCAAATTGCGCTTTACATGGTGGGAGCACACTTGGTATAAAATTTACCACTTATAAACTTTAGTTTGTGGGAGAAATGACACATGTACATATTTTATCTTAAATTTGTTGTGTTTTATGGATATTAAAATGAATAACTTCTATTTAGATCCATTCCAGAGATTGACTGAAGGGGCATTTACTAGATATGTCACCTTTTATAAAATATGAGATCCAGAGGCTACCTGGCCCTTTATAGACTCTGCCTATAGAACTTGTAGAAGTAAACACTAGAGGCATTAACAATATCAAATAACATTTTCATGCTCAGACATGGGAATGTGTCTCTTTCCCTACGCAAAAAAATAGTTCAAGGTAGTTAATCTTCATAGACACGTCATCAAGCATGTCAATGTGATCATCCCCAACTTACTTTTCATGAAATTAGGCTTGGAATCCTCTACAACCTGGTGGATGGAGTTGAATGGGAACTAGGACAAGGCCTTTACAAAATACATGCTAGTGAATAATGTTTACTAGGTTATGCCAACAAATAAAGTGGGAGAAATGTTTTCTCCTCGAGGTTGTCCAATTGGGTGTGTAATACCAACTTCACCCATTTCCTAACAAGTTTCTCTCTTAGGTTACAAATGTCTTCCACCTTATTAGTTATATATTTTTCAATTTCTCGTGGATTCCTTGATTTTTTTCTCCTACCATATCCCTCTCTCACTCCCCAAACTATTGTCATCAAACATGCCCCATTGAGGATCTGGAGCAATGTTTGCACCATACTTGGAACTATCATTGCTGCTAATTGAAATTGGAGTCATGTATATTAGATTGCTTGCTTAAGTGGCTCTTACTTGGACAATATCCTGAGATAAGTTTGACATGATGGTCATATGAGGTTGGAAGCTACTTGGTGTAATTTTCTTTAAATCTTCAAAAAAACAGAGCAAAAATGTCATTTTCGATCATTTTTTATTAGCTTCTGCATACAGTAAATGTTATCACAATTGCAACACAATCATGTTCCATGAGCATGAATTATGAATGTCGCAAGCCAAATGGCAACGAAATTTGCATTCATTTAGGCAAAAGAAGGCAAATAAAGTTGCTAAGTCTTGATACTTACCATGTGTTTCAAAGCCATAACAAAGGTTGGCTTTGAGAGTGTCCTCTCAAAGCCTTGTCTTGAGATGAAATTTATTTCAATGTCAGTTTATGGGACAGAAAACGATATGTAGAAATATTCACTTGGTTTTTTATAATTGGATAGAAGAATGACTTAAAATGACCTTGTATGTCTTCTCATTTTAGAGCTCAAATTTTTAGGAAGGATTTAAGTATCCACCTTTCAAGAATCACTAGAAGAGGTTGATAAAGAATATAGGAAGACAAAAAACTAACCAGTGCTTTACTAAATGTATTTCTTGGGAGGTAGATTGGCATATGGAATTTTGGTAGCTAGAACTTTTGGTAGCTAGAGAATTGGGGTCTAAAACATATTGGAGTCATTTTGAGGCATTAAATGACATTTCTGGGGGTCAAATGATTATCCCTTATGCCGAAATCATGACCATTATTCTACACTTAAAGACATATCCAATGGTGCAATAAAAACATGAAACGAATTTCATTCAAAATTTATGCCTTTAGTAAGTTGACCTATCATGTTGACCACCACGGTACGAGAGAATGACATCTTAGCCCCATTACTCATGCATGGCAAGCTAGCTACATGTGGAATTTTAACAAGACTCTAAAAGGTCTAAAATCACAAACCTCGTTAATGGTTGACAGAGTCAAATCTTACACCTAGTTGGCTATCACACTATGTTAAATACTTGGCCACTAGGAGGAATAAGAGTTCCATTTTGTGTTATTGTATTTTGTTCCATAGTTGAAAATACAACTCGGAGTGTGAAGTTAGAGAGAAAAACGTATGAAGTTAAGTTTCAATTTCCTCTCAAAACGAATGTGTACGTGCTTTTGAGAGACACGCTAGAGGAATAAGGTCCAAATTTTTGATGAAAATGTGCTATGAAAGTAAAGGGTTAAAGGCAAACATGTACAAGGCATAGTTGAGTACAAGGCATAGTTGAGCCAAATGTTGTTGAGGAAGGGCCTAATTATTTGGGTCTTGGTTATGGAAAACATGATGGAGAATGCTCCAAAGCCAAGGAGGCACATGAAGTTGTTCCAAGAAGGAATTTTATTTCATGTTCAATACCTCAAGCTTGTGAGGTTTGTGTTCATGATGAATGGAAAATTTTGACACCCACTTTGCAAGAAGATGTTAATAAACATGCAGCTAATGAGAATGTAAAAGAAGAGGATGTTGAAAGCTCTATCTAGTCATTGAATTCATTGCTAGTATTCAGAGGAGAGCCACTACCTCATAAAATTCACCTCCTCAAGAAGGCGACAATGGTGAATGTTCAAGGTATAAATTTTCCTTTAGTCAAATTTCTTTTGATTATGATAAACATGGTAAATATTCACATAAGATATATAAAAGAACTTTCACATGTTCCTTTTGTGGTTTGAATAATCATAATGTTTATAGATGTTGGAAGAAGAAATCCATGCACATTGAAACTTTCTAAATAAATGAGGCAAAAATTCAAAGGCCCATTGGACAAGGAAAATGATGTTGAAAATAGGATGCAATTGTTTATTACTCATTTCCATAAGAAAGGTCACCTTGTGGACAAGTGTTGGACTTTGTATCCAACAAGTCATCCACAACATTTGAAGAAGGTGGAAAGAGATAACGACAAGAATGGAAAAGAAGATTCCATAATCGATGAGGGTCGAGATGATTCACATGATGAAGTGCAGCTAAAAGAAGCGCCATTGAAATGGTTTGCTAACAGATGGTTAGATTTCTTATCCAATTAAGGCCTTCCATGTATTTTGATGTTTCATGAATTTCTTTGCAAATTCAAAGTATGGTGCATGTTGCATGAAGCAAGATGTTGAAAGTAGAGTTATGTTGACACACTTAAATGCAACAAATATGGAAATTTTTACATGAGCTCTATTATTTGACTTGAGAGTAAGTTGTTTGAAAAGGCATGTTTTTTTGACTTGTGTTTGGTTGATGGTTTTGTACACCAATATGTAAGATTACATGGAGATATTCACATGATGTGAATTTTTTTTTCTTTGAAGGAGAAAAATGATATGTCAGCGAGCTATGTTTCTTGCATGATGTGTTTTCAGTTTGATGGTTTTGTTTGTGACAGGACGTCACAAGATTTTGGGAAGGTCCACTCTTGAGCAAGAGCCTTATGATTACAACCTAATCATGAGAATCAAATGGGAGTGCATCCTTATTTTGAAAACAAATAGGATTCTGAGCTACCTAGGACTCAAACCATTATTTTTAAATTTGAAATATCATGGTGTGTTGTTTCAATGCCTAAATCCACAACCCTAACATAAATTTTTTTATTCCTTTTTTGTAGGATTTAGTTGGTTATATTAAAATTCAGTTGAATTTAAAATTCTTTGCTTAGTGGCATGAACCAAACATATTTTACATATTAAATTCAAGGAATTTTGCTCTCCCAATCATTTCTAAGTCACCCATATCACCAAGAAAACATGTTTTAAAAGAACATACTTTGGTATGGGAAATACCTTCGATTTCAAATATTATAAGAAGGTTTTTGATATGGTTGAGAGAATGTGGAAAATAGAATCCATAAACAAATTATTTTTCAAAAAGTATTACTTTCAAAGTATCAACAAGGAACATGTACAAGGGTGTTCAATGAATTAACTCTATTTATTTAAATTCCATGATGTATATCTTACTCATAATTTTAACAAATTATTAAATAATGATCA